>BMAU01005552.1:0-600000 GCA_019973935.1 Trichonephila clavipes
TTATCAATCACAAACCATCTTTCCGGTTCAGATCGGGGGGGGGGGACTTCCACCCACTTTTGTTTGCATGCGGCTCCACCGGCTCCACTGTTCCAGAACCGGTATATTATAACTACTTCTCTAACTTTGGAAAAAATATTGTTATAATACTATCAGAATCGTATGGGGATTTTAAAGGAGCCGACAATGCGGAGTATATCTTACGGCAAAAAAGTCATTTTTAATTTCGATAGAACATTTAGAACCATGGGGATGCATGCTGCCCTAATGATGTGGAGACAGTGGCGCACACAAGGGGGGTCCTCGGGTCCGGACCCCACCAAAGCACTTGATTTTTTTCGATTGAATAATCCTATGTATATAGTAGGTAAATTTTAATTAAGTATTTGTTATGAATAGTTGATGCTATTAATTAATGCTAATTATTTATTCAATAATTAATTTTTTATTGTTTTTTTGTTCCCGGATATCGACAAAATCAAAAGATTATTCTGGGCGGTGTATTGGAGCATGATACGAGAATGGGGTTCCTTCTACCCTGGACCCCCCTTCCTTCTTAAGAAATTTCTGTATGCGCCACTGTGTGGAGACAATCAATGAGTGAATGCCAAGTGAGATTTCATTCCGTACATTTTAAAAAGCCGACTAAAATCCTTAAAACTTTTAGCAGAAAATAACAGGAATCTGATGTGAAAAAATTGAAAAAAGAGGAATTATTGAACCATATTAGAATGAATTTGGCTTAGTAAACATAAGCAGGGAATCTTGATGATAAAAATGTCACGAAACTACTGAATTTTTACAGAAATTGCATACAAAACACAATGTGCAGGCATAAAAGAAAATGAAAATTGCAGTTTATGCCAGCCTAATGCATTGCTCGTCAACCGACAAAACCCTATGCAGAAAAGGGGAATCATGCTGGTATGTTAAAGAGCAATAGACAAAAATAAACCCCAGGATCACGTAATTCATGAAAACTAGTTAGCAAGTTATTGAAAAAAATTATTCATGTATATCAACATTTAACATCAGATTTTACACCTGATAGAAGCATAGCAGGCAAATTCAAAACTCCGAGAAGGTGTGCATAGTTGCATCTGGCAATAATGTCCAAAGAGTGTGTTTGAAAAAGAGGGTTAAAATTAGATGTGAGAAACAGTAAACATACTAATTTATTTTTTACATCTGTATTGTTCTGATCTTGAAAAGTGGAAATAACTTCAACATAACCAACGCCTTAGTTTCATCTCCATTGGAAGGAATTTCAAAAACTTTTTGTAGAGATTGAGTATTGTTTAATATAATATTTAATAAAAACCAAGCATTGTGATGTTGCTGAAATATCCGTACTGGAATCGGGAGAAAAGGGAAAGCGCAGTTCTTTAAATCTTCAGTTAAGTTATCACAAATATGTTTTTGCAATGTCTTCAATATGTCTAGCAATAGGCAAAATCTGAGAGCTGGATTTTTTTTATTTTTGAAATTTTCTGATTTTTTTACTGAGTTTATCAAACAGTACATCGGAAGCATTTAAGAAACACTCCTTCACAATTTCTTTATTGGTAAAAAAAATCCTATGTTAATCAGAAATAGGATGCCTTTCTTACCTCAGCACTTTTTGCAAAAACTATAAACTACAAAACAAAACAAACAAAATATTTTGTTGCTTTTGAAAAGATTTTTTTAAGAAAGCCACACACACACACAATTTATCGCCTTTTGAAAGAGATTCTCAAAGAAAAGAGCCATTGAAAGATTTGTGTCTAGAGGTAAAAGGACGAGCAAAATTATATTTTTTAAGTATAATATTTTTTCACGACAAATCAAACAAGTTGTTGATGCATATCTGTTTTTCACTAGGACATAGTCCAGTTATTGAAATAACTTATTTTCTATGGTATTTTTCACTTGGAACACATGAGAGTTTATTAAAAATTGTCACTACTCCAGTGTTTCTCAAAGTGTGAGGCGCGCCCCCCTGGGGGCGCGATAACCCAGCAAGGGGGGCGCGAGCATATCGAAAATTTAATGATTTTTTTTAAAAAAATAACCGGAAAGAAGTGAAACAAAATACTTTTTCCATAATAAAAAATACACAACAACACTGATACAATTTATGTTTATCATCTGGCGTTCTTTTTTAACATAAAATATTACTCGTTAAAAGAAAAAACGAAACTCAGACCCTGAGAAAAATTCTAAGAAGATAAACATTTCATCACTGTAATTATTATTGAAATACTGTATATTAGTTGTAGAAAGAAAAGGAAGACATGATTCACTTTTCAGCCAGGCAGCATAATACATTTGCTGGTCATTTACACAGTCCAGTCACATTAATGTGACCACCACGTACTTACGACTTTGACGTTAAATAACCAATCACAGAAGGATGCTGGCATCGCAGTGCTTTTGAGCGTATATAAAGAGTGTGTGAGGGCTTCGGAAAACACTACAATCGTTGGCGTAATGCAAACATGTAAAGAGTTATCCGAAGTCCAAAACGGCATAATTTTTGGCTTTCGGGAAAAGGTTGGAAGCATTTCCGAAACGGCTAAGTTTGTGGACTGTTCGTGTGTCACCGTGGTTAAAGTATACCGTGCATGGCAAAATGGGACCGTCCAAAATCAGTGACGTGGCAAATGTGGTGTACCACGGGCCATAGGTGATAGAGGTGACTGATGGCTGCAGAGGTGAGTTCGGGAGAATAGACGTGCTACCGTTAAGCAACATACCACCCAGATGAACCAAGGGGCTACCAACAGTGTCTTCCAAACTACTGTTCAGCGATCGTTGTTGCGTTTGGTTCTCCGAAGCAGGCGCCTAGTTCATGCACCTATGCTGACTGCTGTTCATCAGCAACGAAGACTGGAATTTTCATACAGGTACCGCAACTGGGCATCCAATGAGAGGCGACAGGTAGAGTTTTCTGATTAATCACACTTTATACTCCATCGGACGGATGGTTGGTGGCAAATACGGCATGAAACGTCTAAAAGCAAACACCCTGCAACAATTGCTGCAAGGTTCAGGCTGGAGGCGGGAGCATTATGGTCTGGGAAATGTTTTCCTTAAATTTTCTGTGTTTATTCATCATTGTGGAAAGCACGATGGATCAATAGAAGTACGCATCTGTCCTTTCAGACAATGTCTACCCCTTTATGCGCATTGTTTTTCCTCAGGATGGTGGCATCTACCAGCAGGACATTGCGGAGTGTCATACAACTGACAGCGTACGTGCGTGGTTCAAAGAGCACCAGGATCAGTTTATCGTTCTTCCGTGTCCAGAAAACTCACCTGACTTAAGCCCAATCAATAATCTATGGAACCCTCTCGATCGGGTTGTTCGCGTCATGGATCCTCACGCGCGTAATCTAGTGCAGCAATAGAGTCGGAATGGCTCAACATCCTAGTGAATACCTTGAGGATCCTAAATGACTATTTTCCCCTCTGCGAAAGATGGTTATTCTGGCTTTTTACAGTGGTCACATTAATATGACTGGACTGTGTATTTGCTTGACCTTCAAACTTACTGGTATGGTTTCTACATTAGTTCCATCCCATCTTTTATGTATTTATTTTTCGCATAGGGAAATTGTAAATAATGAAGAGTTTTACGATATTTGGAAAAGGATTGATTTTTGAAGGATTATTTGGCTAAGATTTATTTTTACGAGTAATCTCAAACATATAAAGCATAGTGAAAAACGTCATAATCCTTTTTAGAGCATCCGTATTTTTTTCTGAATACACTTATAACCTGGCAGCGGTGGCATCTGTGATCTGTATTGAAGGAAGTTGAAACTGATGCATATTATTCATGATTGAGAAACACGATGAACATGAAACGAAAGGAAAATTTTCAATTGCTTCCTAAAGAACTCCATCAACTGAAATATGAGTGTGAATAAGTGTACCACAAGGTTCAATTTGACTTGTCAAAAAGACACAAGAAAGAAAAAGTTCAACTTGCTATTTGTTGATCACCAAAGGTGTCACGAGTTCGAGCCCAGTACCACTAAAGACCTGTCGTGAAAGGGAGAGGTGCACGTTAAATCTGTAGACAGCTCAAACGTCCTCTTGTTGGAATGGTGTGGTAGTTAAAAGAGGCCAGCTCAAGTATCGTCCTCGTCAACCATGGTTCAAAATTACGAGGTCCATCTCTAAAAGCCCTCGTGTAGCTGAGCAGTGCGACGTGAATATTCACTCACTCGATCATGAATGTTCATTAAAACTACAATTACTTGAACAAAATATGACAGCTTTGCCAGCAACTAACATTTCTGTAATATTAGTGAAAAGTATCTCTGATTTGCGTCCTTTATTAAGGTCTTTCACTTGTCAATCATTTTAGTTCAGTTTTATTGGATTGCTTCTCAAATCATCAAAGAAAGATTGAACATTCCTTGCAAGCCGGTAAGTATACTTTCTCTTAATTAAATTATTCACTGGAATTCCAATTTGTATCGCGTAGAGTAAAAGTACTCCCGCGTTAAAACATTTTGAAGTCTTCTCGCTTTAAATATTAAAAAGTAACACAATTATTCTTCATAGGAATTTTATATTCTTTTTCATTACTTAACATTAATTCTAAATGCTAATTCTGTGAGGTTTAAAATAACAGTTCTTTTAAACAGTTATTTACAATTATAGCATTTATCTAAAAAAAATCATTTTACATTTTTGTATACAATGTCGTGCAAGCAGTTTTACTCTCCTTACAGTTCAGCTATTATATCAAGAATAATGTTATATTTTTTAAAAAATGAACTCGTGCGAAGAGCCGGTGTTTCAGCCAGTATAATTGTAATGTATCAGTACTGAAGAAGGTATTTTATAAATACTTTATTACTAAATTAAGAACAAGTTTAATAATAATTAGGGATTTCCATGGGCTTGTCTTGTAGAGCAGTTTTTCAAAGGAAGGTTTAATATCAAATATTGACACTCTGAGTTATTTTTCTATATTTAGCTGAGATCTATATTTTGTCTTCAAAGCAGCCACCGCAGAAAATCCGGTTTAACATAGGTAGGATGTTGAAAAAATGTTAATAGTATACAAAGTGCTTTTGTTTTCAGTGCAGAAAATTCATCATCCATCTCTACCCAAAATTTAAAGAGCGATTTATTACAAAATTGCCTTCTAATTTTTCACTGGATGTGAAATCTATGAAAATTTCTTCTTCTGAAGTTGAGAGCCATTCTGGAGTATCTTGAAATAAACCCCTAATCCACTCGTAACTTGCTACCAAATTGTCCTCACCAAGAAAATACTTTTTAAAATTCTTTGCCAACATGGCTAAATGATTTTACATGGTTTTAAAAACAACTTTCACATACTGTTCTTCAGATTTGTAACTTTTAACACATAACGAGCTGGGGCGCTTTCCCCCCCATCATTTACTTCAGTAGTGGTTAATCCAAAATTTAAGTATTTTTGAGAATATTTTCTTGATTTGATTTTCGGAACCATGCTCGTCTGTGTACTTTTTGATCCTTTATTATCGTCGAATGCTCGCTTACGACTTATAAATGTATGTATGATTTTGTTTTAATCTACTGCCGTAAATACTTAATTACCGTGAATTACAATTAACGTGCAAATTAAAAAATGTACATTCAATTTAGATTCGGTAGCTATAGAAGTATCGAGTAGACCAAAACTGACTGGAATTGTACGAGGAAAAGCATTTTTACATGTTTTGCGCAGACGTCCGATAGGTTCCTCAGACTCACGCAATCGTACCCGATAATGCCAAATGTGATGGATATGATAGAGAGCTACATAGACTAGACTATTTTTCTAATGACATTTGTACTTTGAGAAATGGATGCTGAAGGAAATATATCTTTAATTAAATATATCATTTTGCGATCTGTTCCAATTAAAAATTAGAGAAAAAATAACATAATAATTTATATATAAGTAAGTAATATATATTTTAAGTAATTTTTTCTTAAAATATATATATTACTTAAAAGTAATATATAACAAATTTAATACTTATACAGTTTATAATTGAGATCGCATTGTAGCTTTAGCGTCAACGTGCATTTTTATTGCAGTAAATACATTATTGTTGTACAGGGGGCGACAAAAATTATGATTGAAAATTGGGTCGCCAGTATTGAAAGTTTGAGAAACACTGCACTACTCTACTGTTATTTGTTGTCACTAACCGTTGCAGTTATAAAAAGGGGAAAAAATATCTCGCAATTCATGCCGGTACAACATTGATAGCAAAATTATATATTTAATTCCTTGATTGATAGAATTTACCACTAAATGTGTTTAATACATTGTTCTTAAATAATTTAATTTTTCTTAGTGCAAAGAGCATGACCGGGCCACTCAGAAAAGTATGGTGGACAGCAGGTTGAGTATAGCTGAATTAAACTATCGTATTTGAAAAAGTATAAGTACATAGCAGGAATCGTAATTACATATTGATTGATTGATTTTTTTACTAACGTCACAGCTGTACAAGGACTATTAGCGAAGGACGTTATAATTTTTAACTATGATCAAGAAACGTGGAAGACAGCTCTGAGCAGGTCTCTACAAACTTCTCCAGGAACATAAGGACATTGAGCTTCGACAGCGTTCTTCAACCACTGCGTCGATTTAAGACCCGAAATATTTTTATCTTTAAATATTAAATTCTACTGGTTATTAATACTATATCAGGGTGGGCAGACTTTTATATGGTACCGTCTACTTCTAATTTTTTTAAGGTGCTGGGGTCCACCCAATGGCGCAGATGGGGTAAGCTACGAAAAAGCTCAACGATATTTATATTCTAACAATAAATACAAAATATAACACTTCCTACATAATTACAATAAAAAAACAAACTTTTGTTTTAAGCAAAATGCAAGATACAAACATAATAATTATACCCATAAATTTAATAATATCAAATGGTTCATTTATATTATCAAACAACTCAAAATGCATTAAAGTTTGTTCTCGTAGAATTTTATAGTTTCAGTAGAAGACTTACATACTGTCCACCCCAATCTTAAATATATCTCGGTATATAATTAATAACTGCTAATCTTACTGTGGATTCCAAGTGGTCGTCTGTGGAACTAGAGTGATATGCTGTCTTAATTATATTCATTGTTGGAAATACAGATTTACACAGGTAGATAGTGCAAGAGAATGAAATTAAATGAAATGCAGCTTTTTCAAATTAGGATGCTTTACTTCGTCCATTAACCGAGATGTATGTCCTTAACACGTTCGCGGCCGGATGTCTTCAATCGCGGGACGTAATATCAACACAAGAATCCAATCACGCGGAAGCGTGAGCTGTAGGGGGATATTTCAGTAGCAATCCCGTGTTATTGTGGGAATAGCTGGTCGATGTTTATTTTCTCCTTTAGTCGGCAAAGTGGGGGGAAACGCATTTCTACGGCTGGCATCGCGATGATCGCCTTTTCCCTCTATAGTCGCAGAGAATGTGTGTTCTTCCAATAATGGTACCAGTATCGCCTACACATAGTCGCATGCATTGTGAAGAGTCGATACTCCAGTCTAACTGGCGTTGGTATTCCACATATATTTATTTTAGTATGCGCGCGAGTCTTAGGTCTTATGTGAAGGTGGTCACCTCAAAATGTCTTGGTAGTCTACCAGTCGATCGCAATCGACTTAATGCCCATCCCGGTACTATATGAACCCCAATGACACTGGGAAAAATAATAATAATAAAAAAAATTTCCGCTCCCACCCTGAAACGCATACGGTTGGGCTTTATCTGTGAAACAGGCCACAAGTGAAATTTTATGAGTTATACATTTTTTGGCTCTAAGTTGATAGAAGAAACAAATTTAACTCAACTAAAATTGTTACAAATGAGAAAATTATTGACGCATAAATAATTCTTCTGTTGACTCATTATTTATTTACTATGAAAATCTTTAAAGCATCATTTTTGCTTTTGATAAGTATAAATAAACACTGCATTTTTCACAATAAGTTTTCGAACTGCTTTCGCAGCTTCCAAATCTGCGCTTACAAGGCCTTGAAATGTCATCAACACATCGAAAATAGCTGTACATGTCATTCCTTTTATCCTGGCATAGCCTTTCAGCAGGCGGATTGTAATACTTCGATCTTATTAGGGGAGAAATTACGCAGCACTGTCATCCTCATCATCATTTAAAAGAATTTTGTTAGTAGGTATACATGAGATGCTAACGCGCGCGCGCTTTAGCTATCTCTAATTTAAATTTTAAAAGATCCATTTTGAGCTTTTGGAGGAATTTCATTTTATATTACATCTTGTTTGTACTGAAACCAAGAATTTGCTGCATCTATAACAAGGAAAAGAAGGGGTTTAAGAGATTTTGATGGCAAAAGATGATCCAAAGTTGTCTTCATATAACAAATATTTCCATATTTTTTTCATCGCTCTCATCTGAATTCAGTATCTGATCTATTCATCAATTCCAAAATTTCTTCTGTGTGAGAATTCGTTTCCTTTAAGACACTTCAAAAACTTTTCGGTTAAAAGTTAGCTCGGTATTCCATGGAAAATAACAAAACGTATCAAAATGTTTATTATTTAAAAAAATTAAAAAATTAAAAAGATACCTTATTAAAACTTCCACCAGAAAACCACAATTTTTTTGGGGGGAGGGGGAGCAAGAAGCGATATGGATGCAGATATCTGTGGAGAGGATAAAAATGCCATACCCTTCAACAAATGTATGAAAAAGAAAAATTAATTACAAAAAGAGTGAGAGAAAAAAAAGGGACTCATCCATAGCGACCCCCAAGAAAATTTGGTATTAATTAAATAGCTATATATTTCATTTTTATGAAAGCTTCCATCAAAATTATTGAAACAGAAAAGAAAACTCACGTGGCAAGTACTTACCTTCACAGCTGCAGAGACTCAAGTAACGCCCAACTCGTACGATCGTACTGGTAACGAAATCCTGAGTTCTACAAGCAACATTAATAAAGTATAATTATTATTTTTACTATTTTACAATCATTTAAACATTAATACAGAAGTTTGCATCCATGCAATTAGAGATATATCGATAATTACCTTTTTACGACAGATAAAAAGATGTGTTTTCTCGTTGTATTTGTAAACAAAGCTAGATTTGCCAGCTAAAAGTAAAACAGGGACTACACCACCCTCTTTCCATAAAAACCGATACCTTACACTTTCTGCAAACCCGCTCAATCGTTCGATTCGGGATTTTCTTACATACGACTATTCCAGAAGGAAAAACGTATAAGAATATTACCCGCACGATCGAGCGGGAATAGAATGAAAGTAAATATATTATCTAGCATAATTTATTCTCATAATTAACTTTTTCTGGCAGAAATGTGTCGAAGAATAAATCAGTAACGAAGAGTTACATTACTTTTTTCTTAATTTTGTAGAAGAGAAATGTGTGTACATACATATACATACATTGAAATTATCCCCAAAAAAAGGGAACAGATTTCTCATACTTACTAAGTTTATGTATTAGTAAGTATTATATTAAGAGTTAATGGTGACATTTAAAATAAATAAGGAAGTTTCAAGATATATTTTCTGTTAAAAGTATTTTTTTTTAAAGCGGAAAACTCCAAAGAGTAACCGGTTTCCAACAAAGCCTTGTAAAAAGTAACATTTCACGATATACCCTTAAGTGATTTCATAAAGCATGAATTCTCCATTTACGCAGAATTCCGAGTTTTGGTGAAAGTGTTACACAGTATCATATTTTCAGGGTCGATAGCAAAAGGTGAAAAGTTCTTTCTGTTTATTTTAAAACTAAATGATTGTTTCTCAATATATTTTTAACATGTTTGCTAGTAAATAGTGAAACATTTAAAAAATATATTGTGTAAATAGTTTTACGATTCAAATAACTTTACGAAATGCCGATATCGTTACTATCAAATTATAAGCAACCAGAAAAATTCTTCACTTCCAGGAGAAACGGTGAAATGGTTTCAATTCAACTAGAGGAGTTTCGTTTGCCACATGAAACAAGTTCATGAATGTAACAATGAAGGCACCCATGTGAGAGCTAGTTTTTATATTATTGTTTAAATTCAGGAAAATTAAAAGTTTGGGTAAGTAAATTTAAACTCAGATAATGATTATATTGTTGAGAAAAGTTGCTTTAATGAACTTATATAGTAAGTATAGCTTTAAAAAGCAGATACAGCTTGATTTGTTTTTCTAATTAAAGTATTTAAGTTTATTTTAAAGTAAGATAATATAAAAAATCTTTTTTTTTATCATTTATACTTTTTGTATGTAAAAAATTATAACGTATCTCTTATTTTTCAAATTAGATTTTCTGCCTCGTTCAAGGGTTTTGTTGTGAAGAATAATTTTGAACAAACATAATGCATATGTTATAGAATGTAGTAACATAAAATTATCACATGGAAATTAACACATTACAACTTGAAATTAGAAATCTGTAAGATTAACTACTCATTTTTAGCTTTGCATAATTTTTCCTGATGAATCGATTAAATAAAAAAAAATTATACATGTTAAAGGATTATATTATAAACATTATTTTCTTTTCGATTTGAGAAAATATTCGTTGTGTGTGTGAAATGCTTATAATTCACAGCATAATTTACTTGAAATTTCAAATTTTGAATAAAAAGTAACGTATTATATATATAGTTTATTAATGTCAGAGAACAAGTTTTGGTATCGTGATAAAAATAAAATATTCTTTCCATTATTTGCTTTTGAAAAAATACAAGTAAAATAATTATTCGCACAGAACTGTAACTCCCAAATTTTTAATTATGTTTACTGCCTTCAAAATCTATTTAAGTTAACTATAATTTTTGTTACTGAGTTGAGATAGGAATTGTTCAAATCTGGAGTGAGTGTTTATTAACGTCACATTTAAAACAACACGAGAGCTATTGGCAATGGACTTTGTAATTTTGCAGTTAAATCACATTCAAATCTGGATCAATCCATGGTACAAAAATAAAATTGTACTTTTGTGAAATTTTGTAGAATTCTTTTTTTCGTCAAGTTGAGAGTCCAAAATAAAAGCCAACTTCCTTTGATAATTTCTTAAGATATTTACTATACTAATTACCAAAAATTGCTTTGTAAAAATGTATAAAGAGATTTTTTTTAAAAAAAAGTTGTGCCTTACTTCTGCCAAGACATTCGTTAATGACATGAAAAAATATGAAAAAAGAATTAATCCTATCAGCAAGATCATATGGATTTGATTCGATTTTTATTAACGATACCCTCTAAAGCAGTGATTCCCAAAGTGGTCTATATAGACCCTCAGGGATCTATGACGACCTACAAGGGGTCCACGTCAGCAAAAAAATAATTTGGGGGGTCAATGAGGTGTAAGTGGGGGTCTATGTGATATTGGTTCTCATTAAACTAGATCGTGCTTTAATTTTAAAAGAAAATTTAATCAACTGGAAACCAAATTTTACTCTTATTTAGCAGATTTATTTACTAAAATCAATGGTATTAATTTGCCCGTACAAGGTGACAGCATGATTTTTTTTAAAAATAGAAACCCCATTTCAGTGTTTCTTTCCAGAGTTGAACTAAAGAAGTATAATACTGCAGGTCACAGGAATTTTCTCAAATTAACCCAGATAATTTTTCAGCATACTTCAACCTACGTTCAACATTTAGCTGCCTTTTATTCAGATTTTGAAACCAGGTTTGATAATGCTTTGATTATGGTAATACCACAGTAGGCAATGATTTTATATGGCCATATTGAAAAAAAAATGTCACATGAGAACAGGAAATGATTGTGATATGCACCAATGAAGATTTTAAGTTTAGAAACGGATGTCAGCAATTTTGGTTTTAAAAAGGCAAACCTGTTATTTATCCCGAATTATGGAATATCGTGAGAAAGTTTTCAATTATTTTTCTTATTTTTCCTAGTAAGAAGTTTCAGATCAGTTGCCAATATCCAAAACAAAAAAAGAAACTGGATATTACTAACAGAGGAGATTTAAGGTTAAACCTGACAAGATTGATACTAAATGTTGAAAATTTGTTATTGTAGCGCCAAATTCATCCCTCCTATTAAAATCAATTGTGTGTTGTTTGGTTATTTTGTTTAACAGTTATTTTATATATTAATTAACTTTTAATTTAATTAATTAACATGCTTTTTAAACTTTTAATTCTATACTTCATTAGTTATAAATTTAATTATTTTTAAGTAGTAGTAGTAGTACTAGAGCTGTCAAAATGACATTTAAGTTGATAAATTTGCAAAAATTCAATATTAATTAAGCAGGGGTCTACCCCATACCGAAACACATGACAAGGGGGTCTATGAGACAAAAAAGTTCGGGAACCTCTGCTCTAAAGCAACGTGAATGACTATTGGTGACCGATCTCGTAATTTTGAGCTTTTGTTAAATGACGAAGACATCTGATTTGGCCCCCAATCGCCAAAGCAAGTTTTATATTATTTAAGATTAAAAATCTATTTTCTAAAAAGAAATTACATGTGTATGTATCAGATAGTGGTTTCACTTCTCAGAAATTCAAAAACAATTTAAGAGTGATCTATTTTATTTTGATTTACGCTCTGTGAAGATTGTACTGATTAGATTTATGTTATTTTAGAGCTTGTTTTTGGATTACTAGTGATTTTAATCTGAGTTAATTATTAAAAAGATTCCTAAGACAGAGAGCCGAGTGAAAAAAAGTAAGGGTGTAACGTTTTGAATTTATAAAAAATTTAGTGTATCAAATTTAAGAAAATACATGGTTAAAAAAGGTTAATTTGCTTGTGTGTGTGTGATTTTTAATCTGCTAGTTTTTTTATTAAATGTAATGGATGATAAAAGGAGTTTATGGTGATAAAAGTTATGCAAGTGTTGCTTCTATCTTTTTAAGAAATAGGGAACCATGTTATAAATATTTTATTTTAGGTAAACAAACTTTAAATAGATTAAGAAGAATTGATATAATTTTTAAAGGAATAATTAATTTTTTTAAAGGATGAAATTACTGATACTAAAATTAACATTGAGAAAAATGAACTAATTTAAAAAAATATAACGCATGAGTACTTTTTTTGAACACAGTTGTGCAAACAGTTCTTGAATCGGTTCGTACATCACTGGCACGGATAAAAGGATTTTTTGGATCACACAATAATTAACATTCCTTGAATGCAATGCGTAAAATCTGCCAGAACCTTTTTCTAGGCACTATATAGTATATATACTAAATATCTCTTGAGTATAATGAATGGATGTCAATTGACTTAAGCTGGATGTTGTTGCGAATGTTATAACTTGAAAATTTCATTAATTTTTATCAGAAAAATTTGACTTTAAGAAGCTAATGAACGTTATCTCTTAAGTAATAAATTGTTGTAATTGTAAGTAAATTGTTAAATAATTTTTAAATTTTAATAATGTTATATACTTTATATATTTCGATTAGAAAGTTATTTAAATTGTGAGACTACTCAGGGCTATAGCTTTCTTTCAGACATTACTTTTAATTAAGTCTTCAAAAATTCAGTTTCACCAAGTCTATGTTTATTATAAACATGTTTCGAGGGGATTGAAACATTAATTCCTGATTAATTTCAAGAGATTCGTCGTAACACATCATGAACAAAATTTCTTTTATATAAGAATAATTCGTATTTTGTCTTCTCTTAATTTTAGGGGAAAATAGTAGCTATATTAAAAAAAAAAGTGACAGTTTTGTTTTGAAGTCAAGCTCAAATAAGGATTGCTTCAAATGTGGAGAAACCTGAGAAATGGTTTGTCAATTTTTTTTCTTACTAATTAGCTTTTGATTATACTAATTAGTTTTGGGGACATTTGCATCAGTATGGGCCGTAGTTTTATGTAAATTAAACCTCTGGTTTCTTAAAGAGATATTTTTATTCCAGAGGTGTTGATATAATTAAAAAAAAATAAAATTTAGTTATTTATTTTATTTTTTTCAACTAAATTTTAGGTTTTACCTTATAAAAAACTTTTATAATATGAGCTTGGATGGAAATTTATAATTAATTATTACTCGTAGCAAAAAATTGCGTGAAGTCTATATAAAGCATCAGTCTGTAGTTGTATAAATATTTTTTTTAAAATTTTAAATAATTCTTCAAGGATAAAAGAGTGAAGAAGGATAAAGGCTTAAAAAATCTTCAGAGCCTTTGAAAGGGAAAATCAGGATCAAGAAAAACTAGCATTTCAACTAATATGACTACAACTTAGTTATTATGGAAGCTCATGTCTATCAACCACTTTTGAACGAAAAAACAATGCGTAACCGATGAAATGTCAAGGTCTATAACACAGATTTTCTTTTCAAGGGAACCGCAACATAACCCTAATGTTACAGGATTACTCAGAAGTCTGATACTGAAAATTCGCTTTTTAATGTGCGAGGAAATCTGCGAGGAGTATATCTTTCAAAATTTGGGAAACAACGCTCTTTAAAGAATATTCTCTCTATGTATTTCATTCAATTTGCTAAAAATAAACAAAGTCACATTTTAAACGAAATAAACTTTTGGCAGATGAACAAAGCCTTTTTATGACGGTTTAGTTAGAATTAATTTAGGTCTACAGCAACTCGAAAACTATTTCTGAACACACCTCATAATTCGAATCGTAATCAAGAGACGAGGGTTATATTTTTAACTGGTATCTCATTCTCTTAATTTTAATCTACACTATGCCATGCCCGGTAGACTGACTTAATAGCTCCAAAACCTTGCTGAGTGGGAACTAGGCTAATAATTCAAACCATGAGGACTTATAAGACCCATTGAATTTAAAGAGCAGAAACGTCAAATATTCTATTAGGGGCATCAAAATTAAAGTTCACAGCAATTTGAATTTCCATGCTGCCGGCCATGAAACTAAAATATTAATCGTTGGACAAGCATGACTCTATTTTTCTGGACCTGAAAAATGATGATTAAAAAAATGTATTAGTTAAATTGGATCTGTTAACACATTTCTAATACAAGCAAGCAATAGCAGTGACCACACACACATTGAATGTTCAATATAAAAGGCATGTGATAGCAGTAGAACACTTTTTAATTTCAAAGCCCAATGGACCTTTTATTATGTCTATTTGTTGCGAATTCCTTAAAAAAAAACGTGTGCTTGATCAAAGGAATTATATGTAACTAGCTGGTATACCCGTTCTTCGCACGGGTGAACTGAAAAATTAAACAATACAGATTGAAGGATAATAAGTTTTTAATTAGTTAATTTTACGTGAATTGCAAATTTAACAAAAAAAAAGAAAGAAAAAAAACACCTTTGTTAAATTTTAAGTCTGTAGATCTAATCTAATACATATTATAAATGCGAAAGTTTGTGAGGATGTTTGGGGTCTTTCACGCAAAAACAACTGAATGGATTTTAATGAAACTTTACAGTAATATAACTTGTACATCAAAATAACATATATGCTATAATTTATAGCATAGGCTATAATTTATAAAGATATTGTATGAAGTGTCCAAAATAAAATGATATTTGTTATGTAAGAAGGAAAAAATTCTGCCATCTGCAAGCAATTCTGGCATGCGCTGCAAAAAAAAAAACCATGTTTGCATATATCTATCTTTTGTTTGTGAAAAAGCTTTTTTGTTTTGGCTACGCAAGGTGCTCGCTTCTAATTAATTCCTCTGATATAATGCCTATTTTTTTATTTCAGAATGAAACTAAGTTTTGAAGGGAGAGGTTGTTATAAATCTCTCTTTATTTTAATGTTTTTTTTAACATTTTATTATGCATATTTGGTAGTAAGAAATTGATCTTTCTTCAAAATGAATGTTTTTATCAGTTCTGGTACTTAAAGTAAATAAACTTTCTCTTTCACACTGCATCATTTGGACAAATTTTCAAAATTTGTTTGTGGTTAGTAGTTAATTATAACGCTATAATTTTAATTGAATAAGTAAAATTGCATTTTTAAGTATAAAAATAATTATAACCACTGTACTGTATTTTTTGGAGTGAGAGAGTGAGTGAGTGAATATTAACGTCGCACTGTTCAGCTACGCGAGGGCTTTTGGCAATGGATCACGTAATTTTGAACCATGGTCAAGTGACGTGGACGACACCTGAGCTGGCACCCCCTTCTCCTAATTACCTCACCACACCAACTTAGAAGGAATATTCTACCAATACTTAGCAGGAATATTCTTTGAAATCCATTCTTCCAAGATATATGGCAGCCCGGGTTCTATGATGAGTATTTTAGAGGGGAAGGCGAATTGTTTTGTAGCAGACATTGCGTTTTCAGCTGACGGCGTTTTCAGCGGATTGCAAAGATTATTATTTTTGTCCCGAAAAAATAGTTTATGTCAAAATTAAAGTGTCTTATGTTTTTGTATGTTAATGAAGACCTTAGAAAATGATTTAACTACTTATTTTTAGTGAACGGTGTATATAATTAATTTTACAGTGGAATATAGCTCTAACGGAGCTTATTAGCTCTAACGGATTAAATTTTCCAAAGTGGAGTATTTTGTTTATGTATATCACTTAATTTTAAATGTAGTGATCCAAAAAAAAATATTCTAGGAAAATCTGCAGTAAATCAAAATGCAGGTGGATAAAGTATTAATGTGCATCGCCCCCCTACACGGCGGGTTTTGCAAAGCTCTAATAAAGCTCGAGCTATGAAAGTGGCTAGGCATTTGCCAACTTGGACTCTATCGTTAACATTTTGCTGTGTTTTTTATTGAATCGCCATTATATTTTAAGAAACGGCGTTAATATTCGCTTGCGAATATTACAATTTAACATAAAATAAATACAACAGAAAGTAATATTAATGTATTACACTTTCAGATATAAATTATTTACACTATTTTAAGCGTTCATTACACAAAACTTTTAACAATGTGTTACTTTTTCTGAGCAGAGATCTGCTTAGGGAGGTATTTTCAAAAATCGACCCTCAAGAGTGTTACGGAGAGTTATAAATAAAAAAAAAATCCTTTTTATCAGCTATTAGATCTACAAACTTAAAATTTAACAAAAGTGTTTTATTTCTTTCTTTTTTTTCAGCTGAGATATGCAAAAAGCTTTTTTTTGTTTAATTTGAAATTCACGTAAAATTAAATCATAAAAAACTTCGTTATCCTTCAATCTTTGTAGTTTAATTTTTCAGCTCACCCGTGCGAAGAACGGATATACCAGCTAGTAGCTAATAAAAATGATTTTTTTTTTATTTATAACTCTTTAACTCTCTTGAGGATCGATTTTTGAAAAACCTTCCTAAGCTGATCTCTACTCAGCAAAAGTAACACATTGCTACAAAATTTTGTGTAATGAATGTTTAAAATAGTGTAAATAATTTATATCTGAAATTGGAATACATTAATATTACTTTCTGTTGTATTTATTTTATGTTAAAATTGTAATATTCGCTAGCAACGTCATTTCTTAAATTATAATGGTGATTCAATGAAAAACAGCGAAATGTTAACGATAGAGTCAAGTTGGCAAATGCCTAACTACTTTCGTAGCTCGAGCTTTATTAGAGCTTTGAAAGACCCGCAGTGTAGGGGAGCGATGCACGTTAACTCTTTATCTACCGCATTATGATTTACAAAAGTTTTTTTTCTCTTTTGGATCACTACATTGAAAATTAAGGGGTATACATAAACAGAATACTCAACTTAGGGAAGTTTAATCCGTTAGAGCTAATAAATTAAAGATATTCCACTGCAAAATTAATTATATACACCGTTCACTTAAAATAAGTAGTTAAATCATTTTCCAAGGTCTTCATTAACATACAAAAAACATAAGACACTTAAATTTTGACATAAACTATTTTTTCGGGACAAAAATGACAATTTTTGCCATCCGCTGAAAACGCCGTCAGCTGAAAACGAAATTTCTACTACAAAACTATTCGCCTTCCCCACTAAAATACTCATCATACAACCCATGCTGCCATATATCTTGGAAGAGGGGATTTCAAAGAATATTCCATCTAAGTATTTGCGGAATATTCCTGCTAAGTTGGTGTGGTGTGGTAGTTAGGAGAAGGGGGTGCCAGCTCAGGTGTCGTCCACGTCACATGACCATGGTTCAAAATTACGTGGTCCATCGTCATAAGCCCTCGTGTAGCTGACAGTGCTATACGTTAATATTCACTCACTCCAAAAAATTCAGTACAGTAGTTATTATTATTTTTATACTTAAAAAATGCAATATCTGCCTATTCAATTAAAATCATAGCGTTATTATTAACTACTAACCTCAAACAAATTATGCAAATTTGTCCAAATGATGTAGTATGAAATACAAAGTTTATTTACTTTGTTGTTGTTGTTACTAATGCCCCTTGATCGGCAAAGACCAGATCGAGGCCCACGATATTCACCATGGCAAAAGGCTAAGTGACGCCTGTCTTTATTCGTAGCTTTGAGCACTATACAGGTGACAGTACGATCTGGATCGATCCCACCCCAATTTAGAGGGAGAAAACTCTGGGGGTGGTCAGAGGCCTCCCACCTCTCTTCCCCTTCCACCAACCTCATGAGATGATTTGTGGCTCGACGGCTATTTAGAGTACCCCCCTGCCGCGCAGACACTATACATTTACAAACATCCATGTCTTCTCCGGGATTCGAACCCAATCCCTACGGCACAGCAGTCAGCGTCGCTAACCACTATACCGGACGGGCGACAATTATTTACTTTCAGTACCAGAAGCGATAAAAGTATTTATTTTGATATAAGGATCAATTTTTTACTACCAAATGTGCATTAAAAAACATGCATAGAAATAAATTATCAATTTTTATTGTGTGTATGGTTCACTATTTTGGAGGTAATAGCTTAAAAATGAAAAATATCAATAGTAGCTATTCAAATAAAGAGAGATTTAAAATAACCTCTCCCTTCAAAACTTAGTTTTATTCTGAAATAAAAAAAAATAGGGATTACACTGATCCCACAGGAATAAATTAGAAGCGAGCGCTTTGCGTAAACAAAACAAAAAGGGTTTCTTCACAAATAAGATAGATGTATGCCGACGTAGGCTTTTTTGCAGCGCACACCAAAATTGTTTGCAGATGGCAGAATCTTTTCCTACTTTCTTGAAAAATATCGTTATATTTTGGACACTTCACACAATATCTTTATAAATTATAGCCTATGTGTTATTCTGATGTATAAGCTATATTGCTGTAAAGTTTCATTAAAATCCATTCAGCTGTTTTTGCATGAAAGAGTACCAAACATATATATCTCTCTCTCTCTCTCTCCAAACAAACTTTCACATTTATAATATTAGTAAGGATGCTTATAAAATACGGAAAAAATTTCTGTATACTGCCTTAGGTTATATCTCTAAATTGATTTTTAAACAACATTCCGTAAGTTCATTAAAAGTACCACTAAGATTCAAATTGTTCTTCAAAAGCGAAATTGAATTTAACTTAGAAAATTCCTGATTTACTATACAATACTATTAATTAGAATAAATACATTTTTGTTATGAAATATCTAAGCTGTAAGCAATTAAGATTTTTTTGCCAGTTAAAGTTGTACTTAGTAACTCTATGACCACTAACCTCCATTACATTTCTTTTCAAGGTGTTTTTCTTCATACAGTTTACTGGGAAAAAAGAGCTTTCTTGCTTTGAAATTCCCTTTTTATAAAATTTTAGACATGTGCAAGTGAGGAGCCACAATATACTATCATTTACATTAACTATTTCTTATATAACTTTTATATATAAGTTAACAAAATAGCGAAAAACTAGCAATTAATTGTAATAAAATACAAATATAAGAAATAAAAGAAATACAAAGATAAGAAGTTGTAGTAAAATGAAAACATTAGACTGAGAAAATACACACACAGGGGGATTATCAGCATGTTGTTTATAGTAAGAATTATTATTTAAGAATATGATAGAAAATTAAAAATATGGGCATTTATTTCTAAAATTTCAACTTGGAAATTTTTTAATTAAATTTTTTGAATAATTAATTTTGACATATATTTATTTTTCTGCTTTATTTGAACAAATTTTAAAATCTCAGTCAGCATATTAATTATATTTTTTTCAAAAGGAAGAAAAAAGGGTGCATAAAGGAGTATTTAAAGTAGCAACTAATTTTTTTTTAATCTGAATTAAACTGAACCTACATATTATACAACCACAGACAAATAAGAAATTTATATTTTATTGAAGCGTGAATAAAAAAAAATATCATTTTTATCCATATGTCTGTAATTTTTGTATGAGAAAAAAAAAGAAAAAAAAGTAAAATAATCATAATATTGTTACGTCACTCTTCCTTTAGGTATAATCTAACTAAAGGATGAGTGACATAATTAATAATCTAATTAAAATAATTAATAATAATAAAAATTTATAAGAAAAGTTTTGGACTTTTTCTATAAATAGTTTTTGTGGCATATTTTAAAGCAATCTAGTGAGCCTAAAAACATTAAAAAAAGTGTGTGAATAGGCAGAAACTATATTGATTTTCGATTACCAACAGCTCAGGAATATATACATTTCTTGTTCATCTAACAAGGGAAAATGTGCTTCTCTTTTCTTCCGCTTTCGGACGGAAATGATTGTCTGGGAAAAGATTGATTCTGGGAAGAAAGCTTTGTGTAAGGTCAAAAAAATTGAATGTGAAAGAAGAGACAGGGAGGGGGAAGAAAAATAAAAATTATCTATGTTGACCAGTTGTATTCGAAAATTTTTGAATGACGCATGCTAACTATTGTAATCTGAACTACTAAGCAATAATAAGTAAGCTTTTTCTTTCAGGGGAATATTTTGTTTCATTTGCTGCCTGAAGTAATGCAACTTTTGTTACTAAGTAGCTTACTTTGTATGAGCGTAATAGATACTACTACTACTGCCGGGATTACCACACAAAGAGTTAGTAAGTAGCAGTATAGACCATTTTTTTTATTTTAATGCATCAGAAATAATAACACATAATTAGAAGAGAACGATACATCGGATTTATTTTGAATAAAACAAAACACATGATAAAAACTAAATTTTTTTATCGAATGGTTTCTGATCAATATAATTGAATTTTGCTTATCCGAGTGGTAACTTTTTTAATGCAACTCAAAAAAGTGGTGTATATAAGGAGATTACAGAGCACCCCAATTTGGGTTAAATTTTTTAAATATTTTAACAATTTGTTTTGGTTTTTTCTTAAATACATTTTTAATTTTTAACAATAGAGAGAGACGCTATTTTCTTGTTTGTTTTCACATTTAGAAAAAAAATATAGCACATATTTAAAAGAAATAAGTTGCTTATGTTTTTCAGTGTTATTATTGCAATTTAATTTTCAAACAAATTCGTTTACTTTATAGATAAGAACAGAGAGGTCTTCCTTTGAAATATTTCAAGCTTATATTAAATAATTTGCTATAAAAATCAGTTGTATTACGAGTGATTGCAATTGTGTTTTGTATCTTTCAATGGAATTGAGATATTTTTTATTTTTCGCACCTCGTATTTCAATTAAAAATCACAAATACGAGTAAATTTATAAACGCTATATTTTTACGTTTTTTTTTTGTTGTAATAAACGTTTGTATGTGTGTAAGGAATGATGTGGACGTTTGAAGAGTAGGTTACCGGTCACCCTGATCACCTGACTACAATTCAAAATTAAGACACCGGTCAATAATAGTCAGTTACGTAAATCATAAATGATTTTATCAAGTCGATCCAAATTTTTTGGGGGGATGGGGAATAAAGTCAAAAATAATTTTTCTATTTCGAAGGACTTGAGTTTAAATTCAAATTTGAGTCATGTTCAAAATACTAAGTTTGCAATCTTTTTTAATAATTCATTTTCAATTGCAAATTTACTCTTCCGTGAGAAACAATGATTTTTTTTTATTATCAATATATTTTTTCATTTTATCTTCTGTTTAACTGACTTTTGAGATTTCACATTTACGTCGCTTGTCCTGCTATCGAAAATGCTTCTCCTCGAAGATAATTGTTAAATATAATATAATCTCTCTCTCTCTCTCAAATGCGTTATCACAATTTGAGTATTAGAATAAGTCAGAATGAACCTTTTAGCATCATATTTATTAAAAGTGATTATAGTTGTGATTTATTTTTAGAATAATTTTATTTAAAAATGTTCAGAAATATGCTTTCTGTGTTTGTAGTAGATTTCTTCTTGGGTTAGATTTTTTACATCCTTATCCTTTCCTGGTTTTCATTTATTTTTTAAAGTCATTAGAAAAATGGTTAAAAGCAATGAAGGATAACACTTTCAGAAAGTAGTAGGCGCTGGTTTTAGTAAAATTTTTTGTTATATGATTAACATAACAAAAACTGGAGTTTTATTATTTATTTTTAATAAACATTAAAAATGAATATCTACTAAACACCAAGTACAGACTAATATATGTACAGACGAACTTAAGTTTTAATGATAGTCTGATTAAAACTTTGTTGAAAGTATTGCGACGTAATAATGCATGATCGATTATTTATAAAAACAAATAACTAAGAAGGAATATAATCTATTATGGAGGAGACATTCTCTAAGTAAAGGTAATTTTATTTAGACACATTTAATATATCGAATATTCTAACTGAACAGAATTTCCTTTGATTGTAAAGATTTAAGTGCCTTAATATAGAATATAGACTAAGAAAAACACTTGAGCTATATATATATATATATATATATATATATATATATATATATACACACTGCTGGACAATTGCTAAGGACGGATCACAAATTGCTATGTAGCATAACATTAAGCGAGACATGAGGCCTAGTAGGAAAAAATATAGTTGCCACACTGTTCAGACATTAGAATAAAGAATATTTATTGTTCTGGAAAGCACAAAAGCTGTGAAACATCTGAAAGAAAAAAAAATGTTCATTTGATCTGCGTACGGAGAAATGGAACAATGCATCTAAAAGTCAGCAGGCACCTTAAAGAAAGGTATCAGTACGGGATATGTCCACCATGGAGTGTGATGCAACATTCCACACGTCGTACCATACTTTGCACAACATTATCCAGCAGCTGTTGAGGCAATTTATCCCATTCCTCTGTGAGTGCACGGATGAGGGTGTTCTTGTTTGTAGGAGGATAGTTTCGACCAGCAACTTGCCTCCCCAAAACATCCCACACATTTTCAATTGGGTTTAGATCTGGAGAACGCGCTGGCCATACGAGACGTTGAATACCCTCGCTGTCTAGACAATCCTGAACAGCGAGTGTTCGATGACATGTTGCGTTGTCGTCCATAAAAACAAATTTATCACCGACAGCACCACGGAAAAGACGAACATGAGGAAGTAGAACTTCATCAATGTATCGTTGGCCCGTCCTAGTCCCATTCGCAACCACATGTAGGCGCGTGCGGCCATTGATCATGATGCCGGCCCACACCATGATACTGCATGTCGGATATCGGTCCTTTGCCTGGATATTTTCTGGACGATAAGCAGTACCACTCTCGCGCCACATCAGTTGGCGTCTACAATCCGATGACAGACTGAACCTACTCTCATCTGAGAATAGTACGCATGCCCAGTCCTGTTCAGTCCAATTGTGATGCTCACGACACCATTGCAAACGGGCAGTACGGTGCTGTATGGTCAATGGGACACACACAACAGGTCTGCGTGCGTATAGTCCTCCTCCCCTCAAACGTCTGGCAACAGTTTTTCGGGAGATCTGCTTTCCTGAGGCAGCAAGAAACTGATTTGCCACCTGCTGAGCTGTGGTGCGCCTGTTCCTTTTTGCTGATAGGACGATATATCTGTCTTCTGTAGGCGTCGTACTTCTAACACGACCTCCCCCGTGCCGTCTACTACATATTCCAGTAGTTTTAAATGACTTCCACAGCCGTGAAACAACGCTGTGAGCGATGTCGAACTCCCTGGCAACATCTGTTATTTTTCGCCCTTCTTCGATCTTTCCAATAATTCGGCCACGCATAAAATCATCTATGTGATGTCGGGAAGACATGCCAAAAATTTGAAGTTCGTCTATTAAATCTTTCCTGTAAAACTTTGACTTGAAACAACAACTGTCCACACGCGTCAAAACCTTTAAAGCTCTTATGAACGCTATCACGTGATGAACAGACGTGGAAAACAAATTTGCATATACTCATACTTCTTCTTACTAATATCCCGCACTTATTCTAATTTTCCACATTTTGTGGTTGCTATGGATGATAGTGTTATCCGTCCTTAGCAATTGTCCAGCAGTGTATATATATATATGAATGAATGAATGAAAAATGTAAAAAACATCTAAAAACATGAAGGAATAAATAAAAAAACAAAATACAAAGTTCATTAAACAACATATGAATTATTTGAAAGAAAGAGAAGTAATGCAATAAAACAAAAACGGAAAAAGTAACCCAGCGAGTCAAAAAGCACTTTCCTACTTAGGACCGAATAAGTAAGGTTTAACTAATTTGATGGTACCAGCCTTTCCGCTTTACGAGTCGGTAAATTAAAAAATACAAATAGAATATAGATAAAAAAAATTCTAATAAAAAAGAATTCACTGGCAAACACTCCCAAATAAATGAATGAGAAGTTAACTAATTTAAATTTTGTGGTATTTCCCAAAATTTAAAAGAATTTTAAAAATCGTGCTCACAGCATTTTTCAAAGAACAGACAATCTTAAAATTATTGTATAACCACTGTTATCAAGATAAACATCCAAAGTATGTATGAACACGTCACGTATATTAGCATCTCAAATAGGCTGCATATATATGTATATTAAAATTACGAAGCATATCTATAAAAATATTCTCTAAGAAAAATAGAATATATAGCATTATTTACTTTCATACTCTTTCTAAAAATTATGAAAATAATCCTTATATATATAAATAAAACAAATGGTAACTAAACAAATATCAGTTTAACGTTTGTGCATAAAATCATCGCGAACAGATATAGATTACAATGCATAATGACTTAATAAGAAACATTTATAACAAAAATTAAATAAAAAAAAATAAAAATAAAAAATAGAAACATTGAAATAAAACAAGTAATATAAAAAATTCCTACTTAGATCAACAAAGAAAAACTTTATTTTAGCTACTTTTTATTAAATAGTTACAATTAATATAAATATGTATATACATAGGACAGAATCACAATATTAAGTGGTGATTAATTTTTATTAATTATCAATAAAGTATCGTATTGTCATCCAAAACAATCGTGTATAGTCGTGTAAAATTTCAGTTGGACTGAATGCTTTAAAACGTGAGAAAAAAACATTTTCAGGTTTTGACACAAGTCGCCAAAAATGATGCCAATGTGGCTGTATTTGTAATTATTTAAATAATTAGTTTTAATCAATTAATTTTTATTAATTATAATTAAATTATTGTATTGTCCTCCAAAATAATCATGTATATAAATTTTGAGCTTAATTGAGCACTTTAAAATGTATTTTATATTAACGATTGAAAATTCCACCAAGATAAATAAATAAATAGAGAGTGTGAGCTAATAGTAGGAATTGAAAAAGAGAAGAATACATTTTTTTACAGCTATACAGCATTTTTTACAGCATTGTATTTGAATAGACAATGATAATTTCTTAACTTGAACAGTTTCAGCAAAAAAATTCCTTTCTGTCTTTGTCTTGAAATTTCTACTTGATTATTTTTTTATATTCTTGAATGACTATTAATATAATCTTATTTAACAATTGACAGCTCAAAAAGTGGTTTTTCCACAAACAACTGGCGAAAAAGATTCATGTACTACTCCATCTGAAAGAAGTGGCAATTGTATTCCTGTCCTTCAATGTCGTCAAATGGTTCAAGCAAGAAACATGGATCTTATGAGGAAGTCTATATGTGGATTTCAGGGGAAGGCGCCAAGAGTTTGCTGTCCAACGAAAGATGATGACGACGCTTGGACACCAGAAACAGATGATCCACTGATACAGGATTTAGGACGAGGTTTTACACAGCAACCAAGAAATGCATTGCCTCATTCAGACAAGATATTGAACGCTGGAATACCTTCCCCGGCACCTACTTTGAAAGGAGTTGTCAAGACCGCAAGGAGTAGAAGAACACTTTTTCCATCAGGTATATTTCTGTAGAAAAACCAGAATACTTGCATATTGTCATTTAGCGGCATACACAGAATACTTTTATGGAGGGGGAGCCACCAAACTTTATCCTGTAGTTGTTTTTATTCTACTTGATCGGCAGTGCCAGATCGAAATCCAAGAAATTTATCGTGTCAAGGAGCTAGTTTTACACCTGCCGTTATCCGTAGTCTTGAGCATCATGCAGGGGACAGTACGATTTGGTTCCATTCCACCTTAACTTTGTGGCTGCGGTAGCCTAGTGGTCCAAGTAATGGACTCGTGGCCGTCGTGTCATGAGTTTGAGCCTAGTACCGCTGAAGACCCGCCGTGCAGAGGAGGCCGATGCACGTTAAATATGCCGCGGCTCAAAGTCTTCCTGTTGGCTTAGTGTGGTAGTTTGGAGAGGAGGTGCAAACTCTGGTGTCTTCCTCATCACTTGACAATGGTTCAAAATTACGAGGTCCGTCACCAATAGCCCTTGTGCAGCTTTATAGTTTGAAGTTAATATAACTCTCACTTTTCGCATGAAAATAATGAAACAAGCATATAAACTGAAAAATTGCACGTCTCATTTCTCACATTCCCTGAGAACTGTAAAAGTATCAAAACATAAAAAAAAATTATATGAATTTGAATTTTTTTTAAATATCCACACCTTTTAACTCATTTTTATAATGAAGTATTAAAGAATAATAATGTGTTAATACCTCATTTAAAAATATAGATAATTTCCTCTGGCTGTCACTCAATGAAAGCCTCGTTTTAATTTATTTGAAAAGAATGTTTTTCTTAGACTGTGGGGTTTCTTCACTAATGGTTGGTTGTTGCATATCCCGCGTGTTAGAACTCGATAAATATAAGAGTCATGTAGTTTACTAAAATGCTAGAGAAGACCGGGGTTCGATTTTCCCCTATTTCAATTTTACCAACTCTCCTCTCTCTCCCGAAGATGCTTTTTCATATTAAAAAGATTAAAATTAAAAAATATCTAGGAACAGATATCATAAATAAAATGTTAAAAAATTTGCCTTCTTTCTCAATTATTAAAACCCCTAACATTATTAATAGTATTCTTAATATTAATTACTTTCCGAGTGCTTGGAAAATTGCATTAGTTGTTCCTTTTTTTAAACCTAATAAGGAAACTACCCTTGCCGAAAATTACGGACTAATCATCCTACTTCCAGTTCTCAGTATTCTGGGGGAAAAATCATCCTCAATAGATTAAATGATCATCTCAATCAAAATCAAATTTTAATTCCAGAGCAGCACAGCTTTCGACCACAGCTCTCCACCACCCACCAATTGCTGAGAACAGTAGAGTACATTTAATCTGGCCACACAAAATGAAAATGTTCATCACACACACAGTGCAGCATTTCTAGACACCCAAAAAGCATTCGACCGCGACCGGCACACAGGTCTTACCTATACATTAATTCAATGCAAAGTGCCTCCTCCATTAATTATCATGATTAACTCCTACCTCTTATGTAGAACTTTTTCTGTCAAAATTAATAATACCCTCTCAAATACTAAAACAATCTTTGCTAAGATCCCACAACGGTCCCTTCTTTCTTCCACGCTCTTCAAAATCTATGTCAACGACATTCCCACCACTAACAACGCTGAAATTTGCATATATGCTGACGACACAGCGATATTTCGTCAACACAAAGAACCAACCTTCATCTCATATATCAGGGGTGTCCAACACGCGGCTCGCGGGCCGCATGTGGCCGGTCAGTACGTATGTTGCGCCCCCCCCGACACTTTAAAAATTTTTTTAAGTATCAGGTTTTTAAAGTTTTTTTATTTTGAAATTTATTTGAGAATTTATTTTATATATATAAATCTACAATGTATTTGCCTGTTACCTGTTCTTGTTTTAAAATAAATCCTTTTTGATAATAGAAATGTCCTTTAGATTAAAATAGATTTATATTTTATCAAACAGTTACATTTGATTTGTCTATAATAAATTACTTTTTTAATAAATTCCGAATTGCAATATTCATATCCTTTAATATGGATGGTGCATGATTCTCTGTGTGTGCGACTTTCATTTCTCCTCCTTTTCTGTTGGAGTGCCCAAAAAGCAAGAGGCAGTCTCTCTCTCTCTCTCTCTCTCTCTCTCTCTCTCTCTCTCACACACACACACACACACACACACACACACACACACACACACACACACACACACACACACACACACACACACACACACACACACACACACACACACACACACACACACACACACACACACACACACACACACACACACACACACACACACACACACACACACACACACACACACACACACGTTTTTTTAAGTTTAAAAAAATATTCAGGACGGTTAAGATAAAGGGCAATGTATACTTAATCGTTTGCGAATGACAGCACTGTCAAATTTTAACAATGAGTAACGAAAGATCAATTCAACAGGAACACAGTAATTTTCCCGAAAATAG
The DNA here is from genome assembly GCA_019973935.1 of Trichonephila clavipes. Taxonomy (NCBI): domain Eukaryota; kingdom Metazoa; phylum Arthropoda; class Arachnida; order Araneae; family Nephilidae; genus Trichonephila; species Trichonephila clavipes. Next base: position 28,615 of record BMAU01005552.1, read on the forward strand.
CAACTGTAATATTTGAAACAATATTTGATCATTGCATTATTATATTATCTATGTCTGTATACATGAAAAATAATGAAAACAATAATAATAATTCATTCTGTTTTAAATTTTCACTCAATAAATGCTTTTTTGTTTCGAAATCTGATATAAAGATACCTATTTTTATGTGCGACCCGCGAGATTATAATGTTTTTCCGAAGTGACCTGCAAGGTCATTTGGGTTGGACACCCCTGTCATATATGATCACACGATACTTAACACAGCTTAACCACTGGTTTACCAAGTGGAAAACTGAAATCATATTTTTCGCTAAATACAAAAAAATGCACCAGGCATCTGTTTCACAGAGAATAGGATCCCCTGGTCTAATCAAGCTGAATACCTCTAGGAATTATTCTTGATAAAACTCTCACTTTCAAATAACATTTATTGAGTCTAAAATCTTTTTAGTTAATGTACATATTTTTGACTTTATTGCAATGTAAGTACTTCAATGTAATGTTCAATGTAAGTACTTTTGTTCTGCATTATTTAATGCAAACAATACAAAATAACAAACAATTTGTATTTAAACCAACGCGTAAAATTAATTTTTCGATAACAAATGACATTGATAGAATAGAAAAAAATCTGAAAAAATGATTTACCGCTCCCCTCCCTTTCCTCAATTTGCCCACACACACACACACACACACACACACACACACACACACACACACACACACACACACACACACACACACACACACACACACACACACACACACACACACACACACACACACACACACACACACACACACACACACACACACACACACACACACACACACACACACACACACAGGATGGTAAATAAATACCTAATCAAGCTTCTACTTAAGTTCACTTGAAATATCTCATTCGAATCTCGTATTAACAATTGTAACACACTTTTAAGAGCTCTGAATGCTTATCATTTATGATATAATTAAATGGAAAATGCATTTAAAATTATTGAGACATTCACTCCTCAGCTTACCTTAGAGTCAATATTTACTTCATATTGAATTCTTCTCTATACAATTGAATTAAATATTGGTCCTTCCATCTTTTATATACATATAAAGGGCGTTTTTTTATATGTATTATAGATTATCATCATCCTTTTAAAGGGTGTTTTTTTAGAGGCATAGAACTTTAAATTGCAATAAAACAACGATGTATTATTCGATTGACATGAATTTTTTTTATTCGAAAGATAATTTTGTGGCATTACATTTTAAATATGATTTCTGGCATAGGACTGCCACGGCTGGCTCCGATGTAGTCCAATCTGGACGTCCAATTTTCGATGACTTTTTCCAACATTTGTAGCCGTATATAGGCAATAACACGGCGAATGTTGTCTTCCAAATGGTCAAGCGTTTGTGGCTTATCCGCATAGACCAATGACTTTACATAGCCCCACAGAAAATAGTCTAGCGGTGTTAAATCACAAGATCTTGGAGGCCAATTCACAGGTCCAAAACGTGAAATTAGGCAGTCACCAAACGTGTCTTTCAATAAATCGATTGAGGCACGAGCTGTGTGACATGTTGCGCCGTCTTGTTGGAACCACAGCTCCTGGACATCATGATTGTTCAATTCAGGAAAGAAAAAGTTAGTAATCATGGCTCTATACCGATCACCATTGACTGTAACGTTATGGCCTTCATCGTTTTTGAAGAAGTACGGACCAATGATTCCACCAGCCCATAAAGCGCACCAAACAGTCAGTTTTTCTGGATGTAACGGTGTTTCGACATACACTTGTGGATTAGCTTCACTCCAAATGCGGCAATTTTGTTTGTTGACGTAGCCATTCAACCAGAAGTGCGCTTCATCGCTAAACAAAATTCGCTTATGAAAATCGGGAACAACGGCAATCTTGTTTTGAGCCCATTCGACGAATCTAAAAGCGTTGTTCAGGCGTGAGTCGATTCATGATGTATTGCCAAACAAAATTGAGAATAAATCACTTGACAGCTGTTAAATCGGTCGCCATCTTGGAAAGTAATGCCAACTTAAACTTCTATACCTGGAAAAAAAGCACTCTTTATATATATATATTCTAATTCCCCATTAGTTTTCATTTTTTTCTAAGTTATTTTTTGAATACAGTTGATACTTCGACCAATTGTTTTTGTTATTTTTTTAAAGTTTCACCTGCATTTGGTATATTGGTTTTCTTTCATTTGATTTTTCCTCTTCCATTGTTACCTCCTTCCTGTTATCTATTTCTCTCAACGGATATTAACACTGTTTTGTAATCGGGAGAACTTGATATCACTCTGTGACATTATATGCATATTGAATGAAATTTCTTAAAATTACTATTTGTTTTAAAGTGGCATCCTCATTTTTGAGCACAATTTTTTATGTATATATGTGTGTGTGTAAGTCAGTGGCATTTTTTTAAAATCAAATTCTTGTATTTTTATTAATAAATAATGTGATAAAAGATTAATATTGTAAGATACATGTAGAAGTTCATTAACATTCTTTATTTTGCATTTTTTTCGACTATCGAACCACAATCTTTCATAAAAAATAAGATACCCTCAATTTTGGGAGTGACTGTATTTGAGACATTTTAAGTTTCTTCTGTAATTAAGTTTTTACGGATTTTCTGGCATATTTTATAAAAAAAATATACTACAATCTTCAAATTTTGAACAGTACTTATTGAAAAGTAAAAAAAAACAGCTCTAATATCTAGTTACAATAGAATATTATAAATAAAAATCTTTGATAATCTAATTTAATGTGACAGCCTGCTTTGAAAAAAAATAACCGATAGTGTAAATATATATTTAAATACAACTTGAAATAAGAACCATATTAAGAGGTATGAGATCCCGATAGGTAGTTATAGGTATATCTTGATAGTTTAAACATGTAAAATAAATCTTATATTAATATTTCATTTCAAATAAATTTTGCTTGAACTTTATTCTTGGTTTTTTTTTCTTTCATTGTAAAACTCAAATTACTTATGATCTACGTTACTTATGATAAAATAATTTATTACTTCATTGTAATTGTATTTTCATAGTGTAATAATATAAATAAATACATATTTCACTACATGTTACTTATCAAAAATACATATTAAAATACAAAAAATTTTCTTATTTATGTTAAAATTTCATTTCATAATTATTTTTATAAAGAAATAGAATCGAATGTTCGAATCTAAGCAGCACTCTTTTTCCAATGTTAATGCTACTTAAAATCGAGTGCGGCTGAGAATCGAAGGCAGAAAAATTCTCATTAGATGGAAAGAAATTGAACAAGATTGACGATTAGAGCAATTACAGGTTCATGTATGTGTTGTTGTTATTGTTGTCGTGTGTTTTATCCTGGGATACATATGAAAGACGAGAGATGGAAGAACAGAAACATACAATACAAACACAGAAGAGTATAGACTTTTTTATTACAAACGATGATCCCAGCATAGAGTAAAAGAGTTGCGCTGCTTTCCATCCGAGACAGGAATCCATTTCAGGCGAAAGTCCGACTTCTTTTCCCGAAGATATATTCATGCCCTATTCGGAATTCGAACCCGAACCCAATCGGTTACAAGCCAAGAGTCCTGTATGTGTTAAAATCTTTTAATATATTGGTAAAACAAATTAATTAATCACTTCTTATTAGTTCTCATTTTAATTTTATTAAAATTTCGCGAAAATATATAGGATCTCTCTCTCTCTAAACCTTTTCACACTATTTTTCATTTTTCTTACAAAAACTTGTTGAGAATTTGGGGTGTGGCTTTAGAATCGATGGCTGCTTAGAGATTCGAATAAATATACGGTATTTTAAAGGAAGTAAAAACTCATTATTCTTTTTTTCAGACTGTGGCCGTACTTTAATGACATTTCGTAGAATTGTTGGTGGCCAGGAATCAGGAGTTGGAGCTTGGCCTTGGATGGTGAGTTTAACTTTCTTGAATTATTTTCCCCTATTAAATAAATCTATGGAAGTTTGTTTTCATTTCAAATGAAATTGTAAATCGTATAAGCATCAAAATTCGAATAGGCAATAATTTTACTTTTTTCTTTCTAAGCAATTAACTCTTCAAATTAACTCTTCTCTTCTTTACCATTTTGATATGATTTTCGCCTTTACTTTACAGAAACTAATAGTCATTTAATAAAGAAAAAAAAGGATATACACAATAATTTAACCCTTGTATTAATTTTTTTTTTAGTTTTGAAAATTATTACTTCCAAGCAGACTATTTTTATGTATTGACTCGAAATCTTTTTCCTGAAATCTAATTGAAATAGTTTTCAAAAGTTACTTATAAAGTAAGTGACGATTGAGTATTTTAGGTAACTTAAACCACTCTGATCATTATAGTATTGATCTAGGGCAACGATTGAACCATTTTCGAACGGAAAAACACATTAATAACTATGCAAGGTTTGAGTCTATCCTAAAATGGTTACATTATTATTTTTTTAACTTTTAAAAGTTTATTCGAAATTTTTATTCACCAATGTTATTATTAGAATGCTATTGAATGATATATTTACTATCTTTCGACCATTTGATAGCCAAGCATTCATTCTCCGACTTATTTCAATAGTCTTTCAGAATGAAAGAATAATTATGGTTGTAAAAGACTTTTATTACGTCTAAATTTTTCTAGTGACAAAGCTTGGCATTTATCTGTTCTTCAATATATATATATATATATATATATATATATATATATAATAAACTAAATTTATTCTCATATAGAGTGATGAAATAGGCAAGGGTGATAGTGAAAAATTCTATATTTTTAAGTAAAAATATTAAATTGTTATTCATGAAATTTTTTAAAGTGCTCTTTTGAATCCCAATTTTTGTTTTTAGAAAGTAAAGGAATTTTCTTAAACGCACGAAATATCAATTCCCTCCTTGAAATTGTTAAATCAATATTTTATGTGTTTGTGCTTAGTTTTTTAAAAATAGGTATAGTTTTAAAAGGATTATAAACCCATTTATTTTAAATGTTATATGATATGAAGAATGAAAAATATTTTCATGGAGAGAAAAGCATTGAATTTAAATTACCGTAAAATACGGCGTATAACGCTCACTTCTATCACAAAAAATAAGATCGAAGTTTAGGGGTGCGTGTTATACGCTGGGTATTAAAACGATAACTTCAATAATAATAAAAAAAAGATGAATATAAAAAAATTGGATTTCTGCGTAGATTGGAATACTGTTTATTTAAGAAAAAGGACCTACTTATAATGAACATAAAGCGTTGTAATTCTAGAAATGCACTATTTTTTTCAAAAGCCAGGAATAGTATCTCGAAAAATTTACTTCAAAATATAATAGACTTACATACGTACATTTCAGGTACTTTTTTTTTTAAAAAAAAGGGAAGGGGGTGCGTTATACTGCGAATATAACTAAAAATGAAAAAAAGCAGTATGAAAGTATAGGTGTGTGCGCGCGTTATACACCGGATTTTTTACGGTAAGTTCTTTATTTTTTTGTAAGAAATGTTAAAATTAATTCTTTTTCATGTATGTATTACTTAGGCTTTAATTTATTACGTTCGTCGAAGCGGTAAAAGTGCAGAATGTGGCGGTACTCTAATAACTACAAAACATGTCATTACAGCTGCTCATTGTGTAGTTAGTTCAAGAAGAGGAAAAACGTAAGTATTTTCAGAATCACTTCTAAGATTCTTTTAATTATAAATAAAATAAATAAAGATAATTGTTTCACATTTAATTTAAGAAAAATGACCCCAATGGAATAAAAGAGCATTTAATTTAAAAACCTCGAGCGTATACTTATTACATCTGAAGAAATTCCTCATGCTACTGCTATCAAACGCTCACGTATTTACGATTGATTTAAAAGAGAAAGGAATACGATGGTGAAAACAGGAAATAAATGTATTAGAAAGCGTAACTGTCTTTGAAACGTTACGAGTAAAGAGAATCAAGGTTAGCTACTGGACTGAAATTATAATGAGAACGAGGAACGATCTTTTTACTCCACTAAAATAACGTTAAAAAGTAATAAAAATTGGGAAAGAGAAGATTTAAATTTTTTCTGTTGAGGTTTCACAGTTTGAGAAACACTGTTTTAGGTAATTACAAATAGCTTTTAAAGGTTTACATAAAATATTATTTTTCCTCAATGTCATAAAACAATGTAGCAATAAAAATCAAAGATGAACTTTTGTTCAAAGTGTTATTGGCATTTATATAAAGGTGAGAATATTTTAGAAATAAAGTAAAATTTCTTTAAAAAAAAGAGTTTTTTTTAATACTGTCGGGTGACAAATTATTTTAAAAAAAACCTCGTTGAATTTATGATTATGTATAAAATTGAACGACTTCATGACTGTTTAACAAGTTTTAATCTTAATTTTTTTCAGAATGAGCCCAAGACAATTACTGGTCCGACTCGGGGATTATGATATTGAATCTGACAATGATGGTGCCACACCAGTCGATTACCCCGTTCGATCTATAATAAAATTCAACACTTTTGACATTCGAACATTTCAAAACGACATTGCAATTCTCGTTCTAAATTCTACTGTCGCATTCGGAAAACATATCTATCCTATCTGTCTTCCATTTGATGTATTCACTGGAGAAGATTTAGCTAACAAAAATGCTTTTACTGCAGGATGGGGAACTATTAGTTATGGTATGAGGCAATATCTTGTATATTATATACTACATAAGATTATAAATATATTTTTAAGAAAAGTGAGAATTAAATTGTTTGAAATAAGAATATATCATTGTTAGTTTAAATACGCATCATTTACACATTGAAATAAACATAGTGGCCAAAAATGACTAGTCACCCTTCACTTATTTTTACTTTTTTCTTCCTTAAATTGTAACTAGAGAAAATATTCCTTAATATCTTAGAAAAAAGATTTGTCAAAGTAATCGAGTCTAGTATTTCAATTTAAGATTGTTTTAATTTAATACAACTAATTGTTTTTATTTTATGATGACGTAAACAAAAGCTTTTAATTTGTTTAAAAGACGGCAGATTGTTTTAATGCGTCAAAATGGAGGGAAAGTATCTGACATTTCAAAACAACTTAAAATATCAAACAGAAGCGTAATAAGGATATTTAAAGCATACTTAATTAAAGGTAGCACAAAAGCTTCATCATTTAGGGCAGTGGTCTCCAATACCCGGGCCACGGACCAGTACCGGTCCATGGATCGAACAGTACCGAGCCGTACAATGAACGTCGAATTGTTTCTATTTTATTTACTGTGGTGTATTTCTCACGCGTTTGTGCGACATTTATGGAAATCACTTTATTATTCCCAGTTAAATCACTTTATATTCATTTTTGATGTAACTGTATTTTATTCTGAAGGCGCATTTAAATGTGTGCAATTAAATTAGAATTATTAAATCAAGACAATTTTTATGTAAACAATCCTTCCCCCTCAGTGGGCCGTGGTAAAATTATCAAGCGTTGACTGGTTCGTGGAGTTAAAAAGGTTGGGAAGCACTGATCTAAGGGGACATAGACCCTAGAAAATAACAAAACGTGATGAGATGAATTTGAAGCAGGCGGTGAAGGAAAAAAAAAGAAAAGAAAGTAGGCAATTGACAACTCTTCAAATTACAAAGGAGTTCAATTTAACTCGAAAATACAAAGATCTTTCACAGAACAATACGAAAAGAACTTACATTTCTTGGACTTGAAAGTCGACGACCAACACAAAAACCCTTTTTGTCAACTTTAAATCAATGATATCTCGTTATGCTTGATCTACAGAATAGAAAATCTGGGACGTAGAAATGTGGGAAAAAGTTGAAAGAACAAATGAGAGCCGTTTTTTACTTTTTACAAATGATGGAAGACAAAGAATTCGTCGGGAACAACATGAAGCTCTTCATCCAGATTGTATACAACCAGGCGTGCAGACTGGAGACAAAGGATCAATGATCTTGGAAGCATTTGGTTGGAATGGGATCGGTTCCCTTATCATTACAAAAAGTAACAGAACTGGAAAAGAGTACTTATTTCACACACATCTAGAAAATGCTGTTAAATCATTAATGGAAGATTGGTTTCCAGATGTTGACGGAATATATCAGGACTACAATGCGACGTCCCATCGCGGTAAAACTGTACAGAACTGTTTTAACCATAAACACGGTGTATCTTATCAACTGGAATCACTATCAAAAAGTCAAGATATTAGTGTATCCGAAAATCTATAAGATGAACTGGAAAGGCATTTAAGGGTGAATGAGTGAGTGAGTGAGTGAGTTTAGGGTTTTATGGCGCAAGAGCCAATTTTAGCTGTACTGCGCCAAACATTTGTTAAAAAACTTAAAATGTTTTATAAAATATGTAAAAAGAATGACAATACGCTTTTAAAAAGCTAAAATTTCAAACCACTTAAAACCGTCTTCAATGAATTAAAGAAACAAAATTTGGTGGGAAATTCCCCCACCAAGTCAGACCATATCTTAAAATAAAAGCATTGAAAAAGACGAATGTTAGCTTAAAACAAAGTTAGACAATACATGCTATTAAAAAAAAATTAGCCTCTACTGTTCCTGTATCGGGATGGAGTTAACGAGCGTAAATATCCTTTAGGAAAATTTAAAGGATCTTCTTTAATGGGGATCTTCTTTAATGCCGCAGGATCTGGCTCAAGTTCCTCCTCCTCAACGTCATAAGTTATCATCCTCGTCATCGGTTGTTAATTCCGTAGGTGTTGACTTTCTAGGTCTATGTGGAGCCATTTTTATTTCAATTTCTGGTTTCTGTACTTTTGGGCGCTTTAAGGGAGTTGAATAACATTCAAAGAACTAGAAATATCACTTCAGAAAGCATGGTCTGAAATCAGTGTAGAGACATGTCAGAAGTTTAATGCATCAGTACCACGACGAGTTAAGGCTCTATACAAAGCAAAAGGAGGAAGTATCAAATATTAGATGAGGTAACAAGTCATTAGGCCGGTATGTTTACCACCATTTGATACAATTTTGGTCAATAGTTTTGATTCTGTCAACGAAATTTAATTTTTTATACTGCTTTAAATTAACCTGCATTATACGATGCAAAATTTTGGAAGTACATTGTATAAATTATTTTAAATCGATTTTAAACTGATATTCATTGTGGAATCTAATTATATCTGACGGAAGTGAAGCTATTGACGAAATTGCATAAATAAAAACTACAATTTCTACCCGGGAAAAAATAGTTATGTATTTTCTCCTCTAATCTTGAGCAACTATGTTGAACATTTATGTGTTTCACTACGCAAGTACAATTGTAATGGTCCCTAAGGACCTCACTTTGAGAACTAGGATAATTAGGAGACGTAAATGAACCATTAGCCATTTTTATAAATAACTTTCTTTATTTAGATATCTTTCCCAAATAGAATCAAAGACTTATTAACAACGACAAGACGAATATTGTGAGGTTTTAATTATAATAATCTTTAAATTAACTCAATTAATTAATAATCTAATTAATCAATTCATTAAATAACGATCACGCAGAAATTACCACGATAAGAGATCCCAGAATTATATTCAATAATGTTCTTAATGAACATTTAACTTTAATCTCACTCTTAAAACTTTAATGAGACTTTAAATATAATTTTATATTTACCACTCGTAGTCTCAATTCTTCTTGAGATTAAATAATCAACAATATTCCAATTCAAAATTACTATAACTCTATGTCACAATGTCTATCTCCTACTGCTCTAACTTTACTATTTCGTTTGACTTAAATACTGAATCTAATCTGCATAATAAAGAATCCTGTCCGCTTTTTGGAGTTGATTGGAAATAGGTAGGGAATTAAATTTCCCTAAAAGGTCGGTTCAGAAGGTTAGTGATAAAGTTCCGTATAGATTCGTCACAACCCCCTCCAAAAAGAAAACGGGATTTATTCGAAGGACTCAAATGTCCTGAAAATAAATTACGTAAATCTTATCTTTGTCTTATAGTACCGACGATATTAATTTCTATCTGTATATTATTGAAACATCTTCCGTAATGAAAAAGGATAAAATTACGATTTAGAATTAATTGACAAACCTCATAATATTTTACAAGTTTAAATTAATCCCTGCACTCTATCCATTCGGCAAGGGGGCGTGGGAAAAACCACCCTAGTGGTGGCAAAAAACCAGCCCCATAGAGTATGATTTATATACTATACAAAAAAATACAATACAATCTTCTGTGGCACTGGAACATTGAAGACTTCAGGGTCAGCTACCCTGAAAGATTGATATCCATTTGAGAAGTAGGTAAAAGTATACATGAAGTTATACATTTGTTACATGAATTTCATACAATAAATATCTGGTTTCCTTGCCTTCTCATTCGAAAAACTTGATGCGCTAGTTAGTGTTAATGTTTAATCCTATCTAACTTCGCCGCGCAATAAGGCACCAGATGTGAAACAAAACATACATAGAAACATACATAGCATATAATAATAATCATTTTGTAATAAATAAATAACACAAATGAATTGTCGCATCTTAGCGAAGTCATACATCGAAGTAAACAAATGCAAAATTTACAGATGTTTTCTCCAAAATACAAAAAGTAACACAAAAGTCGTTTTTTTCTGTTATAGAAAAAAAACACACACAATGCAGTGTTCACTTTTGCCAGTCTTCTTAATTTTAGAGTCCGCCCGTGACTTGCTTTAATTGCAATAATTCTTCATTTGTTCGTACCGCGAAGATAATGAAACAATACAACCTGGATTTTGTCTGTTAAATCCTATGCACTGGATCTCCATTCATCGCTTCCATACTGAGGCTTCTTCTGCGGAATATGCTGCCAGGTATGCCGTTGATTTCGATGTTGTTGAGGTTCTCATGGATTCTGTCTTTTTCTTGTATACGGTTCCGTAGATTGTATTGGCAAGGTCTTCTTGTATTGGTTTGATTCGACCGGATTGTTTTCTCCGCTTGTTCGTTGTGTCTTCTCGTTGTCGCTCTGGTCTGACGGTTCTGGTTATCACGTCCACTAACTTCCATTCGGGATCCACTTGTAGTCGTAGCAGTTCTGCGTTCCGGTAACTTTGATGGACCTGCAATGGACTGTACTCCTGGTGAAGAGGTATTAGGTTTGTTAAATTTGTGAGTTTTGGACGAGATCAAGGAAGGAATCGACCTCTTGATTCCTTGCCTTTGCTCAGGAGCGTGTCTTTTCCGGTCCTGATGATCAGATCCTTGTCGGGATCTTTTCCTACATATCTTTGATTTTTTTATAGTTGGGTCCTTCGACGTAGTACTATTAATTTTACGTTTATTTCTGGGGATCTCCCGTGTGGTGTTACTCTGCCGTGATCTACACCTCTCACTTTCCTGACTAGAGGTTTTCCTATGCTCTTTAAACTGTCCTTGATTTGATCTATTTGACCCATGACTAACTTCTTGTTCGTCATATAGAGTTTCTATCGGACTATCTGAACTAATCGTGTCTGACTGACGAGGTCGGTACACTCGAACCTGATCAATATTAACAGTTATATTTCTTCCGTTTTTCCAAATAACTAAATTATTTCCTTTTATTTCTAAAACCTTATAGGGACCTTCAAACTTAGGCATAAATTTTCCCACTTGTTTCTTACCCGCAGCACTTAAGAAATGTGTTTGAAGTAAAACCAAATCGTTCACTTTGATGTGAACATCCCTCCTTCTGAGATTGTAATGTTTTTCCCAATATTTATGCTGTTTTTGCTTATTTCGTCTTGCCTCATCGAATAATCTTTCGATGTTATTACCAACATATTTCGCATCCTCCTTAACATTTATGAGCTTGCTAAACGGAGTTATGATTTTCCTTCCTAAAAACAACTCAGCCGGAGTTTTATTTGTCGTCTCATTTACCGCCGTGCGTAATGCGAAAGCGAACTCGTGTAGAAATTGGTCCCAGTTTTCATGATTTTCTTCAACAAAAGAAGCTATCATTTGAACTAAATTTCTATTCACTCTCTCCGTGAGATTAGACTGTGGTCGGTACGTTACCGTTTTCATATGTTTGATGTCCAACCTGTGACTGAGATGTTCAAACACGTCAGAAATAAATTGGGGGCCGTTATCACTTATCAAAGAAATCGGAGCTCCGTAACGCGCTATATAGTTATTAAAAAAAGCATTAGCTATTGTCTGGGCTGAAGCTTTACGAAGAGGAATCAGCTCACACCACTTAGTGAAGTGGTCAGTTATAACTAATATGAATTTATATCTCTCGGGTCGGGATGCGGGGTAGGGGCCTACTAAGTCTAGCGTTACAATTTCATTTGGATATTTCGAAACTATAGGCATTAAACGACCAGCTGGTAGCGCGTTTTTATAATTAAACTTTTGACACCGGTCACAGGTTGAAACATATTCAAATATATATTTTCTCATAAATGGAAAATAGCACGTGTCACGAAGTTTAAGATATGTCTTCCTCTTTCCGAGATGTCCTGCTAATGGCAGATCATGAAATTCTTTCATTATATCTTTTCGAAGAGAACCAGGAATATAAACTCTTAGTTCTCCTAGAGTAGAAAAATACTTCGCGTAAAAGAGGAGACCATTTATTAACTTGAAGTCCTGGGACCAACTCTCGCATATCGTCGCATTAACAGAACCGTCATCAGGGTTTTCTAAGTATCGATAAATATGTCCTAATTCAGGATCTTCCCTCTGTTCCTTAATGAATTGTTCACGGGAATTTATTGCGAGGGCTCTAAGAGCTGCGCACGAAATTTGCGATCCCTCGACACTGTCTACTGGATTTCTTGATAAAAGGTCTGCGACCACGTTTTGAACACCAGGTCTGTGCTCCCATTCTATGTTAAACTCTGACAATTTCAATGCCCATCGGATCATCCTACTTGATAAATTCTTACCATTGGTTAACTTCGTTAACGCTGCGTGATCTGTAATCACTTTCACAGGTAGGGGTCCAAAATAAGTTTTAAATTTATTTAGAGCCCAAATTACCGCCAAACATTCTCTTTCGGTAACCGTATAATTACGTTCTGCTTTATTAAGGGTTCGAGACGCGAAAGCAATAGGTTTTTTGATTTTGTTGAAGCACAGCACCAATTCCGACCCCACTTGCATCAGTGAATAAATTGAACTGTTCAGAAAAATTTGTAATTGCAAAATCGGTGCCTCCGTTAGTGTGCGTTTGATCTGATCAAAAGAATCCTGTGCTTCTCCCGACCAGTTAAACTTCGCCCCCTTTTTCTTTAATTGGTACAATGGTTCGCATATATCTGCGTATCGCGGAATAAATTTTGGTACCAACCCGTCATCCCTAAAAATTTTGACACTTCTCTATTATTTTTGGGAGGTTTCATTTCCGTAATTGCCCGAATTTTCTTATTGTCAGTTTCGATTCCTTCTTTACTAATAATCAGGCCTAAATATTTGAGTTTGTCACGAGCGAAGTGACATTTTTCTTTATTTAACGTTAGCCCTGCGTCTCGTAATAAGGTAAAAACCCGAGTTAAATGATCTAGATGGTCTTTGAACGATGGAGATGTAATAATAACATCATCCATATAAACGGACACGAAACGCCCAATAACAGGTTGGAGGATTATATCGATAGCCCTTTGGAAATTAGGCGCCGCCCCAGAAAGACCGAAAGGCATGCGTAGGAATGCAAAAGTGCCATTGCGAGTGATAAACGCTGTTTTTTCTATGTCCTTTGGACTAATCGCCAACTGAAAATAGCCACTTCTGAGTTGAGTTGAGTTAATATTAACGTCGCACTGTTCAGCTACACGAGGGCTTTTGGCGACGGACCACGTAATTTTGAACCATGGTCAAGTGACGTGGACGACACCTGAGCTGGCACCCCCCTCTCCTAACTACCACACCACACCAACGGGAGGACGTTTCAGCTCTCGACAGATTTAACGTGCATCGCTGCCCTACACGGCGGGTCTTTAGTGGTACTTGGATCGAACTCATGACATCCTGCCATGGTTGGATACCTTAACCACTGGGCTACCGCAGCCCCCAGCCACTTCTGAGATCTAGAGTGGACATAACGTTGGTGTGAGGGATATTGGTGAGTAAGTCATCAATAACCGGTAATGGATATCGAGGATATTTGGTAATTGCATTTAGTTTCCGATAATCGATTGCGAAACGATACGCCTCGGGAGAATCTGGAGGAAGGTCATTGTTCTTTCGAGTTAATACGACTGGAGATGCATAGGGCGAATTAATAGGACAAATTGTACCATCCCGTAACATCTTATCTATGTGATAATCGATGATGCCTTGTTTGACCCGGTCGTACTTGTATGGTCTCGACACTACCGGTCCTTTATCTCCAGTATCTATCTCATGATATACAACATGTGTTAATCCCGGTTGATCGGAAAATAACCCTTTAAAATTATTAAATAAGGCTTTTAATTGCCTCTGTTGCTCGTCATCAAGTTTCGATTCTGTGAGATCAATATCAACGAGTTTCGGCTCTTTAGGCGTTTGTTTGATCAGATGATCGGGAATGATTAAGGATTTCTGATCAAAATCTAATGTTAATCGCGACGCCTTCATAAAATCAATCCCTAGAATGCACTGATACTGCATGTTATCAAGTATATGGAATTCCCAGGTTTTCTGAAATTCCCTGATTCTAATTTGTAATTCGACTCTACCCAAATGACTGCACGGGGCTCCTTGTGCTGTCACGACTCTGTCTTTCGTCTTTTGACGATGTCGGTATGAAAAATAATTGCGGTATACCTCCTCCGAAATAAAAGATTTCTCTGCTCCCGTATCCCATAGTGCTGTAATAAAGGTTTCATTTAATAGAATAGGGACATACGGTAATTCGACTGGGGTCATTCTTATAGAGGATACTCTGATAGGCCGATGATCCCAAAGTGGAGGATTTTCCGTACCTCGCGATCGATTACCTCCATATTCACATCGATCGCTTAAAAGTTTAAATTTCTACTTCGTTCATTTTGACCTCGAAATGAACTATTTCTCGACCCACTTTGTCGACCGCCTTGACTGTGGAATGGTTGATCCGATTGTCCACTTTGGCGTCTACCCTCGAATCTGCGATTATTTGTGAAACCTTGGTTTTCGAACCGATTAAATTCTCTTTGTGGTCGGCTATTATTGGCGTATCTCTCATTATTTCTGTTTTCCTCCAATTTTCCTGTCTATGCCGGGTATTAAAACGATTGTTTTCATGAGGGTCTGAACTTCTAAATCCCTCACTCGAACCTCTGATTTGTCTATGCATAAAACGTTCTTCGTATTTATCAACGATTTGTAGGAGATTGGCAGTATTTCGTGGATGTCTAACTTCGACATAATCCAAAATTTGAGGTTCTAATCGACTAACGACGTGATCTATTAATTTTTCCTCCGACATTTCTAGTTTAAGTATTTTATGAATTTTCAACAATTCATAAATAAAATCCGAAGGCTGTTGATCTCGTCTTTGTGATGAGGAATAAAATCGCGTTTCTAGTTCTGACCTGTTTCTGACCACGGGAAATTGTTCTGACAATGCCTGTTTTAAGTGCGCGTAGTCTGTTGTCTTATCTTCAATGACTCTATAACCTAGAACTTCGAACCAGTCGAGTGCTCGACCTTTGAGATGACCTTTCAAGTAAGCACATGCCAGTTGTGCAGGTATCTCATAATACGCGAGATTATGATCAATATTCTCCAAAAAATCATCTATGTTCTCAATTCCCGAAAAATATTGTTCCGGAATGATTCTAAAACTGGATCCGACTCTATTCTCGGGATTTATACGTTGGGCGCCATTGTAATGGTCCCTAAGGACCTCACTTTGAGAACTAGGATAATTAGGAGACGTAAATGAACCATTAGCCATTTTTATAAATAACTTTCTTTATTTAGATATCTTTCCCAAATAGAATCAAAGACTTATTAACAACGACAAGACGAATATTGTGAGGTTTTAATTATAATAATCTTTAAATTAACTCAATTAATTAATAATCTAATTAATCAATTCATTAAATAACGATCACGCAGAAATTACCACGATAAGAGATCCCAGAATTATATTCAATAATGTTCTTAATGAACATTTAACTTTAATCTCACTCTTAAAACTTTAATGAGACTTTAAATATAATTTTATATTTACCACTCGTAGTCTCAATTCTTCTTGAGATTAAATAATCAACAATATTCCAATTCAAAATTACTATAACTCTATGTCACAATGTCTATCTCCTACTGCTCTAACTTTACTATTTCGTTTGACTTAAATACTGAATCTAATCTGCATAATAAGGAATCCTGTCCGCTTTTTGGAGTTGATTGGAAATAGGTAGGGAATTAAATTTCCCTAAAAAGGTCGGTTCAGAAGGTTAGTGATAAAGTTCCGTATAGATTCGTCACACAATGACTTTTTGTCTAGTGGCTTAGTAATTGATTATTAGTTATTTGATATGAATGAGGTTTTTGGAATTAGTTTTTTGTGAGCCAAAAAGATCGAAACGTTGATTCGTTTCTTGAGACCAAAGCGAAAATTGGTACTAAGTATGATCTTGGATTTAATAGCAGTTATATTTCTATGAAATATGTGGCACTAGTATTTATACTGCTTTAAATTCAATTAAAAGGATCGGAGAGCAAAGATGAAGGCAATAGCAGGGAGAATATGTTCATCAAAGCTACTTGTTAAGCATAATTGATTGCTTGTTAATTTTTCAACCCTTAACATTAAGATGAGGCCGCGGTAGCCAAATAGTCATGATTGCGACTTGTGACCGTCATTTGGGAGACGTGGATTCAAGTCCTGGTGACATCGAAGACCAGCCGTGTAGAGAGGATATGATGCACGTTCAATTTGTTGAGACACAAAGTCCTCACGTTGGCATGTATTGAAGTTTGGAGAGTAGTGGGCCAGTTCAAGTACCGTCCTTATTAGATGTGATAATGGCTCAAAATTACAAGGTCCAGTGTGACGTTAATAAACCCTCACTCACGAGATCCGTCATCAAAAACCCTCGTGTTTTTTAAAGTGCGATGATATAATAATAAATTATTTAATCAACTAGAAATTTATGTAGCTAAAAACTATACATAATTTTGTTTTATTTTAAAAGATAACTACGTGTATATCATCGTAATGCACTACATTGCCACATTAACTTATTTCAATACAAGAAAAATCCTTTTCAACTAAAGCTGTTTGTTCCACGATCTCAGAATTTAATTAATTATAACATTAATTAATTTTAAATAATTCATATATTAATTGTTATTAATTATTTAATATTAATTAATTATACATTTTATTAGGAGGACCAGCAAGCCCTAAACTACGGGAAGTTCAAATAAGAATATGGGAAAATTCTCGATGCAAGGATGTTTTTAGGAGAGAAGTGCCAATTACTTCAGCTAATGTATGTGCCGGAGATGGTGACAAAGATGCCTGTAGGGTGAGGCTATCACTTATACTAAGATATAAACACAAAAAATACGTACAAATAGTTTTAAGATCTGTTTTTACACAGAGAATTATTGTATTTTATGAGCTAATTTAACAATTAAAAAGAAGGAAATGCAAATTTTAAATTAAAGTTTGTAACAAATTTTTGATCATTTCCTCAGATTTTATGAGTTAGATAAAATCTAGGTTACATATTCATTAAAAAAAAATAGCAAATTTTGGATATTTTTAAGAAATTGCAATTTCATATATTCATTCTTATGGTATAAAAATGCTTTAAATACTTACTCGATTAAGACATGTTAGCTTTTAAAGATATTATTATTGGTATTATTCGTTTGACTTGAGCTGTTTATGGGCTGTTTGAATATATTTTTTGGTATTAGAAAACAATCAAAAAGTACACATTACAAACACACAGGTATAATTAGAAGGAACTTTAGATTGTGATGAAACATGAAATAATTGGAATTATGAAGTGTGATTTGAGTTTCTTTTCTATTACAGGGAGACTCTGGAGGACCGCTGATGCTTGCACATACAGACGGAAAATTTTATTTAGTTGGAATAGTTTCTTTTGGAAAAAAGTGCGCGAATCCAGGTGTTCCAGGAGTATATTGCCGAATCAGCCATTTTCTTGACTGGATTGAACAACAAGTTGAAAGTACTACGTAACTGTTTATTAAAAGTTAAGTACTTGCTCAAAATTTTCCAGCTATTTTTTTTTATTTGAAACGTATAGTTAACTTTGGAGATTTTGTAGCCAAAAAAAAACTATTTAACTTACCAGAATTTGAACTTAATCTCAGGATTAGTTTTCAAGGAATGTTTTATCACTTGTTTCACTTTACTGGGGATTTTCATTTGAGGATTGATATAAAGACGATTTTATTAGAATCAAAATGGGAAAAATTGTTAGTTATTGTGTACTTTTCCTTTATTTTGTTTCTTAAGGTAACAAATGGATTAGAAAAAACATGAGACCATTTTAAGAAATTTATTGATGCTTTTAGATTACGAAACAATAATTTTGACCAATAATGCTTTAACTTAAAAAGACGCGGTATCCTTATCTGACGCGAGTAGTTTTCTAAACTTAAATTTTAAATTCCTACTTTTACGTATAGCACATAAAAGATCATTACTATATTTCATCTATTTTTTAGATTCTTAATTATTTGAATGAAGCTTAGATTATGTACTTCCTAAAAACTAATTTTGTTTATAGGTTAAGTTTTGTTAAAAATAATAATAATAAAAGCCGTAATGACAATTTTTAAATGAAAAATAAAATGTTAATATTCCAGTTGATTTTCTGTAAAACTACAGCTGATGTTCTGTTTTGAATTTATTATGATCATTATATGTAAATAGGCACATATAAAGATAACATTTGTTAATACTTTCAACATTATAAGCATTAGCGATGGATCTATGTTGGAATGAAAATTCCTTCATTATGATGATTCTTATGATTCCATAGAATTGCTCAAGATGTGCCAACAATTGATCAGAGTGGAAAAATTAATTAGTATTCTGCATGCCAATTTTAAGATTTTAAAAAATAATTGTGAATGTGTGTGAATTTATGCTTAAAAAATGACTTGTAGATTCTAGAGGCGTGCGAGGTACAGTATAACTGTAACTCAATTGACTTTGATCTAAAAATGTTCGAAAATCATGTGAAATCTTACTCATAGAATTTCATTAAATCTACATCGAGATATGTTAGATAACCAAGTATAAAATATTTATTCAAAAATTGGTTCACAAAATGGATTAAATCCTTCTTATTGTAAAACTATTGTGAAGAACACAGCGTATAAAGTACTCTAGTTGCCCTTTCTAATGACAAAATATTTAAGAATAATGTGGTAATATATTTTCTGTTACACACATAATGATAATTAAGTTTTATTAAGATAGTAATAATATATATATATGGTTGTGTAGAAATAAATAATTCGTTTAAACAGTTTATTTTTTCCAAGACTCGAAATTGGGAGAAATTATAATTAAAAGCTTCATGAATCAATTAATAATCTTACTTTTGCAATAAATCATGTTATTGATATCATAAAATGTATGCAGCATGAATACCGTGGTGTTTAGTTATATTTTTAAAAGCAACCGAATGTGTGAATTTTGAAAACATGATATATTTCTGATCTACATTAAACTGAACACACAGCTAGTAACGTATTCTTTTGTATAAATCTAATCGTACAATTGATTTGAATATTGAATGGGACTGATATATACATACACGAATTTGATGTTTTGATACACAAACTATGTTTTATGTAATACATTAGAAACATTAATAAAATTTTTTGGAATAAAGTTGTCTTTTTATTTTAGCTTTAATTCTATGTATATTAATATCAGTGCTGATTTAAGCTCAATTCGGGCCATGGGTGCAGAAAATCTAGTCAAGTTCAGCTTATCCGGGCCCCTGGGCACCCAATGGATAAATCGGCACTGATGAACACTATAGTAAACTTAGTAAGGAGACGAATTACAAGAAGTATAAAGCAATAAGTGAATTTTTTTTAAAAATTCCATTCTTTTTCTTCGTAAATAACTATATGTATATGATCTGATGTTAAGCTGGATCTCTCTCTCCACATATCCGTATCACGCTAATTTAATGACTTTGAGGCCTCGATAACTATAACATGTGGAAAATAACTATTTTTTGCCACTCGACAGTAACTATATGGAATTATGAGGTTCCAAACCACCTAAATTATGTGAGCTATTTATTTTTATATTTTAATTCTTTCATATTTTATCCAAGATAACACATCTCCTAGGTCTATAGATTTTATTTATTAGACACGCATTTGAAATTTATTACAGAAGAGTGCAATAACAATTGTGGAAAAATCAGAAGTAAACACCCATGCTAAATTGTTTACGCTATGACGCTAAATTGTTTAAATTTTTTGAAAAGCAATGTTTGCAAAGCAACTTTAGATAGATTAATGTTGCATTGGCTACAATGAATTATTAGTGCTATAACTATATTAGTAACAGAGCATGATAATTCTATGAAAAAAAAAGACACCAAGGGAAACATTTTCCTTCCTTTTGAAATGGGTGACTGTCGTGCTTAATTGTATTTTTATTAGCATTTTCTTATACTGAATGTTAAAATGGAACATTTAAAGTGTTCCTGTTTAAAAAAAGAATTGCCAAATGAATTGGTGCCAATGATAAAATATTCGTTGGGCTGTACTATGTTATTATTTTAGTGTGTCGTGTAGTAATATATCATTGTGTTTTTTCCGCATGTTTTATGTTATTCGGTAAGTATACTTTTGTGCAATAATAAAGTATATTTGAACAAATGAAAAAAAAATACATGATAAAATTACGCATTGATCTAAATTAAATTGACACATTGATAAAAAAAAAAAAACTACTCATTGTTATGAATTTTTTTTATGATTTATTTACTTTGCGTCTAAACAACTTAAAATAAACAGATGCATACTAATATTTTCTTTTAGCAACCTAATGTTCTTGTAAAGGTTAAAAAATTACTTTTATGGATCAAACTAATATTTATGATACTTAAGGGACAAATTAAGAATACTAGATTATATGAAACTAGTTCGACAAAAATGTTCTTAAAGAGTACGTTAGTCAAACATTTTAAATAAATTAAATATATAACGAAGAAGCTCTTGGAACTGTATCTAAAACATGTCAGATTCTGTTAGTTCAGTTAATGTTTTTACACTGTGAGTTAGGAGACCCGGTCAATGCCTCAAGATCAGAGCGAATTACAAGGAAATTGGTAAATATCCAAATTTGCGGGTTGATATTAAAAATAAATCAATTTTTGGATATGCTCTCTTACATTGATGAGTAGGACTATTCATCTTGTTTTGATTTTATTGAAGACAAATAAAATAGTTCCCGTGCTCCACAAGTATCACACGGGGCTTACAGAAGTAAATAAAACAACCAGAATAAGTTAAATAAAATAAACGTAAATAACAAAACAAAAATTACGAAATAATAAAATAACAAAATAATAATAATAATAAGTTACAAAGATAAAAATATATTACAAAATAAAACAATAACGAAACAAAACTAATGCAATGAAGTTACGAAAATAAAGAAGTGAAAAATTCACAAAATCAGACCAATGAAGATACAAAATAAAGTGAAGGAAGCTTTACTTGAAACTAGTTGTGTGAAAAAAAAATTAGCCAGTTGTGTGATTCAACATTCTCTCTCAGTTTGGCTTTTAAATATTTTCTCTCTTAAATTTTGAACAAGAAAGGATAAAATGCTCCACAATTTGCTCCCCGCCAGCATTATAGTCACAAAGTTTGGAAGAACACAGGTTAAATCTATAGATGATGTACACTTCAAAATTACCACGAACAATAAGGAATTGCGTGATTTTATGGTTTGTAAAACAATGATCACACACAAGATAGTATTTGTGAAATGGTTGGAAAAAATTTCTTCGTCAGAAAAAAGAGGAAGCTGAATTCGTGTATTGAGTGTTCTAAAGAGAGACAACGTTTTTTTTTCAGTTTAATTCTTGTAGAATGATTTCGGAATATTAATTGAAATATGAATCCCATGCTTGGTTGCAAATTTTGCCGAGAAATCAACCTTTTCATTTCCAAATATTCCACTATGGCCACGCGAACAAAAGTAAAAAACACTAGGATATTTGAATCCTTAAGAATTTTAAGATTCTTTTGAATTTCCACAAGGATATTAATGCAAGATGAAATATTTTGTAGATTTACTAAGAAAGAGAACCTGAACAAATCACATATTTAGAAGAGTTTTTGTGCTGCATGATCCATTCATCTCTTTCAGCTATAAAAGTTTTCAAAATTTCTCTTCGAACTTTTTATAGGAGGTTAACACGAAGTGTTTGCTTGTTTTCGGCATTCTTCAGTCTAAACATATGGGCGAATCTACTTGTTTAAATAGAAAATATAAATAACTTAATGCTAACTTTTAAAGGTAGCATCTTATTAATCAAAATTTCTGATATATATTATAATATGTGGCTTGATTGTTCAATTTAAAACTTTTATATTTTCTGCTTTTTGTTCGTTCTTCATTTTTACTTTTACGTTGTCTTTTGAAACATGTATGGGGATCAAGGGTTATATTCAATGGATCTGGAGGGTTTTGGTGAATTTATCTACTTCATTAATTTTGACACTTTTGTGTGCAGAGACCCAAATGAATGATTTGGAGAATTTCTTTTGAAAGGTGAATCTTAAATTTAAAATATTGTCATTGTGTCAAACAAATATCTGCTATGTGCACTTTTCAGAGATTTCGACTATTATGACTAGTTTAGAAACCAAATTTTCGTATAAAAGACTGCTACTATATGGCTCTAAGCATTATACGGTGAATTGTGGTCGCTAAAAAATATGCTATGCGCATCTCTCTCAGCCAGATTATAGTCAAAAATATCTTAAAGCAAGGGTGGCGAACCCAAATGTCCTCACGGTCCACTTTGGAAAAACATTATAATCCCGCGATCTGCATATATATATATATATATATATATATATTAGATTTGGATCCATTACATTTACTGGAGTGAAAATTTAAAACAGAATGACGTATTATTATTGTTTTTCATGTATACGAACATATAATAATAATCATGCAATGATCCAATAATGTTTCATTTATTTAATTAGTGAGACATTTGTTTCTCAACTCTTTAACTTAGTTTTTGCAAGTTAATCTCAATGCATGTATTTGCACATTGTAATTGGTGTCACAGGTTTTCAAGTTTGAGAGCGATTTATGTTTGATAAGTTTCATTTTTGGAAAAAAAAAAGATTCTCAGTTACACAGAATCAACGTGATAAAATAGAAACAGTTGTTGATTTGCATTTCATCCTGGGATACATACGAAAGATAGATAAACAGAAACATACAATATAGTTACAGCGTGAGTGAATATTAATCCGATACTTTTTTTTTTGACTACTGAGCTACCGCAGCCCCCATATAATCCCCGAAGAATATGACTTTATTACAAAAGATGATGACAGCATAGAACAGAAGGGGGCGCTGCTTTCCATTCGAGACGGGAATCCATTTCAGGCGAAAGTCCGACTTCTTTTCTCGAAGATACATCCATGCCTTATTCAGGATTCGAACCCGAGCCCCCTCGATTACAAGCCGAGTGTCATAAAAACAGTCACGGGATTTATTTGTTAAAAAACACACTGAAAACAAAAATATTGCACAAAATAGCCGTATTTTGTAAAGTTGTAATGAATATCTCGCAGACCACAAAGTTGTTAAAGGTGGGCCACATGCGGCCTCCCCTGTCTTAGTTTCAAAGTTATACTTTTTGCACATAGCAGGTATTTTGGTTTGACAGCGACGATATATATTACTGTATTTGATTTTCTTGCAACATTTTGAAGACCTTTTTATAACGAATAAGTGGTCAGTAAGAATTACATATTTTTTTGCTCCCGTAACCCAGTTATTTAAAGCAATCCACCATAAAAATCGAATAAAAATCTCAAAGCAAAAATATTTGGACATACGCTCTTGGGCAGTGTTTCTCAAACTGTGGGGTGCGTGCCCCTTACGGGGCGTGATAACTCTGCGAGGGGGGCGCGAGCATATTGAAAAGTCGAAAACAAAAGATTATTTATAAAAAAAATATTAATTTACTGAAAGTAAACAAACAAAATACTTTCTGATATAATAAAATATAAAATACACATCTACACTGATATAATACACTTATAAATGTATCAGTACTGTACAATGTATTTTATTATTAGTTTAACAATAAAAAGCCAAGGTTCAGTTTTATAATTATCAGTGAGCTTTTATAATTATCGGCTTGTACTATGACTTATCTTGTTAATTTGCATGGTTTTTAATTAATTCCTTAACTGCCGATTAAAAGTTGCGCGATTCGCTCCTCATCGCCACGTAGACGAGCTTTATTTTGATGTGTTTTTTAGGGGGAGGAGAAAAGGAGTAAAAATAAGCAAATCCTCGCAAACACTTTCAAAGTCCTCATATTACATTCCAAAGCCTTCGGAATAATTTTATGGATAGCACTGCACAGAAAAGATCGTACTTCAGAAAGACGTATATATACGTCCAGAAAATTAATGCTTTGGCTGAGCGAGACGCTTATGTACGTCGGTGGCACAAAAGAGGTTTAAGTTGTATTGTAGCTTTAGTGTCAAAGTTTAGTATTATTGAACTCAATACATTGTTATTGTGTGGAGGAGGGCGCGATGAAAATGATGATTGAATAGTGGGTCGCGTCTATTGAAAGTTTGAGAAGTACTGCTCTTGGGAATTAAAATTCCTTCTGATGTGTGATTAGTAATTTTAGAGCCATCTGCTGCAAAAAGAGAATACTCTTACTTAATTTTGTATGGACACAATAAATAATTTTTTTTTCACTATGGTATTTGGAAGATTCTTATTTTGAAAAGGCTGCTTATTCATAATTCTATTAGGTAGGATAATATTATTAGGATTTTCATAAAGAGGAGAGGTGGAATTCATAAGAGAATATCTGCTTTAGATATGCAAAATTATAATAGAGGGAAAAAGAGATGTGTGAAAATTTCTTTTCTGATTAGAGTTACTGGAAATTTCGTGTACACATCTTCAAAGTGTTTCGCACTTGGCGATCAATTCTATGAAATTAAATTTTTAGTTAAAAATTTTAAGCATCTGTACTCATGGCGATTTGGGATACTGCTGCTTATAGATTCTGCTCGTAATGTGGTCACGAAAGCGTAGTGGCCATGATCACGAATTCGTGACTGGTGTTGTTGAGTCACGGGTTCGAGTCCTGATACCACTGAAGACTTGGCGTGTACAGGCACTGATGCACGTTAAATCTGTCGACGCTGAAAGTCCTCCCATTCGCGTGGTGTGGTAGTTTGAAGAGAGGGATGTCAGCTCAGGTATCGTCCTCGTCACTTTACCGAGGTTCAAAATTACGAGGTCCGTCGCTTCATATTGCTTTATAGAGCACGGCGTTAATTTACTGTCACTCACTCATTTCAAGAAAAAATGTTGGTTAGTTCCCCTCAGAAAATTTTCTCGATAGACTTGGTAACTTGTTCAAATTCCAATTAAGAAATCTTGAAGAAAGTGATCTTTTCTCCCTGATTACCTCTTGATTATTTCTCTTTTCTCTGTTACAATACTAGTAAGTTCCAACGTCTAACTATATTTTTAATTACATGAAATTACATCTTGATTGCTTTTTTAAGTACTTTTTGCTTTCTGATCGCTCTGCAACTAATGTTGACATTCTGTGATCGATATTGGGCGAAAGAAAGGAACACATCATGTCTTTTTGAATAAGGGACATTAAGGGGAGACACTGCGCACGGGGCAAAAGTTCTCCCTGACGGATATCATTGGTTATTGTTTTAGATGCATCAAGAAAGTAAGTAGAGTTTTTTTGATTGATTTATTGTTAATTAGCACCATATAGCCATATAGTTACACGAGGGCTATTAGTGACAGACCACGTAATTTTGAACTTTAATCAAGGGACGAGGATGCCATATGAGCTGGTACTCCATTCTTCAATTATCCCCTCCACTTCAACGTGAGGACTTTGAGCTTCGACAGACTTAATATACCCCAGTCTCTTTACGGATGGCGAATCTTACAGTAAGTAGTGAGTGTTGAAGATGGATCCAAACAGAGGCCTTTGCACCCTTACGAATAGGTTTCGATTTTTTGGGTGGAAATAAGGAGCATAAAGCATTAGAAAACCATTATTGGTCTCGATTTTGGTGACTGAAGGAACTCAAGTATTGTTCTAAGATAATGTAGACATTGTAATTTTGAATTGCGTCATCTGACGGTGACTCAAACCTACAACGTATTTACTACAGTTCTGTAACGCAGCTTTAATATGACGCTTATTCAAACACCTGATAGTGGAAACAGCAGTTATCAATTTTCCAGAAAAAGATTTCAGATTTCCTAAAAGTCAAGATATTTATTTTAAAATTGTATTTATTAATATATTTAAATAGGTTTATATTTAACACAAATTATTTTGTTCAAAATTATGGAGCCCTTCAACAATAACCACCACGTTGTTTATAAGAGCGAAGTTAATAACTAATCAATCAATGAATCAACTTTATTTAACTGGTAGTAGTGTATTACATCCAACCAATCACACCAAATCAATCACAAAAGGCTTAGATTTGTTTCAAGAATTTGAAAACGAAGATATATTAAACATTTGAAGGAAGTGGGTGTTAAGATAGAACCGAGAATTTTTTTTGTCTAAAGGCTAATTTCATAATGCCTAAACATTTGAGTGACGAGAAAGAGAAGAGTATTTTTCCTGCAGTATGTATTTTTGCTTAATTTCTATATTTAAATATTTAGCACTTAAACGTAGCTTATAAATTTTGCAGTAGAGGAAAAAAGAAAAGCCAAATATTTGAAAAATCAATATTAACATAAATTAATTACAATTGTCTTTTTAAAAACTATCGTATCTATACTTTGATTTTCATTTTTAATTGATTTGCCTTGGTTTATTGAAAATGAATAAATTTCAGAATAAGTATATCTTCATTTTTTTTAAAGAATATCAGATTTTTAAGTAATACATTTAATTTATGCCTCTAATACTTGGAATGCACATTCCAAGTATTATTATATGCAACATATACACTTTATGAACTAATTTATGAAAACTTATGAAAATGAATGTGTTTTTCTTGATTAAAATAGTTGGAGAATATGAAAGTTGGAAGAATCAAAGGGAATTATATTAAATAATTCCCAATCGGAGCCTGATCTTTTAAATCCCTGGATTCTTGATTTAAAAATATTTTGTATTTTAAAGTGTAAATCAAGCAGAAAAATATAATTGATAGTATATGGTTTGAAAAGGCTTACAGTTAGTCTTGGGTTGCGTGGGCACTGACTACTACTTAGAAAGCAAATGAGGAAAATTGTTGATCTTCTGATTTAATCCCAACAATCCATCTTTCACTAAGTATACGGCCACAGCAGCTCGGTGATCATCGTGAAATTCGAGTTGATGAGCTGTGGGTTTCAGTTCTGATTCCACAAAACTGCAGGGCAGAATAATTGGAGGAAGGGGAGTGGGGCTCTCAGTCTCCATATGGTATGGAAATTCGGAGAAATAAAACAAGTACCAGTTCAAATGTTCTGATTTGTGCTTGAATGCAGTTTAAAATTACGAGATCTATTACCATTAAAGCTTGAGTTTCTCTAGCATGAAGTATTGAGCTGTTTGGAAAGTTTAAGTCGATTTTGAAGTAAAACTGAAACTCGGCACATTTAAATTTTGGTGTACATTTATTCAATTATATAGGTGCTATTCTGTTCTACAACCTTTCTCCATCTTTCAGGCAATTTTAAAGCTCCATCTTAGAATATTTCGATCAAAAGAGATGGAGACTTTTTTTTTTTCCATTAAGGAGATAGAAATAGGTGGAGATCTGGGGTCGCAAAGTCTGGTAAATATAGTGGGAATAGTAAATATAGTGTGGAACATCCGAACAACTATTGTCGAACTATCAGACTCATGAAGCCGCGCATTTTGTTAATGAAACACGACGCCCTTACGATTCATTGTTTCGGAACCTTTTTATTCAAAATTGTTTTAATTTGTTTAAGTGGGAGCAATACTTTTTCTGACCCCCCTTGTTTTGTAAAAGCTCATAACACAGGATTCCTTTCTAATCCTCCGAAACAAGTGGTCGCGGTAGCAATGGTCGAGAACTCGTGGTCGGCGCTATCGAGTCCTGGGGCCACTGAAGACCCACCGAGTAGAGATATTAGTGAACTTAAATTTGTGGAGGCTTTAACCGTTCCAAATAGAAAATATCAATTCGTACCCGTACAACACCTACAGCAAAAAACAAAATTGATATATTTGATTTCTTGACAAAGAATTTCCCACCAGATTTTTAATACAATGTTCTTAAATAAGTGAATTTCTCGGAGAAGTGGGCAATGACCGGGCCACTTAAAAAGGCTCGGTGGGCCGCAGGTTGAGTATCGCTGTTATAGATGGATGTTAAGGTGTTGTGTGTATCGTGGAAATTAGGAGAGTTGGGTGCCACCTTAAATGTCGTCCTCATTACTCGACTTGAGGTTCAAAGTTGCGAAAGTCGACGCCAACTTCAAAATGTGACGTTAATAAAAGATTTAATCAACCTTTTTTTTAGGGTTGCCATTTTTTTCGGGCATTTGAAAATCCAATCTTTTGGTAGGTAGGGTTACCATATTGGTAAATTGGAAATGGTAAACCTTTATCGGTAGGGTTGCCATATTGTAACCTTTATCGGTAGGGTTATCATATTGTAACCTTGAGTCCTAGGAGGACCCACTTCTGTCGCCAGAATTTTAGCGATAAATGTTACAATATGGTAACCCTACCATTTCACACCAAAAGATTGGATTTTCAAATGCCTGAAAAAATGGCAACCCTAAAAAGGTTGAAACGAAAATCGCCTTTTTTGGACAAAGTCTTTTTGACCCCTGACTTCGCTTGTGAAGGTTGTTTGCTCTGCACCGGTTTTGTTAAGAATGGCTTGTGAAAGGAAATTACTTGAAAGTGAATCGACAGGTTTCTTTGTGCTTCTGGGCACAAAAGGGAAGAAAGATACGTTAGAATGATGCATGAAAGCTAATTTAATTGCTTCACGGTATGAATGTCCGAAGTGTAGAAAAGATATGAGTTTGCAAGAGCGAAAGGAATCTGTTGATGGCTACGAATGGCGTTGCCGCAGCCAGTCGAAAGATAATCCCCACGACGTCGTTCGGAGTGTAAGAAAGGGCACTTGATTTATCGAAAGCAAGCTTGGTATGACTTATCTTGCGTTTGACCAGATATTGGTTCGGCAAGAGCATGAATGCGTTCGTTGAGTGACTTGAAAGTCAATAAGAATACCGTCGTGGACTGGTATGTTTTGTCGTGAGGTATGTATGATTGCATGGTGTATCCACCCATCCATCGCAAGGGTGAATCCACCACCCGAAAAAAGACGAACCGCAAGCGTAAGGTGCCTTTTAAAATGATTAATTTCATGTATTTCTTCGATTTCATCTTTGCGAAGCGCTCCTTTCGTCCGTTTTTTAAAAATGTAAATCATGTAATGCACACTGGTTTTAGAGTGCTTTTTAAAATGAATTTCATTGGTTTCTCCATTTTTATCTTTTTAAAGTGATTAATTGCATATATTCGATTTTATCTTTGCAAAAAGCACATTTCGTACTTTTTTAATGTAAAATATTTACTAACAACGGTTTCCAGACGTCCTTGACGCCATTCCTGAAACCCCGTTCATTTCATGATTTTTTAACTTTTCGTACCCTTCCCCCCCTTCAGAAACCAACCGTTGCTTTTTGCCCATTTCGTCCCCCTCCCCCCTTCTGACACATACGGTTTCCAAAAGTTTTTCGTCCTTGACTCCATTTTGAAAAACTTGTGTTTCTCAATTTGGCGAAAACTTTTTGGCGCCAAAAAAACACCAGTGGGTCCAGCTAGGATTTTATCAATCTAATCAAACCCACCTGATGCAGAGCTTGATCTTTAGATGATGGAAGGCTATAGTAGCTTAATGGGTCTGTTCTCGAACACGACATGAAGTGGGTTCGAGTAATGAAGATCTGATGTGTCGAGTCGATGCACGTTAAATCTGTCGAGCTAAAAATTGACCCGTTGGCATGGTAGCTAGAAGAGGGGTGATCGTCACTTGACCGAGGTTCAAAATTACGAATAGCCCTTGTGAGGCATCATAGTGCGACGTTAATAGAACTCGTTGAGCGAGGACCGGCTAAAAGCAATCCACTTCTCTTTCCCCCCATATTTTTTTGCTCAATGTCATAGTAAATGATTCATTCTCCGTCAGCACTTGCTTAAAAAAAATATTGTATTTTTTATAGAGTGAATCGCAAATGGAAATGCGACTCATCTGATTTTTCTCCGTTAAATTGACAACTCGTGCATCAAAACGATTTATATAACCTAGTTTCACAAAATGCCAGTGGATGTTGGTTTTTACTATTTTCAGCATTATTCTCGATCAATTTATTTAATTGTGGAGTTTTGGGTCTGCAGGTTTAAAATCTAATTTTAAAACTAACAATTTCCACCCAGTGCATAACTAATTTGCCCCCTAGAGTGTGGAAATTTTGATTTTCCGTAAAGGAAAAGCATAAAATGCGTATAATGCATTTAGCTTCCATATTCAAGGTGTGCAAGTGGCCACGGTAGCCTAGTAGTCAAGGTAACGGACTTGTGGCCGGCGGGTCACGAGTTCGAGCCTAGTAACGCTGAAGACGCGCCGTGCACATTAAATGTCTAGAGCTCAAACGTCCTCCTGTAGGTGTGGTAGTTGAGAGGGGTGCAAGCTAAGGTGTCGTCCTCGTCACTTGACTGAGGTTCAAAATTACGAGGTCCGTCACCAATAGCCATCGTTCAGCTTTATAGTGAGACGCAACCATAACTCTCACCACGAAGTGAAAGTATACTTTTTTAAAAACAAGCTTTTATTTAAATGCTCTAAAAAGAATAAAATAAACTTTTCTTTTAAAACTTTTTTTGCTATCAACTTATAACGCCATTATACAATTTATGATATAAAAGCTTGTCGCGAGATTTAAGTACTCGTATTTACTTAGTTTGAAAATTTTAAAAATTAAAATCAATCAAGTTACTTAATTTGCTTGTTTATCTACGCAGGTAAATCTCGCGACGAGCTTTTATATCATAAATTGTGTAATGGCGTTATAAGTTGATAGCCAAAATAGTTTTTAAAGAAAAATTAATTTTATTCTTTTTACAGCATTTAAATAAACGCTAATTTTGAAGTTTTTTTTTAATTAACTTTTTAGATATCACTGGACAGGTTTTTCAGTATCTCATTTAACGTATCATTGTTGCAAGGTCGTTTGCCGGTTAATTTTGAACAGGCTAGCTCAGGGGGTACTCAATCTTTTGTCCCACCAGGCCACGTACCTATGATAGATATTTCACTCGACCCGCAACAAGAGGATAATGGGCGACGGGGATAAACACTATAAGACCAAAACAACATTGGACAAAGCAAAATTAATTAAAATATTAACTCATTTTATTTTTGCTTTTACTATAATACTATATTAAAAACGAAAAACACGATTTTTTTAAAATCCGTAATTTTAAATCTTTGTACAGAATTTGGATAATACTATTCTACAAACGAAAAAAATGTTTCGTGCGATTATCTTTAAAAATGAAGTTTTTAAATGTTTTATTAAAAATTTGAGTATTCGTTAGAAAAATCGTAAAAAAAGTTTTCGTTTTTTTTATTCTTTAAATGACTGATTCTAAAAGAGAAAAGCCTGAACTTAAGTGCAGAATATATGCGATTCATTAACACGAAAAAAATTCATACGGAGCAATTTAGAAATCATTTTCATGAAAATGCATAGATTTTGACTCATTTTAGAAAATATCGCAAGAAATAGAAAATACAATTTTTTGTGAAGAATTACACCAAATCGTGGCGAAATAAATGATATTTCCGATTATGTAATTTTTTTGTCTCAGTTTGATAGAAAGAATAGGATGGTTTTTTTAAAAAAAAGTTCGAAAAATTGGAACTTTAAGCTCGATCCGATAAGATGCTCGGCAGAATAAAAAGCTAACAGGGGCAAAGGGTTTTTAATTATCTTTTTAACTAATTGCGATATCGGAATATAAATGGTCAAAACATGCACTGTCATCCAAACTAAACGTGTATGCAAAATTTCAGCTCAATCGGAAACTGGGAAGTGGATCAAATTTAACTTACAAGATTTGATAACAGACCGACAGACAACGGGACAGGTGAAACTAAATAAAAGCTTGTAAAAAGAAAACTTATAAAATGAAATATTCTACATTAGCATAAAACTCACTTAAAATGAAACCTAAATTAATAGTTAAAATATTGCATACCCACACATACAAAATTTATTCATAAAATTCTTTGCTAACAATTATAAAACCACTTTGTTGAAACAAAAAAAAAAAGTTTTTCTGAGATGAGGACTTCAATTCTAAAAGCTTCGTTATTAGTTGAAAACTTGAGAAAGGAAGTTCATTGTCTAAACATGTGCTTATCATTAATATAATAAAAAAATGTATCTTTTTGAGGTTAGACACATTCATTTAATTTAACAAGCGATAACTGCAATTAAGGGATTAGAAAAGCATTGCTTCTTCCCAAATATCATGATTACTTGCGTTTCACAAACAGCATACATTTAATGAATTTTTTAAAAAAAAATCGACAATTTTTAACAGAATATAGTGGAATTTATTTTTTCAGGATATACCAGGAGCTGTATCTCTTCTTCAACATTTAGATAAACGACTCTACGTCTGGTTACGAGATGGCCACATGTACGTTGGAAAGCTGAGAAGTGTTGATCAATTTGGTAATTTATTACTATACGAGTCATTTGAACGCATATATATCAATGATGAATACGGTGATATACCACAAGGAGTTTTGATAATCAGAGGTGAAAATGTATCTTTACTTGGTGAAATGAAAGGTCAACATTGGCGATATTATGCAAAAGAAATGTTAGCTGCTGAAGTAAAGAAAGAAAATAAAAGAATGGAAATCAATAAATTGAAAACATTAGCATATTGGAAGAGAGGGCTAGTGTTTACTGCTGAGGATTATTTCTAAAATGTGAATAAATAACTTATCCAAAATCTATTTTGATGAGATTTGTTTTGCATGTTGTAAATGTATCCAAAAATAAGTAATATAAATTTTTTAAAGTCTATTCCTACTTAGGCCACCAAAGAAAATGTTTATTTTAGTCACTTTTTATGAAATAATTACAATTAAAATATGTTTATACATATGACAGAATCACAATATTAAGTGGCAAATTTCCTTGCAATAATTAATATATACTGTTGCCATCTATTGCCTTCATTCGGAACAATTTTTTTTCTCCCATATAAAACTAAAAGTAATTAAATTAAATTAATATTTGACAAAACTGTATTAACATAAGTGCCATCCACTACAAGTTGAAAAATATGTATTTCAACTTGAGTGGATGTGAATAAAGTATTTTATTAATGATTAAAAATTTGAGAAAGATATATATAAATTTTCAGTGTTAATTGACAGAATTTGTATTTCAACACAAGTAAAAAACAAAGTGAGAAATTCTTCAGAATTTTTATTTAAAAAGAGCCCTACCATAAGCACACACACAGTTACTAAATTCCTTTATTTTCAAGTAAGGTGCTGTGTATTTACAACCTCAAGGCATCAGAATGATCTTAAAATTGACCTAATTGAATTTGCTGTCTTTATTTTAGGCACTTATAATTCCCTCCCTACTTTTGTGTAGTTTTTTAGATCAAATATTTGTTTATTGGTTAACGAGTGGGGTTCAGCTTGGTTAGATCCCTCGCACCACTAAAACCAATGAATTTAGTTTAAGTAATAGCTGTACAGTAAATTTTATTAGGAAAATAATACTTATTGAAAATTTCTCACAAAAATATGCGAAACATGTTTTTTCATAAAAGTAGAAAAAAATTATGTAACACAATAACTGTTAGAATGAATAAAACTCTCCAATACAGATTAAAAGCATAAAAACTTACAGAAATATTTATTTTCAAAAGAAAATGAAATAAAAAACAACAACAAATGTTTTATAAATTTATTTAAATCACAATTACAATCAGCTGCACTAAGAAATTTGACACACCATTACAAAATAAGATTATTTTTGAAAGACAATCTAGAATTGCAGACAAATACGCACATTAAAATTGATGATCCTTTATAAGCTCTCACTAAAATTGTATAAAAAATTTTACAAAAATACGCTATATCAAATTACTCCTTCGATTACAGAAGGCACGAATAAACAAAAACACAAGCCACAATAAATCCAATAAGTAAAATAAAATGTTTATCATGCACTAAAATTAGTATTAAAAGTACTGACTAGTAATATATAATTTAAAGTTATATATATGGCAGTTCCATAGTAAGCAAGTAAGGCAACAATTTGTAAAGATCATTGTAATAAATGTCGACACACCTTACAGTTCTGGACTATTAACTTAGTTTCATCTTCTCTTTAAAAACAAACTTGTATCCCATAAAAATATTTGCACACATTAAAATAAACTAACCATACACTTTTGTCTATCGAAAAGTTAATGTAAATGACTAAAAAAAACTTTAAAAAGACATAACAGGCAAGAATTGTCCACTGAAAAACATTTATTATCCAACCCTAAATGAATTAATGAGAAAGTGGGAAGATAATATACTGAAAGACATGTCGTAAATAGCTTATTGTGAAGTGCCAACGTGTGTGGCAATCCAAAGAAGTTGATAAAATAAAGACGTAGTTGAGCAAATTTAAAATTGTACTGTTAATAATGAAATTACGTGAGAATAGCGACTTCGAGCGGAGAAAATTACCCCACTTATTTATGTAACAAAGAGATGGGAAAAAAACTGACGTTGAATCAACGTTTTAATATTCGAACACATGAACTCAGCGTATTGCTTGGTCTAGATTTTGAAAATTTACACTGAAAATTTAAAATTTTATTGAAAAGGAAAGTATTTCACATGCAGTCTTCAGGAGAGAAAACTGCATTATACATATTACAGAACAAATATTTCTCAATGAATCACTTTTCAAGCTTTATATTAAAAAAACACCGATCTAACATAATATAAGTCTACTATTGTGCTCTCAAATAAATATTTAGCGAGTTTAAGGGTGAGAAAATTTCAGACTTAACATTTCAACACTTCATATAGATGTTCACTAAAACAATGAATACATTAAAACAAATACAAACGGACATTTTTTTTAAATGGTCTATCCAAAATTCTTTTCGAGATGGTACAACAAAAAACTACTCAATATCATGCATTTACTTTAGAAGATTCAAATTTTCTTAGAGATTGCACATATTCCATCATCACAGTTGATAACGTTTGGTCTATGAGATATTGAGGTATCCAACCCTTAAATGAAAAAGAAAATATGTGAAAACATTTAATTGTTAATAATGTCTCATAAAATTCAAAATGTGTACTAAATTACATCCATGTTTTCCTACATATTTACAATGTCAATTTATATATTTACACATATGTTGCTAGAGAAAAGGGATTTCATTCGTGCCTCGGTAGCTGGGTAGAAAAATTTACGAGACTCCGAGCAAACGGGTCGTGTGCTTAAGACTCCATTTCACCAAAGCCCGTTGAATAATGTGGCTCAATATTTAAAGGAATAAGGATAA
The DNA here is from genome assembly GCA_019973935.1 of Trichonephila clavipes. Classification (NCBI taxonomy): domain Eukaryota; kingdom Metazoa; phylum Arthropoda; class Arachnida; order Araneae; family Nephilidae; genus Trichonephila; species Trichonephila clavipes. The sequence continues at coordinate 64,467 of BMAU01005552.1, forward strand.
AACTTAAGTGGATATCGACAAAGAATGATACAGAAAAGTATACTATTTTGGTGAGAATTGAGAATGAAGGGGAACCACCTTCATTTGAGAGTAGACGTTACTAAGTCCATCGCAATAGGCCGTGAAAGTTGATGTGTTGTGACGTTAACAATGTATGAATTATAATAAGATTATCAAACTGCCATATAAGCTTACTGAAATTCTGGAAGTAATTATAAGAAATTGTCCTTTTTCTCATTTTAAAATACCTAGGAATCTCATGTATTAAACATGCAAACTTTCCTTCAAACATCATTTTTATTTAAAATCTTTACATTCTTTAACTATTTTAAGCAGTGTATATAATGAAAAATTTCTTTTAAAATTTATCCAGTTTGATTTAAAAATTAAAACTATTATGAAAATGTTAAAAGAAAAAGAAATAGTCTCTTTAATTTTTTACAATAGACATTATGTATAATAGAATTTCATGAGTAAAACAGTAAAAGTTTCAAATTCGTTAGAAGTGACACAATTTACCTTCAAATTGGTATTAAGTAACCACTGAAGTTTACATGTTTCAGCATTTTCATCTGCTGCCGTCATAATGTAGACACAAGGCCCTTGTTCTCCCCTAAAAAGTAAATATAATACTTAAAAAAAAAAATCCTAAGCGCTTTGTGCATTACAGATTCATTTATGAAACTTTGAGAAAAGAAAAAAGGCATAAATACACTCTTATCCTGAATCGCTATGATCGACAAACGATGACGTCGGTTGATTGATTGATTGATTGAATATTAACGTCGCACTGTTCAGCTACACGAGGGCTTTTGGCGACGGACCACGTAATTTTGAACCATGGTCAAGTGACGTGGACGACACCTGAGCTGGCACCCCCCTCTCCTAACTACCACACCACACCAACGGGAGGACGTTTCAGCTCTCGACAGATTTAACGTGCATCGCTGCCCTACACGGCGGGTCTTTAGTGGTACTGGGCTCGAACCCGTGACAAAGCAAGCCACAGTCCGATACCTATACCACTCGGCTACCGCGGCCAAACGATGACGTCGGACATGGTCGCATAGTCGGTATGCGACGTGAAGCTGGCTGGTCATAGATAGCAATAGGCTGCCACTTTCACTGAATGAACAGGGCTTTGCAAAGGTTCTGATAGCAATGATTGCTCTAAAGAAACTCACTGGAGTAATGTAGGATCTGGAAGGTCAAGGTGAACAAATGCGAGGCAAATTCGGATGATAATACAACATGCTCAACTACTCCAAAGATATCATTGTACGCTATTCAATGTGTTAAACCTCTTTTATATCAATCGTGGAATTTTCCCTCATCTCACTTCGCTTAGTTGTGTCCAAATACGTTTTGCTCTCAGTAGTCTTAAAGACGTCTGCTTTTCCCATCACAAAATCGGCAGATCACAGAGAGTGGTAGCAGCCAATCATCATGGCTGTCAACTGAGTGAAATTGTTACATGTTCGGCAATAATCATCGAATCAGTGTGTGAATGGATCGGGATCAGCAAGTCCAAGGGGTGTCCCCAGGTCCAGATCCCCATCTCTTTCTTGATTTTTTCTTAGATTGATTATAATCCAATGTGTGTATGTAGTATATAAAGTATATAAAACTTAACTAAGTAGGCGTATTGCGGAATGATACGAGAATAGTGGTCTTTCGACCCCCTCGACTTCCCCCCCTTAAAAAATTCAGGTGAGACTGAGACCAGAGGTGCAAAAAAGCATTTGTTTTGCAATGGCATACAGCTATTATTCTTAGGGTGATGGTGCTGAGACATATCTCTTACGGTAGTAAGTTGCCTCTAGTCATCCAACGTAAAATTTTAACAGCTCTATAATATGTTGATGACATCCTGCGGCCGGTTGAGTCACCTTTCACAGCAAGTCTCTAGGCACTGGAGTAGCTAATCTTGAGTAGGCCCCCTATCAAATTTCCTTGGAGGCCCTTTTTGGTGGGCTCTCAATATCTTACGATTTTTTCTTACACATTTTGGGGTCCAGTATCATTCATACGGCTGATAAGGCGGTAGCTACGCCCCTACTTCTAAGGTCGATTTTCAAATAAGATAGTGCCAGGTCCCACACAACTCGTTTATTTCTGGAATGCTTCTTCGCTGTTTATATTCTTTCTTGGCCACCGTAGTTCTCAGACCTTCCGCTAATCGAACATGTGTGGAATATGGAATGCGCCAAATTCAGGCACCCAAAGCAACAAATGAAGTTATTGCAAGAGGAGATTGGGAATTTAGGACTCCAAACATCGACGTATACATGTATCACCTCCGCCGAAGGGGGAAGCTCATTAATTGCTGATTTTAACATTAGACGTGGAATTGCTAGCCAATGATGGATCCCTAAGGCTTTAGTTTTTTTTTAATAATTTCAATATATTTATATAAGCGTTTCGCATTATTGATTCCAATGACAACAGTCACTTTTTCATAATGCTTCGTGATTTTTTTTCCTGCAAAAGACTGTACTTGAACAAACTAAAAACGAGATCATTGTATCTACTTAGTATAATAATTTATTTTCTTCCTTCATTTTTTCGATTTTTTTGTATGATAATGTGGAGAGAGAGAGAGAGAGATTTATATAAGTAAATTAATTTATTTACACACAAAGAGAGACATATTTTACTAAAGTTTTAAAAAGATAATTTATGTGAAAGACGCGATAGTATAAAATAAATTGAAAGAAATGACTTTATATTGTGTGTGTGTGAACAACTTTTGCAACACACACATAACATTTCATGTTGTATAAAAAAAACAATTAAATGCTCCAATAGAATGAACACCTGAAATTTTGATGGTTAAAACACAGGTCGATATTCCAAGAACATCCGAAATAAGCTAACTACAAATGTTCCGAATACGAATTTATCAATATCTACTTTTGTTACCTTATCTAGGAGATTGACATCAAGTAGTATTTATTATAAGCCATCAAAAAGAGAAAAAACTTACAGTATTGATAAATAACACCTTTGGTAGGAAAAAAAAAAGAATATGAGATATATATGTGGTTAGCGAGGAATTTCACGGTTATACCAAGAAAGACTTGTCTAAGGGGATATACTATGCACCCATAGTTTCGATTATTTAACCCAGGAGCGTGCGCGCGGGGCAGAGTCACCCCAGGCTCACGAAATCGTTAATTCTGGGAAAGCTGTTCATTTGTTACCAATGACCTTGATAGTATTCTCCTGTATGGCAGTCTTTATGGGAACTAAAATGTATTTGTCCCATTTCTCCCTCTTTTTTGGGAGTGGCAAACGTTTTTTTTTTAAATCTAAAGGTACTTGTTTTGATTGAGTTCCCTGCGCGACCACTTATGTTCCAAAATATTTTCTAGGAACAGGCTACATTTTTTTCCTGCAAACAACTTAGTGGTTTTTATTGCTGTATTATACAACTGATTATATGGTTTATAAATGTAAATGATCAGAATACAAAAAAGAAATGGACATCTGTGATCTCTATTGAAGGAAGTTGAAACTGATTAAGAAAGGGAAGAACCTAATGAAATAATGCATATTAATCATGATAGCAAAAGTAAATTTGAGAAAAACGATGAACACGAAATGTTTGAGTTGAAAAGAAACTTTTCAAATGCTACCTAAAGAACTTTATCATGAAAAATATAAAGCCATAAGTGTACCACAAGACACACTTCATCCCGTTAAAGAGAGACACAAGCAAGAAAAAGTTCAACATGCTATTTGATGCTCATCAAAGGACAATAAAACTACAATAACTTGAACAAAATAAGACAGTTTTGCTTGCAAATAACATTCCTGTAATGTTAGCGAAAAGTGTCTGTGATTTGTGTCCTTTATAAAAATCATGCACATTTGAAACTCCTTAGTTTAGTTTGATTAATATTTTTTCTCAAATTATGAAAGAAAATTGAAAAGTCGTTAAAATTAGGTAAGTATACTTTCTCTTAACTAAATTTTAACTGGAATTATATTATTTTTATTGTGTACAATAAAAAATAATTATAAACACACAAGTAATACAAAAAAAAAAAAAAAAAAATTAAGTCAATTCCTACTTAGATCAATAAAGAAAAATTTTATTTTAGTTACTTTATATTAAATAGCTACAATTAATATAAATATGTATATACATATGACAAAATAACAATATTAAGTGACAAAATAAGAAGCGATTTTCCTTTCTATAAATAGTGTTGGACTATTATTTTCGTTTTTGTTACTATGTATTTTCATGAAAGACATTTAACTATTCCAATGAAATAGTATAGTAAAAAAAGAAATCACATCCTCAAAAATTGGGCCATCCAGGGAGGATTCAAACCCACGACCTTTGATTTAGAAGTCCAATGTGCTATCCATTGCACTACAGGGACACAACGAATAATTTTCCTTTCTATATATGCTGTTGGACTATCATTTTTGCTTGTTACTATTTATTCATTTTTTAATTTAATTAATCAATTAAAATTTGAAAAAACTGTATTAACATCAAGTGTCATTCACTTCAAGTTTAAAAAAATGCATTTGAACTTTAATGAATGAATAGAAAGTATTTTGTTAATGATTAAAAATTTGAACAAGATATAGGGATAGAGTGAGCTAATAGTAGGAATTGAAAAAAGGATTGGTGAGACTCAGTCACCCCGCGCGATAATTAACGTTAGTATCAAGTGCGCTCCCGCTCAAGGGTTAAAAACACATTCTAAGCAATCATCTCTCATTATACTAGACAGTACGAACTGTGTGTTTAACTTATACACATAATTTTCAGATTTCTACCAAAATAATAATAATAATCTCTGACATCTGGAATAAGATAAAACAGATTTATGATTTAGTCATGCACTGCTCTCCATTAAAACTGCAACACCAGGAAGAAATGTGTAAGTGTTCATTAACATCGCACTCTAAGGCAAAGCGAGGGCTATTGGCGACGAGCCTCGTAACTTCGAACCCCGGTCAAGTGACGAGGACGACATCTGTGAGATGGCATCCCGAACTCTAAACTTCTACATCACATCAAAGTGAGGACTTTGAGCCTCCACGGATTTAATCTACATTAGCCTTTCAACATGGCAGGCCTTCAGTGGCTCCAGGACTCGATAAAATCGGTCACGAGTTCGCGACCATGATCAGAAAAAACTTCATGGGTGGCAAAATTTAAAACTAAAACTAGAGCTCTGCAATTAAAGTTTAATTAAAATTACAATTCCTTTAATAGCAAACAAGATCGATAACTATATGTAGTTTTACGATTACATAAAAATCTAGCGTATAAATTTATAATATAATAAAGTAACAATACCTAACGTATTTTGTTATAACAGGTACATCAGGATGTGTAGTAGCCACCGATCCATGAACATATCCTGAATCATTTTCTTTCCATGTTCTAACATTCACGAAGTCCCTGAAAAACAGTTTTCTTTAATTAAATTTTGATATAAATAGAACACTTTAACTCAATATATATATAAATACATTTTTCTGAAAAAAAAGATAATAAAACAGAAATATGAATAAAGATGCATACATTTAATACGGTAATCTAATGTCTTATACATAAAAAGTAAAGCATTTTTGCAAAGCTTTTCAAAAAATATGTATTTGACTAATTGACAAAACAATTTTATTAAAAACTATACGCATAATTCTTGATTAATAGAATAAACCGTAAGTTTATTTCTTCTATTATTTGTTGGGTAATTTTATAAAAAAATATGAATGTATATCAAAATATAAATTTACCTGCTAGAAACAAGTCCAGCAGCACCTTCAGTAGCGATTACATGAGCTATGTCGTAGTGTTCATCAATTGTCTGAATAATCTATAACAAAAAATATAACAATTGCATAATAAATAATAGCACTATAAGGAACATTTTTAAAAATATTTTCTTTTTCTTAATTGAAAGAGATAGCAATGTGACACATTCAAAATATTATACTTTTGAAAATCTATGGAAATATTTTTTTACCTTCACTTTCTTAACAGTAGGATTCCATTTATGCATTTCTTCACCCTTAAAGTACAGTATGTCAATAACTTTTTTAGGAGATAAACGAAGAATTCCCTGTTAAATATTTTTGAAAAAATAAGATTAAAAACAGAATGAGATACAATAAATTTTGCTATAAAATATTCAGTTCTATACTATTAAATAAAAAGATGCAACAATAAAATAAAAAAATTACCAAGCTCAAGTTACTGTCAATGAGTAATTAACAACATTACACTTAAATTACTTTATTAATATTAAAAGATTTATTATAATTTTAATAATTTAAGGAAAAATAAATTAAAAAGAAATATGAAAAAAAAATTAATTGCATGTAGTAAAATGCTTTATTATAACTAGTAGTTCATGTAAATAAAAAAAGGTATTACAAGAGAATTTCAGATGTTAACATATATTAAAAGTATAAGAAAAATAAGAAATATATTTGGAGAGAGAGAGAGAGGAGAACTTCTAAGATTCTTTAATAAAATCAAAAAAATAAGAGTACACCTGACATATACTCGCATTATAAAAGTACTGATAGTACCCGCATTATAAAAGTACAATAATGGAAATAATATGGGACTAGACAGTTATTATATAAGAAATTTAATGAAATGAATAATTCTTCTCTGTAGATTATATGAAAGAAGATATCTCTATGTAACAATAATCATATTCATTTAAAGAACAGCCAAAAAGTCTAAATAACTAAAACATGCTCAGAGGGAAAGTAATATAATATACACAATTACTGGAATTTTATTTCTACTGAAAGAGGAAACCATGGAAATTTGTTCTCAACATTTATACAATATAGAAGGTATATCTAGTTTAAATGCTGAATAATTGAATTTATAATTTTTTAAAAGTCACATTTCTCTTAAGCATTAAATTTTTTTTTTTTTGCACAAAGTTTTTTATTCTCAAAAATGAAATTGGCACACATACAAATCCTTTATCAAATCGTCATTACAACATTAGAAACATATACATTCGCAAAAAATTAAAAGATTTAAGCACTAAAGCTCCTTTTTTTTATCTGTAAATTTATAAGCAATGCTAAAAATGTAGAAGCAAAGTAAACATTTGAGAATTTTTATTAATTTCATTTTTTTCTTTTTGAATTGTTGAAATTTTGAATAAAACACTGAAAAAAAATTGACATTACACTATAAATATCAAGACAAACATTAGCAGCCATTTTTATAACCAGCAAATAAAAGACTACGATTCTTATATTTTGTTAAATTGTAATACAGATTATATATAAAATAGATGCATATTGTTAAAAGCTAAATAAATAAAATAAAATAAAATGCACATATATACATATGCAACTTTAAATGATTATTATGCCTATAATTTGGGAAATATAAAAATATGCTGTTTTTAATGATAATCATAGAATTATGTTTTAAATGCTAATTGTATCAAATAGAAACGACCGAGAGCGAAGTAAAAATAGTAAATATTCACACACACACAGAAAAAAAAATAAAGATTACCTCAAACTTGAAAACCTTTCCATAAAGTGGATCTACCTTTGAATGAATGGTGTCATCGCCGTAACCTTTTTCCTTTTTCCAGCCATCCGCTTCAACAATTGATATAGCTTTCTGTAAAGCATCCTCAGCTAATTTTCGATATTCTCTTTCCTGTAAAGTAAGGGGAGTAGGTTCAGGTTTTGATTTTGGAAGAACCCAATTCACGATCTTGGTTAACATCTTTGCCTTTCTGAATTCTTTTGAGTGCAAATCACTTGTTTTATACTGATAACACATCTGATTACAAACAAAACAAGGAAATAAAGTACATATCACTCAAATGCACTAAGCCCATGTGCCTGTTGTACTTCAAAATCTTCATTTAGATGACAATACGAGATGAAAGAAAACCGTTTTATAAAAAAAAAGATTTTTTTCCCCGTCTCGCTTTTGCGTAGCACATGCACTGGAAAAATAAGTAATGATCACATGCCAAATAAAGAAAATCGGGATGCTAGTTACAGGATATTCAATTTAAAAGAGGACAAGTCAATAAAATTGGTGAATAAATGAAGTAAAAAATATCCAGTAAGCTTTTTTACCGTAGTTCTAGTTAATGTAACACAATATTATTTTTTACATTTTTTTCTAACAACGTTTAAACTACAAAAAGTTCACTAACAGTGGACTTTCTGTTCACAACTTATTTAAAAAACAACTCAATTAACATAATTAGCTTAGATTTTTCTAGACTGAAACAAGTTTCACGCATCGTATTTTTTTTAAAAGTGCTGCTGTTTGAGAACTTTTCAAAATTTTCTTAGAAGTTTTTAGAGAAAAAATGTATTATATGGAAAAAAAAACCTTGTTAATAAATTAATGTTCTTTACTTTTTAATTAAGTATGATAAAAACACTACTTTTGAAGTATTATTCATAGTTTCTTGCAAATATCGCATTCGGGTAAATATTTTCCCATTTTTTTTCAAAACTGAAATAGCAACTATTACATGTCACATAGAACTTGCTATAAATCGAATAATGTGTTAGCGAATAAAAAATGCCAAGAACAATTAGTTGTTTAGAATATCAATATTTCCTCTCTGAAGAGATGTCAATATCATATCTTGAAGAATAAATTTCTTCTAATTTTTTTTGTATTAACTCGAATTAAATGTGAAGCGCTTTTAGTTAAAAACATATTTTCAGTTATATTAGGAAACCAAAAGTAGTCATAAACATTCAAAATATATTCTACTTACGGATATATTTTTAAGCAATATAAATAATTTTTTACATTGTTTAAGAGATGAAAATTAAAAAAAAATACATCAAAGTAAAATATTACGAATATTCAATTTCTTAAAAATTCCCCATACATTTTTTAAAAAAAATTAAATCCTCACTTAGAGTTCGAAACATTTTTATTTAATCACTACCCCTTCGAAATATATGTGTATATAATGTACAGTAGAAACTATCTTATATATACATATTACTGATTACATATATCAACCATTAAAATCTTACATTTATGGGGAAATATTCTTTCTACCTTTCACATCTCAGTGATATACAGAAGAGCCCTCAGTTCAGTGATTAAAGTTTTAAGATAAATATTAGCTCATTATATTAATTTAAACCAATTACATTGATGTAAGCTAAAAAAAGATGACATCGAAATTACTATAAATAATAATTCATTATTTATACATTACATTTAAAATTTATTCAAATGGCTCAAATAATCAACATGAAAAAAAAGAAGGGAACATATTCCGAATCTCACGCGAAAGGAGAACAAAACCAGTATCTTACTTCAATGAAAGGTGTGTCATCACAAGGAGATCTAAAAGCAATTCTCCATTTTTTGGATAAAGCTAACATAGCTTCTTACAAAAACGAGCCTATGCTTAAAATCAAACTTTGCTCCTCTCATTCGAAGGAAACACTGATAGAGACACTCAGTGCACCAAATAAGAGTTCTCCGACAAGTTCTTTCGCCCCAAGAAATACTAAGATAGAATAGCGCGTTTTTTGGATGCAAAATATTTTATCTCCATTAACACCAAAAGAGAAGAAAAATAAATCGAAATGGGTAAAATGACAAATTTTAGAAAGTTAGATAAAAATTGAAGATAATGGTTATTAAGCGGGTAAAGTAATAAAAATTACGGGTATAATGTCTTTAATAACTAATGGCCAGTAAAAGATAATAAAATGTACAACTGCAACTAGTTTTCAAAGTAAGGAACTCGATTCCCTTCATATTTCCTAATCAAAATAAGTCGTCCAACAAGTATAGCAAGACATAATTTTTCCTCTTATTTTTATTTCATTCAAAGTATTTCCTCAATCAATTTACCTGTTTCTTCTCCGCGATTACGAGACTCATCTTTCCTCATTGAGTAGAAGATATTCGAGAATTATGGTGTACAGGTAAGTACTAGTTCTACGTTTAAAAGTAAAAGCGTTTTTTTATAAAAATCGTTATTTTCTATATTATATTTTAACAAAGTTTTTACTTATTTAGTATTTTAAATGTGAAATATAATTTTATTTATGAATAATTTAATGTATTATAACATGCAATTCTAAACATACGCCATAGTCAACAAGGAAATATTGATTTATTTATTACACACATTTTGTTTTAATCACTCTATATCTATATATGAGAATGTATATAATCATCAAGAGTATGTAAATTAATACAACGAGATGAAAGGGAAATATTTTAAAATAGTATAATATACAAGGAATAATTCCTTTTTCCTGTTTTAAAATTATATTACTAATTGAAAACTATTCTTTTTTACGATATCTCCGATAGAAAATGTTATGATAAATAGAGAGGGATAGGTATCACACAAAGTATGAAGTTTATGTATAATTTATGTCCCACTTCGTTAAATCAATAATGTTTATCGAAATAAATGTGTACAAGATTTTGGCGTGCAAATAGGATTAACAGACACAGTTTAAAAATCTTAATACTTAACTTAATATTTAAAAATATCTAGAAATTTTTTAAAAAAAATCCAGAATGTTTTGGAAATTTTTGAATATACCAAGAAAAGTACGGATCTCTTGGAAAGTTCCTGAAGATTCAATTGCCCGAGAATTAAAATAATAAAATATTCTTAAAATTTTTTGATACGCGCTTTAGTAGAATAACTTGAAAGATTAAGAAATAATCACACAACTTTCAGAAATTTTGCTAAAAAAATAAATAAAAACAATAAACTAGAAATGACTGATAATTTTCAGTTGAAGGAGCGTATGAGTTTTAATGAGTTAACTTTTAAATTCATGTGATTCGAAATAGTGACACACAAGTTTTCAATCGATTCTTCAGTTATTATTCAACTTTCTATATATATAACCTTTAATTCTTTCATTAAAACCAAATAAAAGTTTTTTTTATAAAGTCTCCATTACAAATAATTTAGGTTGTTTCAACTACTTTCTATGAATGTTAGTACTCACTACATAGAAATTTTCGTTTTCACAGCATTAAAATTTTATTGCAAATTTTAATTTGAATTAATAATCGACACCAAATACAAACAGTTAGATATCTTTCTTTAAAAAAAATGTAAAGACTCTCAATACGATTGACAAAAGTTGCTAATAACATTGGAAGAATAATACCAACATTATAGTATTTAAAATTTTTTTTTATTACAGATTCATTTATAGTTGCACCAAAATTGAAGTTTTAGCAAAGGCGGTAAAAAAAATAAATCATGAGATTTCCTTAAGGTATCCGACTACGTTCGGAACCGTGATTTAAAAAAAAGCGTATAAATGGATAATTTAATGATATTTAGTGTCATTTGGATTAGACTATATGTATAAAATTGTTTTAAGAATATTATTAGAATGAAAAATTATTTAAATGCAATATTTTAGCATGAAACGAGATAACTTAGAATTATCTATTTTCAAAATATTCTCATTTGATGAGAAATGCTTCTATAATAATAATATTTTCCTTATATAGAGCAAAGATTTCTCCAGAGGGCCTGAACTAGAATTTTTGAAAAACTCACATTATTTTCAGAGTTACCACCAATTGAAATTACTAACGGTGTTTTTTTTTAAATTTTTCTACTTATTTGTATTTAAATATGGATAAATCCACTGCTAAGTTATATATTTCAAAAATGCTAGTTCAGTCTCTTTACAGAGATCGGAGCTATATATAGACAAAATATTATTACAGAAGCATTTTCCATATAAGGAGAATATTTTGAAAATAAGTAATTCTATGTTCATTTTTTGCCAAAATATTGCATTTAAATAGTTTTTTACTGTAATAATATTCTTTAAACAATTTTAAACATGTATTCTAATCTAAGTGACACTAAATATCATAAAAATTATTCATTTATACGCTTTTGCAAAACAACAGTTGCGAATGTAGTCGGATACCTTAAACAAACAAGAAATCAGATTATAACAAAAACTTCCTTGTTTACATCGAATTATAATAGTAATTTGTTTTATATCAGGGAATTGCAATATAATACTATTTCTCATTCAAGTCCAAATTTTGTGTAGAAGAAAGAAACGTTATATTGCTATAAAATGAAACTAAAAGTTTTTAATTTTTTTTTTACTGGTAATTTTTTAATCTAATGAATGACCATTAAAAAATTTACTTTCATTGATCCAATCTGAATAGAATGAATAACAATTCAAAAATCATGACTAAAGTTTCTATGAGCCGGTTGACTATAATAATGTGTAATAAATAAATGAGATACAAAAAAAAGGTTAATACATTACTTTTCTGTATTTGTGAAAAGAAAATTTTTAGTAGATATTTTAAAAATTTAAGAAATAAAAATAGAAAAATATCGGATTACTAAAAAGACTGGATTTTCTTTTTTAAATCAGATTTACTAGGAAGCAGGGTAAAATGTAATATGATTAATCGAAATCTAAATTTATGGCAAGATCAAAACGTAAAATGAAAAAGTAATGTAAGAATTGATATACTTAAATATTATCTTATTTAATTAAATCATCTTTGAGAATTTTCAGGTATTACGACAAGACCTAGAACTGCCTCACCGACATCTTCCCTTATCGGAATTCTCGGATGTTTTCACCAAAATCATTTTAACTTTGTTTGAAACTTAATTTTATGGAACTTAAAATTTGTATTCTCATTTTCTATAATCTTAATTTTGATGTGAGGGTAATATAAATTTTTGAAAGGATCCTCGAAATATATAGCCATATATGGCCATGGCCTGCAAAAAGTGAAAAATCATACTTTCTTTAGTTTCTGTTACATGAATAATCACGATTTTATAAGAATTTATATTTTCTGCAAATCTTAAGAAAATCAGTACAGTCTGTTAAAAAATTATAACACCATTTCTCAATTATGGAAATTATGAAATACACGTAAATGTTCTAATTATATTATGATTTAAACCCACATGAAATACAACCTCTGACAATAAAGTTCGGTGAATGAAGTCAGAACGGCCGATCTGGCAACACTGGCGAAACAAAAAGCTGCACATGCGTAGCGGCAGGTGTTGACTATCTGCCTCCACCGTTGTTCAGTCGAGCGTCGTTTGTGCTCCGTGTAAGACTTGTTTTACAAAGTGCTTGCTTAGTGCGTTGGTTTTTAACAGAGAACAGGAAAATGAACGAACAAAAGATGAATTTAAAATTTTGTTTTAAGCTTGGCAAGACACCGACAGAAAATTATTCGATGCACGTACGTATTTATAAAGATTAACACTGTTCATGAAGTGTGAATACGAGTGGTTCACCCATTTTCGAGAAGGCAGGGAAAGTGTTTCTGACAACCCCCGTAGCGAAGACCAGCGACTTCCGTCAATGACGAAAACATTGAGAAAGTGAGTAAATTAATCACGAAAGATCTTCGATTAACTGTGCACATGATAGCTGGATGATGAATGCTGCAAGGTACATTGAAAGTTTGACCCGTTTCATGAAACGTCTACGCAGGGTACGACCTCAGTACTCACAACAAGGTTCATGGTTTCTAGTTCACAACAATGCTCACCCTCACACAGCCAATATCGTCTAACAGTTCCTGGCAAAAAAAGTGGGAGGAACAAATTAAACATCCGCCATCTCCTCACCAGATCTCAATCCTCCAGACTTCCCTTTCTATTCCTAAGATTCAACTCTCTTTGAAAGGAAAGAGATTTGATGATATTCCTGACATCCAATGAAACGTGACGAGACTTTTAAACTCCATCTCAAAAGAAGACTTTTTGAAAAGCTTCCAGGGCATGTCTAGCAGATCCCAGCGGTGCATAGTTATTGGAAGTGACTATTTCGAAGTGCTCAGCTCTCTCCAAACCATAACATGTTTATCATGTGATTCCAGGGCAAATCTGGACCCATTCATGAACAGAACATTGAATTAATCAGGAACAGTCCGAATGACATGCTCAAGACGCCACTTTAAACTTACTTCTCTGGATTGAATGGTTAGTGCAGCATAAACATATGACACTTGGGTGTAGAGTCCCTTCATGTGGAGCCTTTCGCAGATATTGTCTTACCAAGTGATGCAGCAAACATAAATGTAACAGATGAGAAGGTCACTCGCTAATTCCGCTTGGCTACTATGGAAATATACCAATCATCCGAGAGGGTAGTAATTCTTCAACGACAGGGCACGAGTCTTTAGACTATTGCTTAGAGTTGCTTTCATCACCAAAAAATTACCAAATAATCAAAGAAAAGCCTAAGAAGAAAAAGATATATCGTGGACATTGTATAAAAGAAAGAGGACTTCAACATAAAGACAAGCATTGTAACGAGAGCATGACTATTTAAAGGCAGAAAGTGCTATTTCAAATTAAAGCAAGTTAAGCAGCAAATTTATCTTCTTAAATAGCAATGCTTCTACAAAAAAAAAAATCCATTATTAACTTACTTAATTGTTAATTAATCTCAGAAATATTCTGGATAATGGTATACAATGCATCCCGAGCATATAAACATAAATTAGGAAGTCTGCTAAGTTAAACAGCATGTTTAATGCCATTTTTATCAAGTCATTGAGAATTACAAATATCATTTCTATTATGCCAAAATATAAGTACTGATAAAAATAAGTTTATTTAAACTTTTGATTCCTAAATTTATAATAACGCATTTGCTTTTTAGATTAACATGATGAAACAATTAAATGAAAATATAAGGGAAAAAAGCTCCAAAGAAGGATAAATCGCTTATCAGACGATGCTTCAGAGGAAACAGCAGTGAATGCACTTTCCAAAATAAAAGCACTGGATTTTTTTTTTAATCATATGTGTAACATAAGCGTTGTCTGCAAAACAGGGGAAGGGGAACTCACACTCTTACTATCTTATCGCGGGCAATCTGAGTCCAAAATTCGAAAAGGTATAAGATAACTGATGTAACTTGCAAAATGCACCTTTTTACGGGCGTGTACGACAAGAACTAAATGATAACTATTGCATAAGAAAACAAAGAGTTGATGCTAATAATAGGTATTCACATAACAAAATTAAATAAACAATTAAGTAAAATATTTCTTATTTTAAAGCACTGAGATGTGTATTGAATTTTTTATTTGACATGAATACTGTGATAAATGGCAATGAAACTGAGAGACTGACATTTTCTTTTCAAAGTAAGTGAAACAAAGCTCAATTATTATTATATTCAAAACGTAAAGTTCGAACAAAAATAAATTTGTGTGGACTGTATTTCTTTAAAAATTCATATTAAACTTGGGAGATATAATACGTTTTCTAAGCAGATGAAGTTATACAAATTTAATGTACTGTATTTATAAATGAAGCACTTTTAAAATAAAATAAAGAGACCATATTATAAAAAGTTAATATTCCAAAAATAGAATAATACTCAAAGCTATATAATGAATGCTTTACAGAACGGAATTCAATCCAAATTAATCAGCTGGATTTGATTTCATTCTTGCTTTGTAACTTAGTAAGTCAATCTAATTTAGGATAATAGATCCTTTTCTTTTATTTCAGGTGGTGATATCTTGTCTCAGAATTCCTAGACTAAGCTTAGATTATATTTCGTAAATCAAGTTTTGAGAAAAAAATTTTTTTTGTTGTCAAACAATCAGTTACTTCTACACCCAAAATTAAAAAAAAAATTAAAGTAATAGATACATCCAGTGATATTCCTTTTTTCTCTCACTTAGACTTTTTCTTGGAAAAGATTCCACACTTCGGAATGTCTGATATTTTAAATCTTCAGCGCATGGATCATGAGTCATTATTTTGTTGTATATAACTAATATTTTATTAAATCAGTGCTATAATTTTCAGTTCCTCTCATTTCAGGTATTCTTAATACAACTTCTAGACCTTTAAAGCAACGGAGAAAACTGTTTTGGTTTTGGAAAATAAGATGCAAGAAAGAAATCTTATGCGTAAGACATTTTTGAAGCAATAATACCCGTCGAAAACTATTGTTATAAAGTTGAAGACTTTTCTTAAGGTTATTTTTTTAAGGGAGGTTTTTAGCGAGTATATATTATACATTTATACATAGTAATTTTATAGAATATTTTTGCCTTTTTCAGATGATTGCAGCATGATTTCTACTTATTAAACTTAATACATAAACAAATTCACAATTGTCCAGCATTCGAAAATCCATCTAAGGCATAATATTCATCTATATAAAAAGTTCTACTAAAGCTAAAAACTTTTGACATTGGTTCTTTATTATGAAATGCTTCAAACACAAAATAAAGAAAAACGAATAAAATACGAAACAGTGTTTACAACAAGAGAAACAATAATTGACATTTGGTTTGAAAATTACTATACGAAGATTTATAAAAGACATCAAATAGGACACATACCATTGCTAAAGAATTGTTTATCTGCGCTAACTACATTATATCCGCGCGCGCGGAGCGCGTTTTAGTACATTCTGATTATGTAAAAGATCATTTGCGTGTTGAAACGAATTCCATTGTTTGCGAAACATATGTTCCTTTCAAAGAATAAAAAGCCCAAACAATTTTATCAGACGAGCTCATCAAAAGAAGTTTTAATGTGTTTTAAATTTAAAAATATTTTTTTTTTACCCAAATGAATCGATGTAGAAACGCGATAAATTCTATAATGTGTGCGTCATATAAATTTTTTAAACTTTGAATATAATTGAATTGCTTAAACATGTACTTTGAGAAATAAAAATTAGAAAGCTCGTTAGTTATACTTATTTACATTTTAGTATAGGTAGAAAATGCACTAGTTTCTGGAATAGATGTTTCTTTTTATTAACGGATGTTTACAAAAGTGATCTATACATTGAACAGTGTAAAACAAACCCATGTCGATCAGGAAAATTATAAAAGCTAACTTTAAGCCAAAATTAAAACAATTGTAGAAAGATACAATTTACAGTTATAATTATAAAATCTCAACAATTTTATTAATATATAAATCCCCCGATGTGAATGAATCGAAATTTTGCATAATTCTTCTCCGATAAGTAATCATTACATCTATAAAACACTTTAGGGTCCATTTCCTTTAATTATCGTTGGAATAAAATTAGTCAAAAAAAGTTATTTATTTCCTGTTTAAATAACTAAAACGTCACAGAATTAAAATTATTAGTTTAGTTAAGAAATGAAACTGACGCTCTACATGTTCCTATATCAGTAAGAACAGATAACTTACTACAGAAACGCAATATGCTTTGAATATAAAAATAAAACTGTGCTAACTTTCCTTTCTTTCTGCGCCACGAACTTTAATAAAAAAAATATTTTGATCTACGATAGAAAACACTAGAAACATAATGCCTTGATAACACTGGCGTAGCTAGCTCTGAATGGGCTCAGTATCAAAACTCCTTCGGGACCCTTTTTTAAAAATGAAAATCTTGTTAGTGGCATAGTAGTTACACATGTTGGGACCCTGTATCATTGATACGTCCCTGCGTGATAAATTTTTAGTTAACTCTTAGCTATGAAAAGCATTAGCTTTTTATAACTAAGAGTTAACTAAAAATTCATATATGTAATATATGTAATTAAGCTATTTATTTTTGAGAGTGAGTGAGTGAGAGTTATATTAACGTCGCGATATAAATTAACACGAGGCCCATTGGCGACGAACCTCGTAAATTTGGTCAGTGGAAGCGGACGACACCTGAGCAGGCAACTCCCTCTCCCGACTCCCGTACCATAACAATGGGAGGGTATTGAGTCTACACAGATTTAACGTGCATCAGCCCCCTCCACACGGCGGGGTTTCAGTGGCCCCAGAATTCGAACCCGCATCACTATTTGTTTTTTGAATAGTATAGAAAAGTATTTTTTGAACTCTAGATCAGTGTTTCCCAAAGTGGTCTATATCAATCCCCAGGGGTCCACGTCAGCGGAAAAAATAATTTGAGGTCCATGAGGTGCAAATGGGGGTCTACGAAAGTGGCTCTTGTTAAACCAGATCGTGACTTTAATTTTAAAAGGAAATTTAATCAAGTGGAAACCAGACTTATGTATTTAACATATTTATTTACTAAATTTAATGAGTTTAATTTGCAGTTACAAGACAGCATAAATTTTATTAAAAACAAGGACCTCATTTCAGTGTTTCTTGCCAGAACTAAGCTAAAGGAGTAAAACATTGGTTGTCACGGATTTTCTCACAGTTCCTCAATTGTCACAGACAATCTGGCAGGAAAAAGACGTTTTAACCTACGTTCAACATTTAAATGCTCTTTTTTTAGATTTTGAAACGAGGTTTGAGAATGCTTTCCCTATGGTAATACCATTGTAGGCAATGAATTAATATGGTCGCATTGAAAAAAAAAAAAATGTCAGATTACAAGAATTAGGCAGTAGGAATATAGGTACTAATGAAGATCTTAAAGTAAAGTTTAGAAACGGATGTCAACTATATTTTGGCTTTAAAAAGATATACCTGTTATTTATCTCAAAATTACGGAATATCTTGAGAAAACTTTTAATTGCTTTTCCGATTGAGAAGGAGTTTCAGTGTGTTTGCCAATCTCCAAAACAAAGAAAGAAGGCTGGACACTACTAACCGAGGAGATATTTAGGGTTGAACCTGACAAAAATGATGCTTAATGTTAAAAATTTGTTATTGCATCCCACAAATTTATCCTTCCCACTTAAAGCTTTAGTTTGTGGCTCAGTTATTTTATATAACAGTTATTTTATGCATTAATTAAATTTCAATTTAATTAATTAACAAGTGTTTTCTTATGTTTTAAACACTATATTCTTCATTATAGTTATAAATTTAAATCTTTTAAAATAAATAGCTGTATACCTGCTGTTAAAAACACATTTAAGTTGATGAATTTGCAAAAAATGAATATTAGATAAGTAGGGGTCGACCTATAAACGAAATATCTTGCAAGGGTTCTATGAGGCAAAAAAGTTTGGGAACCTCTGCTCTAGATCATCCTTCTGAACAAAGTTCATCATTTTAAATCCAATGCTGAGACTCAATTGGTTGGCTCATAAATATGTGGTTTTTGATGTATTTAAGTGAACGTTTATAAGATAAAAGGTAAAGATAGATGCAGAAAGATACGGCTGTTTAAAGAAATCACATTACACCAATTATAACAGTTGCATAAATATTCTTTTTCATAAGAGAATTTCAAAATTTGGTATTTTAATATGACAAATTAAAGTGAAAAATTCGAAATTATTTATTTCTTCCTTTTGCCAACCATCGAGAGTTAAATTAAATGTACTTTCAACAAAAGAACGGAATAGACACTAAACAAGTTATTTTATACAATTAAATAATTGCTTAAACATTGACTACTGGATTAAGCATTTACATAACCATTGCTCTGTAACAGCATCAGGAAGAAAAAAAAACACTTTCAAGATTTTACAGACTACTGCTAAACATTTTAAAAACACCCGCTGCATTCTACAAGATCGCTGAAGAAATTATCTGAAAACTGGCAGGTTAAACTTGAATTTTGAAATGGGTAAATACACATATCTGGTATACATTTTAAATTACGTGTGAGTAAGCTATCAATAATAAAAAAAAAGTGAATCATCTCATACTTTTTTATTTTTCTACTTCAAAAAAGAAGAAAAAATCTAGTTATATATATATCGACACTGATAAATAAGACTCTTTTGCTTGAAGTCGTTGAATTTTTTCCTCTGGGTAAGTGCGGAAAGAAGAAACTATTATAAACAAATCAATCTAATTTTTCCCAACATGAAACAGCTTTGGTTTTCGTTCACAAATAACTTTTTCTGACACGTGAGAGATCTAAAGTGTTAGTCCTCCTTACACAACTCGAGTGAGAGAGATATATACTTCATTAATAATCTTTCAATATCCATAAAATCACAGCAAAATGTTTAAAATAGCTTCATTAAACAGGTAAGTTCCGTATATTTAGGTGTACCACATAAATTCAAAGAAAACCTTTTCATTCGAGATTTGCATAGGAAATGCGAGTTAAATTATCCATGTTTGAAATAAATAACAGCAGGAGATAAAAGCAGTTAAAATGATAAATAAAAATGTTATGGAGCAAGGGTGAGAATAAAAAAATCTTTATCAAAAGAAGGCTGTGATATCGGGTTGGTGGAGAGTGTAAATAAGCATGCTTTTAAAATTACGACTTAGCGGTTAATACGGAGGGTTCAGTTAGACAAATTACATAATTGCTCATCAATTGACATAATACAAATATTGTGAGTTGTAATAGATTTTCATCAAAAATAAACATAATATTTAAGTGATTTAACACTAGATTGCCCAAGGAAGTCACTTTGACTGTTTTTTAATTTTAATTAGAAAAACAATTACCTATATAATGCACAATTTCTTAAAATCTTTTAGAATATACTTTTTTTCAAAGTGAAGTAAATTTTTTTATTGTTAATATTTACTAATAACTTGTTATATGACTGTAAATAACACAAAAAATATTAAAAATTAATTTTAAGCAAATTTTCTTACTCACTAGTTATTCTTCCACAAGGCAGTCATTTTGACTGCTTTTGGGCAATATAGGTATATACTAAGTTTCAGTCTTTCTAGTGTTAAATTGACCTTATAAAAATGTCCCATTAATCCGATTATTCATGAAAAAATATTGAAACTCAGATGCGAAAAAAAGCGAGATACCGACATTCCTTTCATAATATTTTGCGCATATTTTTACATCAAATAGTTATTTACTTCGGCCTTACTATTAACTATAAAAGCTTACATGTGTGTGATGACATCACAAGAGCTGACGGTAAAATTACCTTGCTACTTATTTTTTCAAAAATTACATAAAATACAGATAAACAAGTAATATAATTTTCTTTGAAGTCTATTCCTACTTCGTTAGAGAGAGAGGAGAGAAACGAACTGGCGCCATCTGTTGTAGATGAATCTAACTTTGTCAGAAATTACAGAGAATAAATTTAAAATTAAAAAATAAAATTTAATTAATAATATAGTTTTTTCAAATATTAATTTAACATCAAGTGTCATCTACTACAAGTTTTAAAAAATGTATTTGAACTTAAATGGATGAATAAAAAGTGTTTTATTAACGATTGAAAATTTGAACAGGATATATATATGGGGAGAGTGAACTAATAGTAGGAATTGAAAAATACATTATTCATTACAGTTTTGAAAGATAAGCATGGCCTCATAAAACATTGTAGTTCATTTTGATAACTTATGACGAAGTTATAGTACAAAACTGACAAACAATTTACGTTTAAATCATGAATAATGACGAAAATTATGAGTCTGAGTCTTCAGTAGCACTAGGATTCCAACTTGCCAGCTACGAGTTCCCGACCATGATCACTCGGCTACCGAAGACATATACAAAATTGAAGAAAAAATAACTATATAAAATTCTAATAATAATTAACTTTTTGAAAACATTAGCTCACTGCGACACAATACAAAACAATTCTAGATAAAAACTGATTTAGTAGTTTAAAGAATTTTTTGTCCTTCTAAAGACCGAGATAAAGACAATTTCAAGTAAACAATGATAAAAATCCTGAAAATATATCAAAGAAAACAAATGTACAACGGTATAGTGCAAATTTGATTTATTTGAATCTTACTCTAGTTATACGAGAGCTAATGCCAATGGACCACACAGTTTAGATAATTCAGGTGTAGACACACATTTGAGCTGACTGGCTTGTTTGTATTGACATCATGTTAAAACAATTTAATGGGTACTAGCAGTGTAGTTCGTACTTATGAACCACAACAATTTAAAGAAGAAATATACCCGAGATAATATGTTTCTAATTGAATTTACCAAGCTACGAGAAAATCGAAAATCTTGCTCATTTCAAATCAATGAGCCCCCATTTCATAAACTTCAGACCTTACAACTTATGCAAGGAAAGAAAGCTTGCCTACTTATAATTAAAACTTTATTAATTACAAAAGGGGAAAAAACCCTGGAGCGGGAAAAGTAGTTCATGATATTAATAGTAGGTTATGAATTCAAAAAGTATAGCAATTTTTTTTCTTTGCATTCAGATAATTCTGAAACAGATTGCAATTGTTTATTTTGTAATGGCTCGAATTCTTGTAGTTAGTCGAGCTTAAAATGAGCTTGATGTTTTCTCACAAGATGGAGCCATATGACTTGATTAACGTACGGAAAAAAATTCCTGGACGAGTTTTCAAACACGGGTTGATTGATTGATTTAATATTAACGTCGCACTGTTCAGCTACACGAGGGCTTTTGGCGACGGACCACGTAATTTTGAACCATGGTCAAGTGACGTGGACGACACCTGAGCTGGCACCCCCTCTCCTAACTACCACACCACACCAACGGGAGGACGTTTCAGCTCTCGACAGATTTAACGTGCATCGCTGCCCTACACGGCGGGTCTTTAGTGGTACTGGGATCGAACTCGTGACCAGGCAAGCCACGATCCGATACCTGTACCACTCGGCTACCGCGGCCACTTTCAAACACGGGACTTTTTAGTAAACGTAATTTATATAATTTGTACGAGAGAAATGAATGTTTCACTAAAGTGGATTATATGTGTATACATATTCAAAGGCATTTCAGAAATCTGAATTTATTGGAAGAAAAATGACAGTAAATTGTGAAGGGTATATTAGTTACGTAGGCAAGAAACGTTTTTTACGTATTTGTTTTTATAAAAAATAATAATGAGCGCTTTTTTATTAGTTATTTATATTCAAAGAGGATAGGGCTTCCTTTCGCATTCCAGCTTAGACTAAGTTGGTTATGATTTTTAAGTAAATAGATCGTACTTTTTAAGAAACATGCATTTAATTGTTTTTTTTTCTTTCAAGTAATGAGAGATTTTTCTCAAAAATATTTTAAAAGGGAAAGCAAAAAAGTCCAAACCAGTCCTGTAAAAGTTACTCTATCATGCATACGATTTTTCGTTTAAAAGTCTTGCACAACTAAATTTGCAAGGGGAATTAGAAGATACACACCCAATCTTGTTACACTCAAGTCTAAAATTAAGGTCACAAACATAAAATCTGTGGAAACTGACGAACTATTTATTGTGTTGCCACCAAATTTAACATAGAGACATTACAATGTCACAAAGAATATAGCAAAATAATATGGAAAAAGATTTTAATTGTGAATAAAGATACAATTCATATAAAAAATTGTGAAATCATAAATAAGAGATAAAGCATCTACCTAGCGAAAAGCCTGTCTAATATAGAGTATGAACGCTGTTAACTGCTATACAAACCTCACAAATGAGCTGCCATACTATTTATGAGGGTGTAAATAAGTATTTGTGGTAACAGCCCATTTTTCCCAAAACGGGACTTTTTAATTCCGGGGGGCGGAGCTATACTGAGAAATTTCTTTTCGCAGACCATCCCAAATATATTCAATAGAATTGTGATCCGGACACCTTGAGAGTCCATAAATGAGAAGAATTTCAATTCTTTCATAAATTTCATCAACAATTCGAGTTCTGCGTGGCCGCACATCATCGTCCATAAAAATATTGTCCGAACCCATAGCACTCAGAGAAACCTCGCATAGGCTTTAGATCTCATCCCAAAAGCGCTGTGAGTTAACAGTACACGCATCAAAAATTTAAGGCTTTTTCGGCTAATGTTAATGAATAGGACCCAAATTCTGAATATTTTTTCAGATATAAAAGTACTCAATAATATTATATATATATTCTGGCCTCACTATCCTGTAGAGAATCACTTATTATATCATACTACTCATTTTTGTGTGAGTTGACACATTTTTTCTTTTATAAAACGTGTTTCGCATTTTTCCTCCTATACCGTAATGCTAAATGTGAACTATCCCTTTACTTGTTAAAAGGAAAGACTAATTATTTATGAAATATTTTGAAATTTTAAAAACACTATATTATAAACAAATACATGCGTTACAATGTCACAAATTTTTATAAAAATTGAGGCATTTTTTCTGTTCGAAAATGTGCTCCACGTTAAGTTCATGCTCTTGTGCATATGGCGAAAATAGCCTTAAAGTGCGTGGTGTACGACTGCTTAACACTATTCCACCACACACAAAGATTCATTTGCCACCAAATCTGCCGATTTTTGTTACGTAAGGGTGATGAAAGCGAGTTCCATTTTCTCTCCTGGTGAAGACTTGACGAGAATCTTTGTCTAGTACATTTCGACTCATCACTGAAAAGAACACGCCCCCATTCTTGTGGTGTCTACAACTGATGTTTTCAGGCCCACAATATCCTGTCTTTCCTGCCGAATAAAGTTTGTCACGCCAGATTGAACGCCAGGCGTAAAGGCCAGTCTCTGTAAGACGGCTGGCTGCAGACTGTTCGCATGGAAATTTTTCTTCAAGACACAACAGCAAGGTCACGAACAAGCTGAGTAACCATTGTCGGCCTTATGCCATCGTGCGCTTTATGCCAATTAGCGATCCTGTGCAGATGTCTATGCTCTGTGGCGACATTCCTGGTGACAGCGCCACTAGTTTGGAATTGATTCCATAATCGGGAGACTACTTTCGGGCCACTTGTAATCATCGAGTCAACTCCACTTGATACTGGCCAGATTTAAGCCTGCCAACTACTCTCAATCTCAAGGAATTATCTGAACGATTATGAGAAGTCATTTTCACTGCAAACTGACTAACTTGTTTGTATTAATGCAATAATCATAAAACTTGAGGCAAAGTTCCCATATGCTTGAACGGTCTCGATCCAATATTTCTGCAAAAAAACTTACACTAAACAACATCTTTTTTTAAACTGTAAGTTGATATTGAACTACCCGTTCTTCAAATTATATATAATACAAATTCTATAAGTTTTTCTTCCGGCATTTTAAAATTATGACGAAAAACATGTTTGTGACCTGATTGTACAGAGCTTCAAGTCCTAACGCAATTCAGTATTTAAGACTAAAAGTGAGGTAGAAATTCAGAAGAAATAAATACACATAGGTGTTCTTTTTTTTTTTTCAGTTCAAAACGCTGAACATTTTGTGATTTTATTATTAAATTTAAATTTCGAGAATTCTCAGAATTTTAAGTTTAAAATTCAAATATTGAGTAAACACTCATAATCATTAAATGCTCAATATATTGAGAATTTGACATTCATGAGTATATCACATCATGATACTTATTTCCACTCTTACAGACCTGGCAGTTGGCAAATCTTGGTCTTGTCTGCTCGATGGCCAAAGACGTGCCCAGCTTTCTGGCCTACCTAGGGTAGAGGGTGTGGCATGTTTCAGAATCATCACCGGACATGATTACCTGCAGGCCCATCTGTTTAAGACTGGCCTGGCAGATTCACCACTTTGCCCTCTCTGTAAATCCGTGCAAATGACTGGGGAGCATCTTTCCGATTGCCCCGCTCTACCGCTACTGTTCTCTCGCAAGAGAACTGTGGAGTTCTCCTTCCTGCTAGAGCGACATCTGCTTTATATTGGACTGCAAGACGCCGTATGTCCGAGAGGACGTTGGCGGACGCAATTTAAAAAAAAAAATTCAAGTTTTCTGAAACACATGCTAGAAATGCACTTTTATTTTTTACTAAAATTAAGTGATTGAACTTTACTGAAAATATTGATACCTCCCTCCTTATTTATAGGTATTAGTCCAGATAAACTTTGAGAAAATAATTTTAAAAAATCGCATGGGGTACTTTTGATGCATAATAAAAACAAATTTGGAGAGGGAAAAGAGCGAAGATATCTTAATATATTAGTTGTTTGCATCTTTAAGCAAATAGCCTTCCTTTTTGAAGCATTTTTTCCCCACTATCTGGCGTTTTTCACCTTCATATTTATACAAAAGATTGGTTTTTCAATGGCTTCATTACTTTTCAATCGGTCTTTAAGTACAATAAACCCCCTATTTGTTAAAGTCGTTTTCAAAAGCAACAAGAAGGCTGTCAAAACTTTAACTGTGGCGACGCCGCAGTCGCTTTGTTTGTCTAATTATGAATATACGTTTAGTGTAAAACGTGCGCTGTCCCTGTGGTGATGTTGAAATAAAAGTTGTTCGTTCAAGAACTGCGTTCGTCTATGCTCGATTGTCAGACCCATTCTGACAGATAAGAGCTTTTTTGTTCACTGGAATAATTGAGAACGAATATCTGAAATTCAGAAATATTTGCAAATTGAACAAAAGCTATTACAATAAGAGAGATTCGCAAATTCAAGTCAGAGGAGGCATTGAGCTGCATTCTCTCTGATAACTTCAACACATCAAAGGAAGGACTTTGAGCTCAGCTGTACAACGTATCTTCAATGATGCAAGGACTCGAACACCGGGATCAAGCGAAACATCACCGGCCAGGAATTTTATAGTTGTATTAACGTCGCACGATAAAGAAACACGAGGGCTATTGGCGATGGATCCCGTAATTTTCAACCTTGGTCAAGTGACGAGGACGACATGTGTGTGTGTGAGCCTGCACCCTCTCTTCCTAACTACCACTCCACACGGCGGGTATCGCGCCTCGACAGTTTTAACGTGCATCGGCACCCTCTACACGCAGGTCTTCAGAGGCACCAGTTGAGGAGTTAGAGATCATGAGTGATTGGTTATCGTGGTATTCGACCAAAACATATAGCTCCAATATATATATACATATATAAATGTCTAGTTTCAGAATACATTCATATATTTGCAAATAAAGTGAAGAATCTAAAAAAAAAGATTAACGCAAAATATCAGCAACATGACTTACTTCAAGAATAAAATCTCATTCCTCCCATCTTAAATTCAATTTAAATCGTTGTGCTTTGCACTATCTTGAAAATCACAATTGGATCTTTAATGTTCCTATACCTTGCTCATTACTACTTTTTAAAATAACTTACAGTTCAATATCTCTTAATAAAATCAATTTTTATTGGTCAAGTAAGTCACTTTCTCTAATTAATATCATACTTTATCGAATAAAAACTTCATTTGTAAATCTTCCTCCATAATATCAATTTCTTTAAAGTTTTCAATTAAATCAAAACATGTATAGGAAGGGATATAATTTCTAGATTTTAGATCATTTTTAAAAGATGTCTTACCGAGAATATATATATGAGGTGGTAATGTTAGATTTTATAATTATCACTAAAAATATTTGAGATACAAACTTCATTTTTGTTTATTATTTTAAGACATATCTACAAAATCCTCAAGAATTAAACACATCTTCCAGTCGTTTGTCTTCCAAAGTCGAAGCTGACACTATAGAACTTAGCAG
The DNA here is from genome assembly GCA_019973935.1 of Trichonephila clavipes. Taxonomy (NCBI): domain Eukaryota; kingdom Metazoa; phylum Arthropoda; class Arachnida; order Araneae; family Nephilidae; genus Trichonephila; species Trichonephila clavipes. The sequence continues at coordinate 91,730 of BMAU01005552.1, forward strand.
ATTGCAGTGCAAACCATTGATTTCATATCCTGATGAGAAAAAAACAGGAGAATACGGTACAAGAAGCAAAATTTCTTTGAGTAGTCTGATTGACTCTACAACACAATCCCAATAATACAGACAGTATGGTCTTCTGGAGACCCCTTTACCCTAGTCTTGGGAGTGGATGAGTCACTGAGCTATCCTTGCTTATCTTTTTGGTCTTTGGATATCTTTGATGGACACAATAGTTACCAAACAATCCTCTGTCTTGCTCCAAAAGATTCATCATTACACTTAACAAGGCATGTCGCATGTGCTTTCAAAGCGAAGTCAGTAATTTTAGAATCCAATGTGCTGACACCTTTGACATGTGTACGATTCCTTGCAAAATTTTTTCCCACACTGCCGTAACTAAGATCATCCTCAATCATTTAGATGGCTGCCCTTCTGACAAATAGGATAAGGTCTTCCACTTTCTTTACTGTGGCAGCATCATCTATTTTTTGGATTGTCTGAAGGACCTCTGTGGCTAATTTGAAAGCATCTTTTCCACACCTCACAACAGCGTCATATGATGGGCTGTCATTTCTATAAACAACCATTATTTTACAGTAGAATTTTCAGGCAATGTAACCGTTTGGATGAAGAAACTTAATCAAGCTGCAAGTCTCTTATCAAATCCCTAATAAGGGTTACTTCAAAATTTATGCTTTCCTGAACCCAAACCAAACATCAATAAGCTGTAATTTACAACAGTCTGTTCATAAAAATCAATTAATATGTGGAATATTAAAAAGCTTTTTTAAAAAGTCACATTTTCACAATTTTTAATAGATGGTCAATACCTTTTATTTTTAAAAAATTTTCCACACTACAAAACAAAGTAATTTCTGTAGAAAAATATAATTATTAATAAGGAAATTAAAACACACAAAAGCAGGTATGCGTACATTTTATTTCTTTATACACCAAATATTACCCACATGAAATAATGATTTATAAAAAGAAGCCGTCACAAGAAGATATCAGAAATGCTATTAATAATACTATTACTTTTGGATCCTCATATTTCTCTCTCCATATATGTAAAACTTACAAGACATCTTTGCACATATTTATATATCTTTAGATACACAACACAACTGATATACAGTTTGATTATACTTCCAAATAAAAATTTTATTGCAGAATACTATGAAATAACATTATAGAGATAAAGTTTGTAGGGAAAAAAATTGAGATTACTACTTTATCCTATACTTATACATATTTCCATTCACCTTTTTATAAATAATCTATGCAGAAACACAGTTACATGTCCTTTGTCAAAGTGCAACTATGTAAGCAAATGTTTTTCATTATAAAATTGAACTCTTAGAGGATCACATTTACACTCAATTCAATAAAAATGAGAAATTATGAAGAATTAATATAATGATAATACTTTATAATATTAATATGTCAAAAACATATTTTATCAACTTTAAGCAACAAAACTTAGTGGTTGAATTAACAATTATGATGATGCAAAACTAAATTTTTAAAGCATTTCTTAAATCTATGTCAAGGACTATTTACTTTTAATTGACAAATATCTTAAGTAAATGTTCCAAATTTATCACAAATGTAATATTTTTATAACGATAAACATATGCAAATGCTACTTGAAAAAATTAACTACATACCAAAGATAAAAAGGAACCTTCATTAATCATGTATAAATATAAAAAATTCTTATGAATAAAAAACAAATAATGAATATAATGGTTCCATGTTTAGATTATAGCTCAAATAAATATGAAAATACACAGATTATGTGAATAAAACATATTAAAAAAAATTCAAAATAAGCACAGAAGTATATATACTTTGTTCATTAACCATAACATTTGATAATAAACAAGTAACATAAAGGACTCATAATATAAAGGTCAAGGTGATAATAAACAGACAAAAGTTAAAATTTAATCTTAAGTCAGTATGCAAATATTAAAACTTCATTAACACTGCATATGGAAGGAAATAAATTATGATATGTAAAAGCAATTCAATGCAGATAATTTTTTCATATAAGCTATTTAAGTAAATATTTGATTATTTACATCGCCAAAACTTGTTATACATTATGGATTATACTAAGTAACTAGTTTATTCCCCCCAAGTACAGGAAAGGGTTCACATTGTTCTACAAAATAATGGAAAAAGCAGCTGTATTACAAAGGTAATTGTGCTATTAATTCATTTTAATCTTAAGATAGTAAATTTACACAGAATGACATAAGGCACAGCTTATCAGAATCTTTAACATATACTAATGGTATAATAGTCCATAATGAAGCAGAATTTTTCCAACTATGGAAATGAAAACTTCAAACATCTCGTTCAAGATTAGCTTGAAAATACTTCTTCAAAAGACGATTTTGATCCCTCTTTTAGAAAATCACACCTGGAAACACATCTACTGGAAATCATCAAAAGTGACAGACATCCAGAAAAACAATCATGATGTGCCTGGGAAACGTTCCATTGTACCCACATTTGAAGTCTGGACAAAAAGAATCAAATTCAAGAAAAGAAAATTAACAATAGTAGAATATTAAAAGATTAAAAAATTACTCTTAAAATGTGTGGAGAAAAAAACTTTAGCTATTAAAAAATGAATACATTTAAATTTGGAATAAAAAGAACACTTAGTAAATATTTTAAACTAAAACATAAAAGGAATTTGCTTTAATTATAAAGGTCTCCATTAAATTTGTTAAACAGTAGGGTACATCAGATTTTAAAAATGAATTAAAATATAAAGTTTTAAGTCACTTTAATCAAGCTATTTTAATATTTTTTTTATACAAGGAGAAAAGTATTTTATTAAAATTACATTGAAGACAAATACACATCTTCAAAATGAGGCAAACTGAAAGTATTATTTTTAAACTCTCCATATATATTTTAAAAACTTGAATACATCAAATTAAGACATACAAGGAAAAAAAATAAATGGAGTAATTTTATTTTTTAAATTACTTTCTCCATTGCCTTAATTACTTTTCAAAAAGCACATTTACTATTACAGAAAATAAAAAACCGAATTCAAGAAAATATTTCTTCTAAAGCAACTTAAATATTTCAAAAGCTAAAAAGAGATCCCCCCAACTCTTTAAAATTAAATACAACTAAAATAAAATATTCAATATTTTAAAAATTACTTTTCTAATTAGTTTTGTTTCTTCGAATATCTACCTTAAAAATTTAGAAGAGTTCATTGATAAATCCCATCAAGAAATACACTAATATAGAGCAGTAAAAGATGAAGCTAGGAAATTAGAATACTAGTAGAATGAGTTGGTTCGCACACTGGCCAGCAGACCCTTTAGGGTCAACTATGATCAGTCATGCATGTATATGAAGCTTGATGTACTGGGAAAATGCAGGAAAGATACAAAGCACACTAGTTTAAACAAAGCAGAGTTGCAACCTTAGTGTAATATGTGTAACAGGCAATTCTGTAAATGATCTTACACAAAGTTGAAACACTGGATCAGTTGACACATAATTCATAAATATAGCACTTTGTAGCAATATGAGTAACATACAGCAGATCTAAATTTTTTATCAGTCAAGTGAAAAAAACACCCGAGCTTGCACTGCACTCTCTAAACTTCCTCACCATGCTTTTGAAAGATTAAATGTGCATAAAGCCATATACATGGTGGGAATTGAGCAGCACCAGGTATTGACAGCAACTGTGCCAGCCACGAATTTGCAACCATAACAGTTGAATTATTAACAATATGAAGGAAAGTTGAAGTGATTAGTGTCACTGCCAACTCCTTCACAGCAATGTTTCCACAGTTTGGAGAGCATTTCAAACCATAGGAACTGCTGTCTGAAGGTTCAGCAGCAGTTGTTAACAAGCAACAAAGGTAGTGAATGATCAATCTATTGTCCTTTAGGCGAGAAGGGATAAGCAACAGACAAAAAATCTGCAAGATAAATGCGACTACTGGACAACCAATATTGCATTCCACTGTAGCCAGATATCCCTCCCATTTAAAGAAGATTTTTTTGTCCTAGCCAGACACTTGTCACACATGCATTTTGATTTTTTTAAAAATATAATTGCCCTGAAAGCCAATTGTTCAATCAAATTTCATTCTTTTTCTGTGGATTTCCTTTTTGAAAAATTTTATTTCTTTGACATTCTTGTGTCTTGAGGATCTTGGGTTATTTTTTGTGTTGATTTGTATAACACTTATCAATCATGTTACATTAGAAAAATTGTCCTGTTTATAATTTGTTTCACATCGGTATTATAGGATTAAGTTTCCCATTTATAGGTAACTAATTATTTTCCTATCTTAATTCCGGCTTTGTTATAAAATTATAAAATAAAAAATTTTTAAATTTTGCAGAATTTTATCTTAATATATTTTCTACTACTCATTAAGTGATAAAAAAATAGCTGTGAAACATAAGATTGATATTTGATTCATGTTCCCTGAATGCTTCTGTTTTAAAGAATTTCAGAAAACTCATTAAATACAGGAGAAGAACGCCTTTCAAATTAATCTATAAAGTGGATTAATTCACTGACATGTGCATAATATTACAAGACGAAAAAAAATTTAAGCCCTACAATAATAAGACGGGACATAATTCATCAATTCAATTTAAATAAGAAAAGATAAACAAATCTAACCAACTCTTCCTTATTTACTAAATTGGTAAATCCTTATTTATGGATTGGTTCAACAATCAAACAGAATGCTAAAAGACTGCATCGAAAGAATAAACAGAGCAACATCTTAAAGCCAGAAGAATGATGTTATACAGATAAGAGTAATATAGTTCAAGACAGAATTTCCAAGAAAGAATTGTGTATACCAGGAATATTTTGCACTCAGTGAGTGTAAATTCAACGATTCTCATGTAGCATCATAAAAATAAAACTCGTAGCTCCAGAATGATTTTTCATAGAAATTTATAAGTTGACAGCACATAATCCTAAGTAATTCAAAACCGATACTGCATAATTCATCTAAAAATGTATCACAGTTTAAAAATTAAATCTTAACACATTTCAGAATAATTTAATTTTTCAAAGAATTATCAGCTAATGAATTTTTTTGTGAGCAAGAGTAGGTATGGACTACAAATAGAATATGACAACCAAATCATTAATAAACTTTAAAATATTAGATGTGCACACACACAAATCTGTTTTATACTTTAAATTAGGACCAGTTAATTTTTTTATGACTAAAAGCACTGCACAGTTAACAATATATGCAAATATTTAAATTAATAAAAAAAAATGTGTAAGAGAAAAGAATGAAAGACTAGCCTTGTAATTTTTTGTGTTTTCCCAATAAGCACTGTTACTAAAAAAAAGCCAAATGGCTCCTTATAATTGGCTAAAATGTTTCTTAAGTGAATAATGAATTTTCAAATTCAGGACAGGAATTTAAAAGTATTTATTAGAAGCAAATAATGTCCATTATTAATTTTCAATAACATTTTCACACTTAAAACAAATGTTATAAAGTTCTTTATGTCTTATAAAGTGCTGCATTGGCATAAGTAGTTTTCAGGGTTATAGGCAAGTTTTTAAAAGATTTAAAATGCATTCGATATAAATGAACTAAACAAAATAAAATACATGTAAATAACTTTGATTCTTGAATTAAGTCCCTTAATGATGAATCATAAAAATTAGCTACTTATGAAAAATCCAAGCAAGGAATTTCCAGTAATGATTTTGATTCCCCAGTCACATTTTGAAATTAGCATAATATAAAAATTAGAGCACCTAAAATTTGCCAAGAGACATTTTCCCCACAAATGTAATTTTAAAACTGAACCCTATAGAAGATGTCACCAAAAGTCTAAGATTCAGATAACATCAGAACTTTGGTAAAAAATGTTTTTTTAAATATGCTTCTTTTAGCAATTTTGACTTTAAAAAAATCTTAAGCAATCTCACCTATAAACAAGGTCGAAAACTAAAATTAAAACTCTCATATTCAATCAAAATTTTTCAATTACTTGATCAAGCTTTTGAATGCTAACAGTAATAAAATCGCACAATGGACTATGTAAGACAAAATCTGAATATTTAATTGCAATCAAAGAATGAAAATAATTCAACTTGCCACACATTCCAATTTTTTGTTCCATATGAGGATTATTTAAATCAATATGATCGATTTCTGCTATAATATAATTTTAAATTTCATAAAAGGCCTATGAGGTGATACTTCATTTTCTTTGACATGTACTAAAAAATTGCATTAAAAATTTAATAGGAAATAACTATTATGATTATCCTAACTGAATTTCAGCTCCAAATTCTTAATATTTATGAACTATGGCGTAAGTTCAGAATAATATACCCAATAACTATGTACAAAAATATTTAAACAAGTTCCAGATTTAAAAACTCAAATCACCTTAAAAAATTTCTCTGTGTTTCTTTAAAAGTAAAACCTCTTATATTGCAAATAATGTGTAAAAAGCAATTAAGATTTTCCTTCTTTTTTTTCAATTAACTTTTTAATGCTGCACATTATAAAATTTATTAATGAAACTTAATACATGTTAATTTCAGTTATTTTAAAAAGAATCTTTCTGAATTTGATTTCAATTATTTTCATACACAAGTGAATCCCTAAAAGTTCTCACTAAAATAGCTTTCAATACTTAGGTATTTAAAATATTTGTTACTAACAAGAACTCATTCAAAATAAATATTCAAATCTCTATGAGTTTAATAATATTTCTTTTTCTACACACAATTAATAGCCTGACTTTAAGAAAACATAACATTAGCAATGATAAATAATTCAATTGTTTGAATTTTTCTTTGGCCTTCAAAAGAAATTTCAAACCATTTTTTAAAACCCTAGATATGTAGAAAAAAGTTGCTCATTTGATGCAAGAAAATGCTTTCATTTAATGACAAAATACAGAATTTTTTTTAGAGTGACAAAATTAATTATTAACAAATAGGCCTTGTGTTTCAGAAAGGAACTCAAAATTTTTATTGAAACCTCACACACACATTTAAAATAGGTCTAACTTAAATTGAAAAAAAAAAAATAAATTAAGCGCTAGTTTTTGCAGTGTAACCATGGCATCACCTTAAATAACATTAATGAGGTTCACACCCAACTTTTTATAATCCATTTTGAAATGCATCAATTTCTGCATGTTTTGAAAGCGTTTCTACCCCAACCATTTGTTTTTTCACTGCAATAAGATATATGTGTGGAGAGACCTTCCTTCAAAAAGATTTTTAAAATATAAATCTATACTGATTATATTAGCATCTTTTCATTTGGGATGAAACTTTTTTTCTATTCATAAATGAGAAATAGATAACTGATTTTAATATATCTAATCTAAGTTTTTAAAGATATATTTTCAAACACTTTTCATTAGTTTGCATAAATTTAGAATTTATTATTCATAATTGTATTGATTAAAAATAGTTTGAAGTTACAGTTCCAAGATAATGGGAAGCAGGAATGAAATTACATCCAACTTTTTTTATTGGTCTTTTTTTTTAAACATGATTTTGAAATAACATGGTTCACCGAAATATTTTTTTAAAATTCTAATTTTGACAATTTAATCAGAAGACTGTCAGTTTATGCCCACACATGCATGAGTGACTTGGCCTACTTCATAGCTTATTTACTAAGTATTCTGCAGTTACAGGTAATAAAGAAACTTTATAATTTTTTTTCTTTATTTTGTTGTACTTCAACTTGAACACAGCATTTCGTTCTTCAGTAAAATTGCATTTTGTGTTAAAATGTTCAGTTCATAGGATGCAATAAATAATTTCAATATATTATAAGAGTAGATGCTCAAATTAAAGGGCTTTTACAATTTGATAGTGAAATTTCCAACATAATTTGTGTTGATAATTATTTTTTACCAATAAAAGGGTAATATAGGAATCTTGATTTCACAACAAGGCAAAAAGACATAGTTCAGGTGGAGTTTTGAGTTGTGAAACTGTAGTTCACTGAAGAAAGGTGAAGTTCAGCAATTACCAGCTGATTTAATTCAGGAGGACTTGAAATTTGCTACAAGTATGGAACAACATTTTCTTACTCATGATCCTGACAGAGAGCACACATTAAAATTTCAAAGTAATCTAAATTTTTGTGTAACAGGATACCAAGAATGATATTAGCAACTTCAGAAACAAAAACAGCCACTTAGTAACAAAAAAACAACAGAATCCGTTTACAACAAAAGAAATTCTTCATTTGAATCAAAGCCGACATTTGTGTGCTAGACATATCTAACACATTTACTGATGATAGCATTTTTGATCCAGTTTGTAATAAATGTGCATCCTTGTTATCAAGTAGGAACAAAAAGATAGTTAAAAAATTTTATTCCAAATTTCAATTTGAATTTTTATATGTTGTATGTACTTATACTGAATTTCCATTGTACCCTAATTTTAATTTTTTTTTGGTTTTATAAATAGGTAACATGGATTTCATTATTACTTTTTTGCAAAGTTTTTTTGGAAAAGTACTTAAGAGCTTTTTCCATCTTACTCGATTTTTAAAAGTAGTGGAGCATATCCCCAAATTTACCATAGGTGGCATGTATTTTTTGAAAACTATTTTTTCTGCACGGCTTTTCTAAGGAACATATCCAACGTGTAAAAGAGTTGGATGTATAACATTTGTAGAATTTAATGTTAAAACTTAATGTCAGTTATTGAAAAGCTTCAAAAATGGGAAGAATTCTTTTAAATATATTGTTAATGAAATTTCATTTCTTATCAAAAACTTTTAACTGATTTGTAATAGTCTGGGAGGAATGAAGTATGGAAACCACATAAAAACTGACACATTCAAGAGCATTTTTTTAAAAAGGTTTTTTTTTTTTTTACAAATATATAATACTGTACTTTAAAAATTAAATATGCATTGATGCAATGAATGATTAAAATTAAAGTGCTTCATGAATTTAAAAGACATTAGTAATATTCAAACTGATAAATTAACGTTTAGTCTTAAATTGTAGTAAAAAAAAAAAAGATTAAGATAAAAAATGTGTTGTGTTTAGAAATACAGATTGATCAACTGGAAATATATATAATATAATACACATATTATATATCTTAATAATTAAACAAGAACATTGTGAAATGAAATATAAAAGCAAAAATCTTCTCAACAATATTTGATAATTATTTATATAATGCAAGTAATCTAATATATGTAACATTTAAAAACATTTTTAAAGTGTGCAGATCACTCATGTAAACATGTTTTGAAAAAAATGAAATGAAGAAAAAAAAATCATCGAATTGTACAATTAAAAGACATTTGAGGTGTGTAATGAAGCCTTATGTCATCCTATAAATTATAAATTAAAAAATAAATAGAAAAAAATGCTGCTTTTTCCTAAAATGTATACAAAATGAATTAAAAAAAAAAAACAACTGAAAGCTTTAAAACAAATAAACTAATTTCTCAATATAAAACTAAAAATGAATTTGTAGCATATCTTTGTTACAAGTAAAATTTTACTTATACATGCTATAAATTCCAAATCATGTGACACCCACACACTCAATAAAATCTAATTTTTTTAAAAATTCTCATCTGTTTGAAAATTACACATGGCACAAGAAATTTTAAATTTGACATTCAAAAAGTTTTAAACTCCATCTAATACTTACCAGTTTCAATATAGGAAAGGGAAGGGGGAATCCCATTTCTTGTAACAAAAATTGCAAAAATGAAATTTTTCTATTTTTTACACCAATGAGTGATGATTCAATACGTTAAGAGTTTCAGCTAATATTTTGAAATATACAGACTAACTTATTTCATAATATATCAATTATATGAAGATTTTCGGGTTGAATGTAGTTGAAAGAGGTGGGAAGCGATAGCCAATATAAAAGGCTTGTCGCAGCTAATATAATCATTCAATTTTGCGGGTAAAATAACTAAAGGGAAAAAATATTAATATTTTTGCACTGTAGGAAACATTGAGTCATTTCTTTCTCCAAAGGATAAAACAAAGGATTCAACAAAAGTAAAATAATGTACAAGGATTTTAATGGGAAGTTTGGTCTAGCTTACATCATTATCATTAATAAACATTACAAAATAACAGAAAATAAAGTACAAAATTTTAAATTAAGCAATAATTTTCCTAAATAAGCTCTTTGGAGATATTTTAAATTGAATGAATATTAAATAACACACTTTGAAGCTATATGAAAGATATTATAATTTGAACCTCATTTAAGTGAGCAAGACAACACTGGAATAGGCACCTAACTTATCCAGCTTTTACACTGCACTAATGTGAGGAGGATTTTGAGCCTCAACAGACTAAACATATGTTTGCCCTTCAATATGGTGGGTAGATGTTTTTAAACGTTTAAAATATCTAAAAATATGAAATTTCTCTTTTAAGAAACTATAATAGCAACATTACTTAATTCTCTGCTCATGATAGCAAATTCATGCAACATTTATTTGGAAAAATTAAATATAACTAGACATTTAAAAAAAAGATCATAATTAATCAAGAAAAGTGCTATACCGAATTATGTATAAAAATAAGCTACTTCTGTCTAATTCCTATGTATAATACTTTGGCAGTGCAGGAGGAACTCATATTTGGGGGTTAAAAAAATACGAATTATACAATGTTAAAATTTTTAATAAAAAAAGTATTTGTACTGAAAAAGTGGAGTAAATTGTCAATGGATTTACTGGGTGATTTAATATTCTTAATGAAATTAAAATTCTATAAGTTTTTTTTATAATATATACATTTATAATTTTAAAATTGTAGATGTATAAACTATAATGAAGAATGTCCTTTCTTAATGAAAAAGATTTTTAATAAAATAATTCAAATCTCACATTCAGGAGGGGGGAAAACCACAATTAAAATTTATTTAATCTCTCACTTCAATTTTCCCAACAAATCCTAAATGAATACCTAAATAAAAACACATTAGCTTAATATCTTAGAAAACATGGTCTTATAGTTTTAATCTTAGTTACTCACCAAGGGAATTATTACCCAACATCAGAATCAAATAAAACATAATCAGAAAGGAAGTGTATTTGGAGGGAGAAAAAATTACAAGAATGTACTTACATTAGGTAATTCTTTGCTATTTCGAGGAGAAAGCCATTCCACTTCAGAAACGGTGCTACCATCATGTTCTTTCCCATTATCTTCACCATCTGAGCCTTCATTAGCATAAATGTGATGATTTAATATTAATAATCCAAAAATATGTACATTCATATAATCTGAATTGTAAATATTTCTATTTTGCAAAGAGTTCTTTAAATTAATTTTTTAAATATATATATGCACATATAAATTATTAAACTCATAAACTTCTAAACATTAACAATGTGCAAATACACATTTACATAAACATATACAAGAAACTTTCTATTGTTTAAATATTCCAGCAGAACATTTCCAAGTTCAACAGTACCTCTTATTACTTGCAACATTTTATAATAACAGAAAAACCTTTCTATATATCTATTCAATATAAAACAGGAAAACTGAGAATGCAACTAAACTGATTTTGCTCATATGAAATGAATATGAGAACTTAAGTGTAAGATTCCAATATATGTTTAATTCAAACTAAAAAGAAAATACTATATCAGGACAATAACAATACACATGTTTAAAGAGAAATTAACATTTTAAAACTATGCAATTAATTTTTTGACAAATCGAATACAATGGACAAATTTTGAAACAAAATACTATTCTTAACTACTTGTGAAAAAAGAATGAAAATTTCCAGATAAAAAAAATATGCAGAAGTTTTTTTTTTGCATATGCACTATTTCTTGGTGGATAAATAACTTTTCAGACAGGAATATATTTTTAAAATAAAATGTACCCAGATTTACATATATGAACATATTTTTATTTCTTCATTACACAAAGGAATGCAAACTGCTGAAAAGGTCTACATTATCTTCAGACATCTTCACAACTAGAAGGAGCTGATGCTCTACAAAACTTTACAAATTTTTCAGAGAAATAAGTTGAGATTTCACGAGATGAATGAAATTTTTTTTGCTCCATCATGATGTTATGTATTCAGCTTTTTGTGACAAAAAGTTGAACATTAAATTTTAAATTATGCGAGATCGAGACTTTTTACTTAAAAATTTATTGCAACAAAGTAACATACCCAACTAATTATATATTTCATGGTAAAATAGATATGTGTCCAATATAAATGTTGCAGAAAAGATAGTAAGATCTATTCACAATTTATAATTTTTCAACCAGAAAATAATCAAGTTTAAAAAAAAAAGAATCATTTTAAATATATCCCTGAAAAAATTAAGGGGGAAAAATTCAAATGACTGTAAGGATTTGAAGAATCATAAAATAAGAATTCAGATAGCTATAAGAAATATAATTAAGAAATGTTAAATGAATATCAAATTATGGTTAAATTTTTATGATGTTTTCATACCAGGAGGTGAATAGAAAGCACTCCCATCTTCGCTTTGCGATCGTGATAAAGTCGGATGCGAGAGCACTGGTGCTCGTTCTTCATCATATTTAGCTAAATAAAATAGGAGTTAAGATTAGAACACATTCTTAAACATTTATTTTAATTCAATTTTAGAATGTGAATGTCAAAAAAAAAAAAAAAAATAAATAAAATAAATAAAATGTCACAGATATAGGTCAAACTTTTAAGACAACAAAATGAAACAAATTAGGAGCTACCAAATGCAAAAATGAACACACAAAATAAAACTAGATAAAGTATAAAAGCAATAAAAATACCCAAGAATGAAAAGGCTTTAGATTCACTTGGTAGAACTTTGAAGTCTAAAAACCATGCTTCACCCCAAGACAACACAAAAGAACAAAGGAGTAATACAATCGAAGAAGTAGTACTATTGGAATGGGCCCACTAAAAAAAAAAGAAAAGAAATTAAGAACATATAAGATATATATATCCTAAAAAATAGATCAAAATAAAATATATTTGGTAATAAGTTGAATAAATTTATGAAACTTAACAAGTACAACTTAATAGACACTTTTTAATTACACACATACTATTAAAGTTAAGAATACAGTCAAAATTTTTAAAATTTTATTGACTTATAGCACTGATGACATTGTTCCTTTTAGTTATATAATCATCAACTTGAGTCATTTATTTATCTATTTTTTTAAGCTTACATTAACCCTCTAACTGGATACCTTCCTCCTGAAAAGTTATTCCGAAAGCGTTTTACTCTTATATTGCTATTCCCTTCAAAAATGCAACAGACTTCAATTCTTTCCCCTTTTAAAACTTGGGAGGTCGAAAGGGGACAACTTTATGACTTGGTTCGGCGTATTTGATCATTGAGAAATAGGATAGCAATCGTTTACAGCTAGCTGTTAAGTTGCCTTGGGCAATCTTGTATGAAAACCGCAGTTCTTTCTACTCTGTCGTTTTCCCCATAGATTCAGTCACAGTAAAATTAAAACAAAATGCAGGGTAAAAAAAACATGAAATAAATGGCGTGTTACAAGTTGAAAAATAGTTATATTTTCTTCAAACAAAATTTATTTTTCTGTCATTTTTTAAAAATTAAAAAAAAAAATATTTTAGTATTGCGATTTGAACCAGAAAAAGCATCCTGTATTCATTTTTGAATATGAGAGTAAGAAAACGCGCTCACTTTCATGTTTTTAAAAAGTTATGAGGTAAAAAAAGTAAAGGCCCTATCTTTTTTTTTAAACAATAAGACATAAATGGTGCATATTTATGAAATAAAACAGATCTTTCTCTATTCAATTATATTTTTAATTTAGAATAACATAAAAAATGATTTCAATACTTTTAATTTATTTAAATTTAAATCATATAAATGATATTTTTATGTTAACTGAATATTTTTCGAAAAAAATCTAAATTTACATTCCTAGTGCTCTCCTTTTCGAACTCCTTGTATTAAATAAAAATATCTTTTCTACATCGGCATTTGGGATGGACATAACACACATTCAGTCAATAATTTTTAATTTTAATGGGGGATATACTTCTTCAAATGCGCATGACAGTACTTCTAACCATTTTCTACTCAAGTTAAATTTCTTATCTTTATGTTTCTTTTATTACAAGGAAAAATGTCACATCGATAACTACATTTTCACACAATTCAGTCATTACAAATTCTATTGTGAGAAAAGTTCTCCCTAATTAATGTTGTCTTTCAAAACAGTACACTTAAAACAATTTTGTTCAGTGAAGTTAACCGACAGTTCCACAATGTATTCATACCAATTTTAAAACAAATTTAACACTTTGAAATGTATCCAGTATTAAATTTTTCAGTACACAAATATTTCCTGCTGTAGGAAAGATATAGTATAAGATGTGGTGTGCGGTTGTGAAAGAATGTTTTCGTACGTGTAGACTATTTTTGAAAATTTAAATATCACTGAAGCTGATCATATAACTGCAAATGAGCCTTATTTTAATGTGTGCTGGTATCAAAGTAAAACACTTTACAATATTAAACAGCCTATGGAATTATACTCAATATCAAACTATTCGCAAAATGTGTGTGTGTGTGTGGCTTACAACTTCTATTCAAATTGTAAAGAAACTGAAATATAAATATATCTTACTACAGTCAAAAATATTCATAATATGTAAGTATCCTATTTCTCCACTTATTTCTGTACATTTTAAAAACTGTAGCTGAATGCAATTTTTTATATTTATAAACGAGGCATAACAGCTCACACAGTCGTAAAAATGTCTTTATCATTTTTAAATATACTACTATAAAACGTATATGGATTGTAAGATCAGTTGTAAAATCCTAAAAGCTTTTAGAGCTAAAAACATGTAATTTTGGATTGATAAAATGTTTAATATAATACACAAATATGCATGTTATTAAGCAAATACATTTGAAAAATCAAACTTCCTTCTGAAATAAACGTAATTGAAAGAAAAATGTTTAATTGCAAATGAGTGGAAATACATGTTTATCTAAGGGGTATCCCCAAAGTGAGGTAATCCTCAAACTCAGAGGCACAACAATCCATGAGGGCCAGGAACTACTGTGCCCATCATAATACACGTGACCATTGGACGCTGAGGTGCATGAACAGATGTCCCGATTTGGTGGTCTGTCTGAAGAGAGACCTTCAGTGTTTAAGACCCGAAGCAAGCTTGGTACTCATTTATCGACCCAATGTAGCGGGGATGAAAGGCAGAGTCGATCTTGAGCAGCCCGTTAATAGAACCCCAGACCTGTGGTGTGGAAGCACTATACACTACCACTCGATCCTATTCGGTGAAAAATAAAATTTAATGTTAGAATCTTATATAAATCCCTAATGAATGAGGGAGTCCAAACATTTTTTTTCATGTAAACTGTTTAAACGGAAATGGTTAATTATGAACATTTCACAAGTTGCATAGTTTAAAATTAACCGTTATAGTTTACATAAATTTTTAAGGGTGCAAAAGGTGTATTTCGGCTGCACGAATTAATTTTAAAAGGAATACGGTTACGAAAAAGTAGTACAAAGCTATCTAAAGTAGGGTTGGTTACCTTACATATTGTCAAAAACAACAATGTATTGGAAGCCAATTCCACAATTCGTTGTTATAAAAATGTATGGAAAATTACAAGATTTATTTTTGCATTTGTAATTTATATATATATAATTTTTCCTGGGAACCATTAAAGCTAGAGCGGCATCCATCAAAACCGCGGTTCTCTGTTTTTCCAGATCGCCCCTGACTAAGCCGGCACTGCCATAGTAAGTGAAAATGCCTTACTTTGTTTGTCAAGATCATTTTATAGCAGACTGCATTTTTCATGTATTTTAGATGGTCGTTTTATATTTTCTACACATCAATATCTTAATGTCTGAATTTAAAATTACATAAAATTCTTGACATTCGCATCAATGACCATTATAATTTTTATTAGTATATGAATGTGTCATCACACGATTACATGACTGTTATTAACATATTATTTTAACCATTTAATTAATATTAAGTATAACATAACACACACAAATTTTCTGAACTTTAAAATAAATATTTCGAAAACTACTTCAGATATACTCAAAATTTTTCATTCCTACCCTTTAGCTTCTCAGTTTTGCTTCTATGTAAAACTTTATTGTATATTCCTCGTTTTTAGTATATTTTTTGCTCTTAGCATGCATTTTTCAACTGAATTGTATGAAATCTTCAAAATATATTAAAAAATACCAAAGAAGCTATATAATAAAATTTGAAATTTATATTATACTCAAAGAGTTGCTAGAACTTATGGTAAATAATTTTTAACTTTGCAATACATTTTTTTTTTTCGAAATTTCAAATGGAATTTCTAACATAAAATTTCTAGCTTTATACGGTCGAGATTTCAAAAAATATCCAGATTTTAATTACTTATTCAGTTAGCCTTGAAAAAAAGATAAATGTTGAGGTATTTTGCATAAATAGATATTTTTGAAGAATAATTCGAATGTTTTTGAATAGCTCGAATTTAAAATTGATTTTTATGTTTATTTATATGCATAAATGTCTATTGTAAATGTTTCCGTATATTTTTGATATTACCATTTATTCAAACATTGAAGTTATAAAAAAAATGTGGGAAAATCTTCATTCATGTTGTCTTTGATGTAAACTGAAGTTCAAGCACTTAAAATTCAAATATAATTCGGTGTATTTTAACAATATATAACTAGGCACTGTACGTAAACTTCCCTGAACACTTGGGCTTTGAAATCTAAAAAAAAATTAATAGATCTTAATTAGTTTTTTTGTTTGTTATTATTTTTATCAAAGTGTAAGAAAATGTTTCAAATTATTTGATGAAGTTTAAATTTATTCATTTTTAGTGGTTGGAAAGTTGAAAAGATTTCAAATTTTAAAGTGTTTGGTGTTTTATTATTTTTTTGGGGCATCTTATAATGAAATAATCATGTTTTAAAAACTGAAAGCATTGATTAAAATAAGAAAAATGAAGCGAAAGAATATACTTTAAAAAAGATAATTTGTCTAACTATATAAAATAGATTGCCCTGACACGCCCCAACTTGTTACAGTTTGAAATTAATATGAAACCAAAAGGGAATTGTAACATATGCGTTGGGACTTTTGAAAACTTTTAAAATACAAGCTAGCAAACAAACACTTCTTGGGTTCTAAAGAAATTTCTCCCCGATGTTTTACGATTGCCCCAGGGTCAAAACACAGGGTTCCCTGCGAGCCATAAAACTCCTGCTGTGTTGCTTCCTCCGTCCCTCATTATCTTTCAAGATGTTAAACCTTAAAAGGGGGAATTGATTGATTGATTGAATATTAACGTCGCACTGTTCAGCTACACGAGGGCTTTTGGCGACGGACCACGTAATTTTGAACCATGGTCAAGTGACGTGGACGACACCTGAGCTGGCACCCCCCTCTCCTAACTACCACACCACACCAACGGGAGGACGTTTCAGCTCTCGACAGATTTAACGTGCATCGCTGCCCTACACGGCGGGTCTTTAGTGGTACTGGGCTCGAACCCGTGACAAAGCAAGCCACGGTCCGATACCTATACCACTCGGCTACCGCGGCCACCTTAAAAGGGGGAAAGGATTTCAGAAAAGTGCGGGTAATCCGCTTTTGAAAACGTTACTTGAAGGCAGAAAAATCAGTGCAGTCCATTTTCGAAGCATCTTTACACTGACGGAATTTTCCGTGCTATCCGGTTAGAGGGTTAAAGGGTAAATTAGACATTGCATTTCTTAGCATAACAAACAAGGAGCTAAAATTCAAAAGCAATTTTTTACATGAAGATAAAATAAAATTGACTGTTCTTTAAGTGTCAGAAATATTTTTCATTAAAGGCAAATTACAATTGATTTGACTGAATATACAGCACAATTAGTCAAATGCAATGTACCAGTTGATATTTTACCTTCCAAAGCATCTTATTTAAAATGCATAAGTTATTTTATGAAAAGAAAACACAAGGAGAAAATGTATAATTAAATATATTAAAATTGTTACATTATTAATTTTTAGTTTGAGATTCTGTTTCCGCATTGAAAGGAATACAGTGATTGTTTTCTTTGACAATTATTAAATACAAATAATGTATGAGATTTTTTATAAAAAGTTTAAGTGTACAATAAATTTTTGAAGATATTACTACAGATAATATGTGTGTCACTATATTTCCCCTATATTTTTCGTAGATATTATTTAAAATGTTCAATAGCTATTTTATCTAATGAGAGTAAAAAAAAACAATCGCATAACTTACTTTGTACAGAAACACTTTAGCAATAATGAATATTGTTGTTCCAGTAGTAGTAACCTGTGAAAATATATGGATTTAACAAAAAAGAACAAAAGCTGAGAAATTTAGAGCAGATAAAGGAAAAATATATAAACATACAGCTATCATCCACCAATGTGATAATCTTATAAATATATACACAAGTGCTATGAGGAACAATCTTGCAACAGCTAATACCTATATGAGAAAAATAATAAATAAATGATACATATATGAAAGTATTTCATGGCTATAATATTTAGAATATAACATATACATACCACAATATCAAACATTGAAGTTGCAATATTATAATTAACAACTTCATTTTTGAATGCTGAATCAACTGAATCCCCACCAGAAACCTGAAAATTTTTTTTTAGTTAAAGCATGAAACTTATAATTGTTATACACAAGCATACAAACAAGTTTTTAAGCATAATTATATAAATTAAATTCCAATTTGAAAAGTTCCTGTTTTTAAAACAATCCATATAATTTGTATAATGAACAAAAGCAGATATATATTAATATTAGTTCTAGAAAGAAAAAAATTTAGGCTTATATTTTAAATATCTCAAGAAATGCAATTCGTATGTGTACATAGTTAACTTCAAATATATATATATATATGTCACAGAAAAAGGATGAAATTAGGAATTTCATCAAATCTCTACGGGAGATGTTAAAACAACGTCTCTTCAAGATCATTTCCCTGATAAAAGTAAGGGATTTGAACAAATCCCTGATCTGTTTCCAGTGAAGTGATTAAATAATATTGTCAAGAGTTTAAAAGTGTTTAACAAATATGGTGCATTATTAAATGTAGAAGTAATACAACAGTCAATGAAACACAAATTATTTATTCGAAACTAATTAACAAACAGCCTAATTTTCTAATTTTTTTATGTGTAACATCTTTCTTGGTTGCTTACACACTAAAATATCAATCCCTATGTTAACCCTTATGGTGCCATTTATTTAAAGATTTGTGGTTGATATTTAGGAGATTGATAGTACTACATGTATGGTTAGGAAGTATGAGGACACGACCCCACATGTCTCCCCCCGAAGAACATTTTGCTAATGCAAATCCTGACTAGTTCATTTCACTGAAACAGTTCAGAGATTTGATAAAATGACTTATACTTTCATCAGGGAAATGACCTTGAAGAGATGTTATTTTAACATCTCCCGTCAATTGATCATATCTCTTAGGGATTTGATGAAATTCCTAATTTCGTTTTTTCCCTGCGATATACATATATAAACTTCAGCTCTTAACATGTTCTTCATATTTTGATTCTTTAGAAGTACATTATCAAACTCTATATATAACCAGTTATAAAAATAATAAAAATGAATTTTTGTAAATGTATAAATTACAAATATTGTATTCTTGAGAATTTTTAAAGACTAACATGGTTATACTTACAACTGTACATATAATCCATAACAGAAATGTAAATACGACATCAAATACAGTCAGTAATATAAAAAATCTCCGAGCAGAAGACAACCTTCCTTCAATTGACACTCCTTCCATGATGGACGGTTCAATATTTGTATAATAATTTCCATTCACAGATCCATAGCTGCTAGGGCTAAGGCCGGTTGGATTTTGCAGAAGATGAGGATAATTTGAGCGATTTGTACCCATATAGTCTTAATAGCTGCTTACATGTCAGTAAAAGACCTAAATTCAAAAGGGGGAAATCATCTTTAAGCAAACTATTGCATAAAGTCAGCAATATAATACATCATAGACCTACTCTACTACACAAATATATTACTTACAATCATTATTACAGGTAATTAACTTGCAAAATTATAGATAATTATCATTACTTTTAACACTAGTAAACTGGAAATCATTCTATGGTTCTCCTATTGCTTAATGCAGCGGTCTCCAGTCCCCAGTCCATGGATCAAATACTACCAGTCCGCACAAGAAACATTAAACTATTTCCCTTTTATTTACTGTGGTATATTTTTCTTGGAATTGGGATACTTTTTATGAAAATCACTTTATATTCCTTGTTAAATCACTTTATATTCATTTTTTGGTGTAGCTAAATTTTATTCTGAAGTCACGATTAAATACAACACTGCCAAATATAAACAATCAAAACAGTCTAAAATATAAACAATCAGCGGGCCGCGGTACAATTGACAAATGTTGACCGGTCCACGCCAATAAAAAGTTTGGGGAATACTGGCTTAATGCACTCGCAATATATTAGAACAATCGCTAAAAAGAACAAAATTTGAAATAGGGAAATTAAAGTAGTTACTGTGTTTAACCGACACCATGTAGGTGTTAAAGTTAAACCTATCCATAAACTAAGCTTGAAAAAAGCTAATTCCCTAAACTTTACAAGTGAATTTTTCTTACAAATTCAACAAAGTCAAGAGAAATAGAAAGAATCATCAAAATTTACAAATTTTAGAAAATAATGTCTTAATGTGTGTTGAAATGGCACCGTCTGGGATTTTAGTTAACAGAACATTGAAGAATATTATTGAAGTAGAAAAAATAACACAGACATAAAAGATTTTTAGAGAAGCAAAATGGATGTTTTGTGATTTCACATTTTAATACAAGTAAGTATTGTTTTTATTGAATGGAAGAAAATAAATAATTTTAATATATATATATATATACACTCTAGGTACTAGATATTCATAAATAATTTTTTAAATTTGGAAATGTTTTTAAGAAATCAGAGCAGCTCATTTCTTTAGGAAATTCTTCTTTTCTATATGATTGATAAAGCATAGATATAATGTATTAAATTTTAATATAAAAATTAATGGTGAATTTTTGATGCATTACAACAATAATGGTTAACAGAAAATCTGTTGCATTTTTAAAATGAACTAAATGCACTTCACCAAGCACAACTGGCCCACTTGCAGGGATAAAGTATTAACTTTAATACTACAAACCATTTATATTAAATATAAGCAATTTTTCTTCTTTTTTTTTTTTTAAAAAAAAGAAAACTTGATTTGTATCACAGAATCTTGATTGGTGAACAATGATGTAATAGCTAGGATAAACTCAATGTTTTGTTAATTCTGGTTTTAGAAATCAAAGATTTAATCCACAATTTTTTAACAGAAAAAAACCATTAAATGGATAATCAAAACAGCTGTACAAGGATTCCAATGAGACTATGCCAGAGTATAATAATTCTGAGACAGTGATTTTTTTAAGAGAGAGGTGATGTTTTTAATTAAATTATTGCAGCTTAATATTAATAAACTCACAGTAAAGCTTTTCAGTGATAATAAAATAATCCATTTGTAAATTAACACTTTCAATTTTTATAGAAACTTTATTACTTTTAAATACTAAATTTGTATTTAGTAAAATTTACAGCCACATATATAACTATTCTTTTCTTTAACTTTATCTAAGTGTAATGTATTATTAATTAATGAGAATCATTATTTGTTTTGTATACACAGTAAATTTGGTGTAATATACTTTTTTTAATAAAACCTAATTTACAGAATGTAAATTACAAACAACTCATGTTAAAGACATGCTGATTTGATTTGCTTAACATAAAATATCAGCAAATAAAATTAAATATTAAATAAAAAAATAACAAAACTATTCAGAATACTTAGCATTTTATTATAGTTAAAGAATCTTAATTGAAACTTTATATTACTAAAAAAAATTCGGTTAAAAAATGAATTCATGAAAGAAGTTTTTGGGAAAAAGGGATGGAAACAGCATAAATTAAAACATTCTGGAAAAAAATTGTTTTTTGATTCATAAACTACAGATGAATGGTATTTTTGGTTAAATAAGAAATATATACAAATAAAATCTGACATTTATCAGTACTCCTTTTTATATTAACACAAATTTATTTCTTCTAAAACAAATTCATAAGCTAGTGATTAAAATTATGCCCTTTCATAAAAATTACTACTGAATCTCAATATTTCCACTTTGTCATTTAAAAAATCATAAATGAATCCTAATATCACAAATTCTTTTATGTTAGAAAATTATCCATGACCAAGAAAAAGGTAAATAACAATTGAGAATAAATTAGAAACTTTGAATACAAGAATCTCCAAAAGATATTTTACCTTTTTTTGCAATAATACATAAAAATGTATGACTTTTAATTATTTCTTTTCCTTTACCAGTAAAAATTTTTTTAAATTCAGTTTTAAATTTACTAGAAAACAGATTGATTATATATGGAATCTGAAACAATTATGAAATAAAAATCTTGAAACCTGAATAAATATCAGGCAAGGAAAGTCTTCAAATACATTCTGTTTTCAAGAAATTTATAAATAATTAACTAAAAATATATATTAATAAAATTTTATAAGAAAATAAAAAAAAAAATTATCTGCATACTTTCAGACACTTAAATGAGCTTTATCCAATTTAATAAAATCAAACAGCAATACCATGTATGCAATCTGTTAAGTATATTATGCCTTGGTGTAGGTCGAGCAGCTCTTGGCATAAACAGTCTTATCTCCTATCAGGGTTACAACCCCTATGTCTCTTTTACACCAAGATTTGGCAAAGATTTTGAAGAATTTGTCCAACTAATAAGGTTATTGTGTTTAAGCATGTATGGAAATGTTTTATTTATTGGCTGTACATCATAGCATTTAGCAACTGTTTCTGAATGGGTAGACGACTTACCATTCAATACATAAGCATCAGTAACTATATTAAAAATAGGATTTTGTCCAGTAACATGATGTATAATTAAATAAAACAGACATTTTTTTTATGATGTTACTAGAGTATTTGAAATGAAAAAAGGTTCCAACTCCCTCCACATCCACCCTTATCTATCTGGCATTATAGTCATTGAAAATTTTTAAAAATTTGATGGAATGGAGGGTGCATATCACTCATCATTGGTAAGCATATAATGGATCCAGTCTGTCCCTTGCCCTCAAGTGTGACAGATGCTCCCAGACTACACTCTCACGTCTTGCCAGTGGTCATATCAAGTGCCTCTCATTATCAATGATAAAAAGATATCCATAATTGCAAGGTGTCAAAATCACCAGGCTTCTCCCAAGCACATAATGCATTGAAAGGATCTCACTAGTAAAGATATCTACACAGATCCTATTCTTGTACTCAACTTTTTCAGAGTTAATGATTTAATGGATCTTGTCTGACTTTGTCAGACCCTGGAGGGTTAGCAACAGTTACTGTCAAGTAAAATTATTGTGTAAAGTTAAGTCTAAAAGTGTTACTCTGATACTTTAGAGATTAAACCAAACCTTATTTGATTATTCAGATTAGACACTAGATTTTGAACATAAATCCCTACTAAATGCATTTGAGTTTTATACTCGGATATGGCACCTTATAAAATACTAACAGCTTCAAAAATGGAAGTGATTGAATATTTATTGTTTATTTTTGCTTTTTCAACAGTCATTTCTTTTATCTATTTATTTTATATCTATTTTACATACCTCAATTCTAAAAATAAGTTTTACAAACAGGAAAAATGTATTACTTAAGAAAAATAATCTTTTTTAGAAAGAACAAACATTTTCAATGATTTTGATAATTAGTATATTTTGCAATTGTCATAAATAACTTCAATTCTAATGTTTAAAAACTTTGTGAACATAAAATATGCTTTAGTAAAAATTAAAATTTATTACCAAGCAAATAATGAATAACTTTTTTTAAACAATGCACTTAGCCAAAAGTATATAATTATTTCTCATCATTAATTTTCTTTGGTAGCTCATTTGATTTTTTTCCTCTTAAGGTCAACATTTTTATATTTTTCAGTTAAAATTCTTTTATCGAATTCATTCCAAGTTACAAAATCATAACAATTTTTAAAAATTAAAAATTTTTTAGGAAGTTTAGTGTATTTTCATAAATGCATACACTGAAAATATTTTTTAAAAAAATGATTTGTTAAACTTATAACAATTTAATATCATACAAGTCATTTCAACAGAATGCAATACAAGTTTCTTTTAGAGAGACTCATAATTACAGACAATTTTGTACTCATATAAACAAATCTAAAAAGCCCCTTGATTAATGAAAATTTATAATAATTACAATCTTAATGACTAAATATGGTTAAGCCAATATAATATCCAACATTTAATTCATTATTTAACATTTTATTTTTCTAACAAAATAATTAAAGTAATAAATTGTGGAAAACATGTTATTTTGGCAGCCAGCCAATAAATCATGGAAAATTAGTGCAAATTTCCAAAATATGTACTATCTAATCCCCAGCCTTAAATAAATATATCTCTTTATTTTAAGTGCAAAATGTGCATACATGATAGAACATTTTAGATGTATATTTTCTTGCTACCTCTCCACATTAATAAAGAAATATAAGTATATAAATATTAAAACAATATATAAGTTTGTATGCACAACCAACATTACACTTGAAATATTTAAATTTTAACTTATTAGTAATTAGTATGTTTCAAGGAAAGCTGTAAAGCTATTAGCTTAAGAATCCCAGAAAAAATTAGCATTTGATTCACTCAGAAGCTTTAAACATCTTGCATTATAATTATTAAATTATGAGAATTAAAATTTTACATACAAAATATTTACAATCCTAAAAACATTTCATTAAAATTTTTATAAAAATCTTGTCAATGGGTACAAAGCTAATATGTATAGATTTAATTTTAAAATAAACTTACCAATGGGCAATATTTGAAAATGTGATTTTGTGAAAATAATTTTTTTATTTAGGTGAACATTTTATTAAACGTTTTTTGAGCTACTTAAATCAAGAAATGTCCAAACTACGAAATTTTAGAATACACAATCTGGAGGTAGAACTAGAAATTAACAATTTAGTTTATAAAATAATTTTTAGAAGATCACTGCAAGAGATAACACCATAAGAAATGAAATGATGAAAACTTTAAAGAAATCAGCAAAGATTTCAAAGGGATACAGCACCCTTACATTTTTAATTTTATTTATAAATGTACTATCTCTCACTCACAGCAGCTTATTAGGACAAAACAATTTTTAGAAAAAAGTCTGTGCCAACGTTTGTTTACTTTTGGTATTAAAATGCCTTGATCAAAATATAAGACACTTAGAAAATCGTTTGAATCTCTGCAGCTATGAATATTTTATATATATAGGCTCGTAAGGTCAACGGTACAAATATCAAGACAATTTACTTAGCCAAAAAATCGGAAGGTATTTTCGCAAGACATTCTTACTTTCACACAGCCGCACTTAACACTAAAAAAAATCACAGTTCAATGAAAACGAATGCATTAACAAATTAATATATTAACTAGGTTAGATTAATAAATAATGAGCTCTTACTTGTTGCTAGATGTTTTACACTTCTGCAAGCAGACACGAAAGAGTAGTTAAAAAAAACTTGTATCATACAAGCATAAAATAATAAATTAATACAATGCTTAAGCACCCGGAAAATTCAGTATAATTCAAATGTTTAGAACATTACTATACCACACAATACAATTATTCAGTGCGAAAATCCTCGAATACAAAATTAATACCACCACTAAAATCCAACGAACACAAATTTCTCTATCTGAACAACGTATGAGTCAACTAATCCCATGACAAGTTATGAAGCTATCTTTACCAGCTATGTTTATTCTGCGATTACCACAAATTCTGATAAAAATTAAAGCAGTACAAATGATGGATATGCCACCTTAGGAACGACACTGAATGCAATAACAAATAAAATCAGCGGAAAGTTTTTTAATTTGATGTCTTATTTTTTATTTTAATTTCGGGATTAGATTGGTGGACATGTCAATGACGTCACAAATGAGCAAATCGACCGAGCTTCTGTCAAACTAATCTCGATGCAAGGAATAAAAATGATTTATTTTACTAATCTATTTTTCACACATTTTTAACTTTTGTAATGGCTTGCTGAATCTCAGTAATGTTAAGGAAGTTAAAGAAGAGCATTTTTATATATAGCATATTTTTTTTTTGCTTCATTTTGCCGTGTGACGGGTGTTTGAATGAATATACACTCCAGGGGCGTAGCTACCACAGCATCAATGATACGGGACTTCCAAACAACAGGGGCCCGAGATGTGTAAGTACAAAATTGTAAAAATATATTAATATTCCTATGTGCAAAGCTCTTATTTCTAAAAGGGAGCCCCCACAGGAATTTGGATACAGGGCCCACTCAGAACTTGCTACGCCAGTGGTACACTCTAAGACAAAATATATATATATATATATATATTTATTTAAGAATGAAAAAGAATTCTTAGAGTGCAATGAAATCTACAATGTTGGTCAAATACTTATGAAAAAGTAAATAATTAAAACTTAAGACTGAAATGTGTTAAATTAGTTAAGTAAAAGGCAGAATATATATATATATATATATATATATATATATATATATATATATATATATATATAGTGGTGTCATTCAGTACGTCGTATAGTTACAACCAGGGGCGTAGCTACTGCCGTATCAGCCGCATCGATGATACAGGGCCCCCAAGCTACAGGGCCCCAACATGTGTAAGTACAGTACCACTAACAGTGCTTTCTTTTCTAAAAAAGGGGTCTCGAAGGAGTTTTGATACGGGGCCCACTCAGGACAAGCAACGCTACTATTTCTGACACAACATGCCAAACGCTTTAGTCTCTTCCTGAAGTCCCGGGACAATTTATTCTGCATTACTTGAACTTGATTCTAGATTAATATTCCCAACAAATTACGAGGAACGAAATTAGTGGTGATTTATCTACCCATAACAGACCACACTTTTTTCAATCGGAGAAAAGTCGGGTGAAAATGCCTGGTACAGCAAGTTATCGAAATGCTGTAAGTAATCTCTAAAGACATAAAAAGTATGAGGTTGAGCATTCTCTTGTTGGAAAAGTGGTCGAAATTTGGAGTTCAGGAGTGGGTCCACCACTGTGTGTGGCTGCAGGATCTCCTAAATAAAATGCTGATTTGTCAGGAAACTCATGATGAACATCAAATGTGATTTAGCATAATTATCAATTGTGTACCACATATCATAACACCAGTCTTTCTAGACATTTAAATTTGAACAATGAAATGTGAATTTGGCACTGATCACGTTGCCTCTGCACAAGAATTCATCATCGTCTCCATTAAGACAAAAGTGCCAATCATTGGTGAACACACCTTTCGACACCCCTTGTCAGTCTGGCATGATACCATTCCAATTTTCGACGACGATTCAATGTTGTTTAATGCAGTGATCATGACTGTCTACACGAGTTCAGTCCCACGTCGTAAAACCACCCACAAATGGCACGATTACTTGTAGAATAACTGACAGAGGTTCTCACTGCCCATTGGCTGTCTGTAACATTGGCTATTGGATCAGTGCATGCGCATGTCTTATAACACTTTAATCCTGTCCCGGTTCATTCACCTGAATTTGATTCACATTGGTATATGTTTTGTTGCATCCAACTCAGTCGGTAGCGTGAAACGGCCACATCACTTCAGTTAACATGCTGTGCATTCCGTCTATTAGATTATCTACCTTCTAGAAACCAAATTATTCGGGCTCTGTAGAACTCCCCCAGTTGCGTGAATTACTTGCTACGAAGCATAATCCAATAAGAATCGTCGTAGCCAATGCTACAGCGCGAGTCGAAGCAAATTTGCTTCACTATTAGATGTCTTTTTATGACCCTGCATGCACTGTGTTTGAAAGCTGCCCTGTGTGCGTCGCATACTCAAACGAACCTGAAAATTTAATCATTTGTATTTCCGAAGCAAATATATCCATTTTTCTAAGTTTAAATGGCTGTCAACTCCCTTCAGGTTCCACTTCTTCATATTTTTTTTTGTCTTAAAGTGTTTTTTTTTACAGAAAGGGTGATTCGTGAATTTTTGAAGCTGTAGTTTGTTTTACTGCTAAGCACAGTAATACCTCGACTTACGCAAACTCGGAGTTATGCAATTTTCAAATTTCGTCGATTCTCTTCTTTTTTTTGAGCGTTACATAACTCCATAGTCACTAATAATAATTTATTCACAATAATTTATTTTGTGTTATTCATTTCTTATCTACGGAGTGTGTATTTGTTGTTACGTGTTATAATTGTTGTATCGTGCTTGTTATATGTATTATATCTACTCAGATTTAAAAGACGGCTTTGTCATCCAAAAGAAGCAGAACTAGTTCTTTTGCACCAAACAAGAAAAAAAAAAAAAAAAAAAAAAAAAAAAAACTACCTTTGGAATGTAAAATTAACATTTTTAAAGACTTCGATACAAAAGTAAAAGTTTGTGAATTAGCAAAGAAGTTTTATCTAAAATGGAATGGACGGTCAGAACAGATATTAAAAGCAATGAAAAAATTATTGACGGTGGGAAAAATACTCAAGTTTTTAATTGAACCATCGTTCGTAGACGTCACGAATTATCTCTGAAATGAAAACTATGAAAAAATTATGTTGTCATAATGAAGCGTAAAAAGTGTATATTTTTCGTTATTATTTTCTTTCGTCTCCGGCTGCAACTAAATATAATTTATACGTATTTATATGCAAAGTTATACCCAACTATCGCGGTTATCACTCAATTCCACCTTGGCGTAAGTTCAGGGTATTACTGTATTATATTTATGAGAAAAGCAGAATTAAAATCTGTATTATTTAAATCTATAAAGAAGAAATGTGTGTATCAAATCTCTTTAAATTCTGAAGAGCTGTGAGAATTTCTTTTATATAATTGTTTACAATACGATAAACAATGATTTGCTATATCTATCTATACAACACATATTTACACTCATGTCCATAAATTAAGGATAATGAAGTTCAAGAAAGAGACAGAAGCAAAAGAAATTTGACTTATTTATAAAGTCTATTAAACAAAAGGCAAAGAGCAAAAAAGATGCTATATGTTTGACATAATTAATTAAAATTGCGATTTTTACTCCCTGGAGCAAATTTCAAAAAAGAACCTATTTACAAAAAACAGTATAAGATGGTTAGTATGATGGTTAATACGGAGTATGTCTCCCGGAGATGCAATACAGGCCTTACAACGCCTAGGCATGCTGAGTATCAAATTATCAATCTGATCTTGGGGAATATTACACCACTCATCAAGCAATGCCCTCCGAAGTTCCGGTAGAGAGGTGGGAGGGGGTTGACGGGCTGCAATTCGTCGGCCAAGCATATCCCACACATGATCTATTGGATTCAAGTCCGGTGAGTATCCTGGCCAATCCATACGGGTGGTATCCTCCGATTGAAGGCATTCGTCTACAATGTTTGCACGGTGAGGACGGGCGTTGTCATCCATAAAAAGAAATTCAGCACCCACGGCGCCCCGAAACAAACGTACATGTTGTTCCAGAATGACATCCCGATAGATGTGGCCTGTCATCGTTACACTCTGAACATGCAGGCCAGTTCTGGAACCAAGAATAATTCCTCCCCAAACGAGCCATCCTGCACCACCGTAACGTTTATATAAAAAAGAAGTGCCCGAATTTATGTAAATAATCATCGAGAATAATCATTCTGTCATTCAATTTTAAAGTGATATCCTCTATATCAGGGCTGGCCACTCTTTCTGAGAAGAGTGCCACTACCTGATAACAAAAATGTACATTTCCAAATTTTCCGACAAACAAAAGAGCACGAAAAGACGAGAAAAAAATGTTACTTACAGGTTTATTATGGATTTTTTTTTGCAACTAGCACATTTTTTATGCGTCTCTCTCTTTCCCTCTCTTTCTTTCTCTCTCTCTCTCTCTATATATATATATATAGTTAAATAAAATAAAAGCGAAGAAGTACTAGAACCTACAGTGCTAAAGAAGGAAGAAATTGGAATTCACCAGACACAACAAATGTAGATACAAAATAGTCTTTGGACTAAATTGGAGACCTATTAGGATTTCTAAAGCTGTCACTGAATTAGGCCAGCGATTTAGCGCCTCATGGGTTCTTGCGCCACTGAATTAAGTTACACACACACACACACACACACACACACACACACACACACACACACACACACACACACACACACACACACACACACACACACACACACACACACACACACACACACACACACACACACACACACACACACACACACACACACACACACACACACACACACACACACACACACACACACACACACACGCGCACACACACACGCGCGCACACGCGCACGCACACGCACACGCGCGCGCACGCACGCACACACACATATTTAACTTAACTCAGTGGCGCAACAACCCATGAGGGCCAAAGCCTACTGTGCCCATATCAGTATACGTGAGCCTGGGTCTTGAGGTGCATGAGCAGATGTTCTGATCAGGTGGTCAATCTGACGTGAACCCTCCCCTCTCAGTATTAAGCTCCCAACCAAGCTTGGTACTCATTTATCGATCCATTGAAGGGATGAAAGGCTGAGTCGACCTTGCCCATATATATATATATATATATATAAGTAGTAGAAAATTAAAAAATATTATAATAAATAAGGCAAAAGGGCAAACTTAGGTTTTATTGTTGATAAACTTTTACAAGTTCAATCAGTTAGGTTAGATATAACATAAAATTGAGTAACTTGAAACATTTACTGTAGAGTATAACGCACACCTATATTTTTAATCTGCAATTTTTTGTCTTTAATTATATTCGCCGTATATAAAGAGCATCCCCTTTCTTACGAAAAAACTTGAAAAGTAAGTGAGCAATGCTCTTACCTTAAGAAGTCATTTATTGGAGGTATTATTCCAAGCTTTAGAAAAAAAATACTGTGCTTTTAAAATTACAACCTTTTAAGTTCATAAGGAATATTATTTCATGTATTTCGATACATGTAGAAGTCTAATTTTTTTCTATGCTCATTATTTTACTTTTTTTATTTTTAAAGCTTTCATTTTTATACCCGGAGTATAACGTACACCTATAAATTTCGATCTTATTTTTTTTGTTAAAAATGTGCGTCATACGCCGGATTTTACGGTTATTCTAAATAATTATTAAGCAGTCAATACTTTTTTAATGTTGTTTTAGAATTTGTACTTTTTTTTACGAGTTATCTATATTAGGGTTAGTTCTTGAAGAATCTAAAAAAAATTGGGCTATTTTAGGTGTGTATCAACTAGTTTCTTCACAAACATGTTGGTCCAAACCTACGGCAATAACTGACTGCCAAATCATGTAAATCTGGAAAATTGATGTCGGTACTACTTCAAATTTCAACATAATTTGGATCCCTCTTTCAGTTGATATCAGTTCCATATATTTAATTTTCAGTGTAGTATAGTGTTGTAGGTCAATAATTCCGATGTAGATTTCAAGTTGGTAGCAGTTAACGGCTTACAGAGAAATTATCAAAAAGAATGTATAAAAAGATCAGCATTTTTTTAATCATCTTGAAAATCATCAAACCTAGTACTGAATAAGTCCTGCAAAATGGATATATTAATTTTTTAAAAATATCATAGTTGGGAGATTAAATTATTTAACAAGAAAAAACATGAATTAACTTACTAGCAATATTAGCCACTTCAGAAAAAAATACGTAGCAAGTATTTGTTAAATATCTCTCTGCGCATTGATCATTCGAATTCAATCTCCATACAACACATACCCTCCATATATATCCATCAAACCAATCAAAAGTCCATAGTACTTTTCAAAGATTCCGGTGGATAACCACAGAAAAAAATATACTCTGGGGGTCTATTTTGTTAAATATAACAGGGTATAAATTTATTTAAGATACGATTTGGTCCCAGTTAATAACTCAAAAAAAAGTTTAAGAATTATTATGGAAAAAAAAAGAAAAAGAATAATACTCAACCTTATTTATGTAATTTCTTTAAATCAAAGATAAAGGCTAAATTTTGGGTCTGTTTTTTTTTAATTTAAAAATTTTTCCTCTGTATTAAATTCATTAGAAATAAATAAATACAAAAAAAAATCACATAAATAGATGAGAGGCTAGAAAGCATACACATTAACTATTAATCATTCTTATAAAAGGTGTTCCCTTCAATGGCATCAGGATTCAGGATTTGAGCCCATGAGAAGATAACGTCGGCTACGGAAAAGACAGTGGACAGTTCGCTAGGGGACAGTGAAATCAGAATATACATTAAGGTTAAATTTTTTTTTTCGCACAAAGTGTTCTGATTTTTGGTCCTATTTTTTGACATTATACAAAGATAGCCATTTGAATATGCATGTTTAAATTGCACTGCATTTGCACTCGCACTTCCAATAACTTTGTAAAATACATTTTTTTGCAATATTGATGAAAATTTTTATATCAATCGGCTTTTTTTAACAGGCTTTTATAAGTTTCACTTGCACGTAACGGAATCTTTGAACTCGATTTTTAACCACTTTAAAAGATCGAATTACTTCGAAATTTTGCACACTTGTCAAGGACCGATGACAATACAATAATTTCATAATTTTGTTCCTTTGTCCTGAACAGGATAATTAGGAATAACGATTCCCAGATTTGGCGACTAATTCATTATACCATTTCCGGATTTGGTGACTAATTCCATATACCATTACCAGATTTGGCGACTAAAAGATTAAGAGTGACTTTAAAAGCGAAAACTTTTTTTTTTGGTCAGTAATTTCTTATTATAATATAAACAATAGTCCAGTCTTTCTGAAAATGAAAAAAAAAAGACTCGTGCATGTGAAAAAAAAATGTTTTAACTCGGGTATGGGCCAACTTTTTCGGTCTTGGGCCAAAAATTAAAAAAAAAAAGTGTATGAATAAATGATAGTTTAAAAAACTAAAAACTTTTACTGTAGATCGAACTAAGAAATGAAACATAAATTATAGTTTAAAAAAACTGAAAAAACACGCTTTTATGGTTACTCGAACTAAAAAGTAAAAAAATAATTCTTAATATAAGAATAAAATGATTTACGAGAAAATGAATGTCATTGTGGTAAAAGCGTGGGGTGCTTTGTACTAAATTTGTACACTAACTCAGCATTTCGAAATAGAACTAGTAAGAAATTATAACAGTTGATATAGGACCCCCGCTTTTGCCACAATAACATTCATTTTCTCGTAAATCATTTATTCTTATATTAAGAATAACTTTATTACTTTTTAGTTCGATTAACTATAAAAGCGTATTTTTTAGTTTTTTAATCTATAATTTATTTAAATCCCGTTTTAGAGTAATCATGGTAGCTGAACGGTCAGGTTCATGGATGTCGTTGACGCATTGCAGATTCGAGCCCTGGTGCCACTCAAAACCCCTCTTGAAAAGGCATCGATACGTGTCAAATCTCAAAGTCTTCACGTTCACGTATCAAGGACATTTGGAGATTGGGGTGCCAGGTTAGGTGTCGTCCTCGTCACTTGACCGATGTTTAAAATTGCAAAGTCTTTTATTTACAGCCCCAGTGTTGCTTCAAAGTACGACGTTAATAAACACTCAGTCACTCCATCTTGGAAAGAAATACTGAGCCTGGAATTCCATTTCCATGAATAATTTGCTGCAATTAGTAGAATACAGACAAAGAGAGAAGAGAGAGTTTGGTGTGTATCTCAGCTATTACTTTCATAAACTTATATTCTTTGAAACGTCTTCAATAGATGATTAAATTTTAATGTAAATTCAGTAAAATGCCTCGTTTAAGTAAGATAAAAATCAGATAATGACACATATTTAAATGTCACTAATAAAAAAAGTTTTACTTATATTATTGATTGTTTAAGATGTGCCACATTTTTCATTAAAATCACAAATAAGAAATTAGCCAAGTATGTAACTCAAGTTATTTGTATTTAGAAACAACATAAGATCGTTTTACCCCATTTATAGATGGTCTTGATTCATTAATTCTCATTTTAATTTTGATGGATTTTTTTCTGTGCAAAGGAACAATTTGTCAAAGTAAAACGAAAGTAGCAAGTAAAGAATTCCAATAAGATATAAGAATCAGTTCTAAATCCTGTCAATTTTTTCCAATGAGATAACAATCAGTTTGATTAAGCTCATGTGACAAAATCCATTGTTCACATCATTATATTTGCATCATCTAGCAATTACGAAATTTAAAATGACTTAAATTTCAAAATTGCAAAATTTAAAAAAAATTTGACCATTGACGGAAAAGAGATTTAGACATATACAGCATATAGTTTATTATATTTTTATGTATTAAATAAGTTGTCATTAAAATGTATGCAAATTTTGAAAATCTTTGTACAATCTTTTACTATTTTCTCATTTGTGTGTCTCCAGATTTTAATTAACTTGTAAGAAAGCTAAGAATAATACATTTTCAACTTCTAAGAGTAACATATCATGTCAGTTTCAGTTTTTTTTTTGATCAGTTTTACACATTCATAACAAAAATCTTCTGATAATGTTATAATCTTTGTTAAAATATAGTGTTAAGACTATGTACACACGTATTCTAGAGTGTGAAAAGAAAACAGAAATTTAATGCTATTAATTTATTTCTTAAGAACAATAATATTCAAATTGAATACATTTTTAATCATCCCAAAATGGTTGAAGTGTGGCAGATTATGTGATTTTAATTACTTGAAAGAAAAATAAATACGAAGGGCTTAAGACGTTTAAAAATATTTAAATAAATTTGAATTCCCCCTTAAGTTTTAAATTCAGGATTAGTATTTCTATAGAAATACTCGAGGAAACCCA
The DNA here is from genome assembly GCA_019973935.1 of Trichonephila clavipes. Lineage (NCBI taxonomy): Eukaryota > Metazoa > Arthropoda > Arachnida > Araneae > Nephilidae > Trichonephila > Trichonephila clavipes. Next base: position 126,799 of record BMAU01005552.1, read on the forward strand.
GTTAGAACTAAATGTCAGATACTACAAGATAGAAAGTTTAGGGTCCTATTTCACTAATAGCAATTGTGTGGCTTACGGAGATAGGTATTTTACCCAGATCTGAGTGATTTACAAGCTAGACTTTTGTTCATTGATAGGGGGGGAGGACATTTTTTTACTCCCTCCCCTTGAAAGTATGCTCCCCCCCTTGATTACTAAGATTTATCAGAGAGAATCGAAAGCTACTCACAGTTAACATGTAAATATAATTTGAGAATAACCAAGCAGAAATGAATTTTGAAGGGTACTAGGTAATGAAATCTTTTTTTTTTGAAGTGGATAACATCTTTTAACTTTTAAGACTAATACACAATACATCGAGGCTTATTAAGAGTTTCATGCAAAAATTCCCATTAGCATTATAAAGAGAGAGTCAAAATTCTCCCATAATCTTACATACCAGATCATTATATTGTAACTCTCTTATTTGCTTTATGTAATTTTTATAAGAAATCACATCATTTATGGAATTGGTGTTTCTTCTTTTTACTAGGTAATATACCTGGATAAGAAAGAAAAAATACATTTATTAAACCAAATGAAAATAATTGGTTTTATTCTATTAAAAAGAAATGATGAAACAGAATGCACTGTTTAATCGATATTTTTAGTTAAGATAAGTTTTAATCGATAGTTTTGTCGAATTCAAACTGTCATAAAAGTGACATAATATCCATCTGAACCCAAATTTTTGAAAGATTATTCATTTTACAGTGTTTATTTTTAAATTTGCCACAAAGTTAGTATGGGGTTTTCCTATTAGTGTGCAGTTTGTTTATTTTCAGTATTAAATAAACAATACCATTCATTTAAATTAAAAATTTCTCAGAAAAGAAACCGGATTTTTTGGTAGGTTTTAATTTAAGATATACACAAGCTTTCAAAAGTTAAACGAGTAAAGTAAATATTCAATTTTTGAAATCTTAGATAAATCAGAGAAGTTTCAAATCGCTATGAATATTGAAGGCAGTATCAATCAGGAATAGGCGTGAATTAGGCAATCGTTGAAGTCGTCAGATTTCTAAAAAGTTTAAGGAGGTGCATTTATAAATGTTGACACGAAATAATTATAAATTTCCCACAAAATTACTTTTGGTGAAATTTGTATTTCTATGTCTGAAGTAATCGTTGGTGAGTTATCGGAAGCATTGTGAAACAGGACAGTCAATCAAAGTCAACGCACTTTTCCTTGGCATTGGTCATTTTGTAATTTCTCGATTATAAAATCAATTCCAAAGAGTTAAAGAGTTGTCCAAGAACTAAAACCTCTTCTGATGATAAGTATAATTCTATTATAGACAAGCAGGATCGAAGAGTGGCTTCCCCAACTGTTACATTCGTAGTTCAAGCACCACTTGGTAAAACAATATCTGCCACTGTCTTTTGCGGAAGGCTCTACTTCAAGGGAGTGTACACCCAAATACTACTTGTTAGTATTTAAGTAAACATCCAATCCAAAAACCAAGATTAAAGTGGTTTCCTGAGCCAAGCGTGTAGCATTTGGGATAAGAGCATCGCGCAATCAGAGTGAGGCAGTGATGCTGTAGGTTGAAATTTTTGTGGAATATCGTGTACCAAGATTCATACCTTTAAAAGCAGTTATGTAGCAATTGTGTGGTATAGAGAAAAACAGTGGAGTACACAGACCTCTCTTATGAGGGAGGATTTAATTCTAAAAACACGAAGATGAAGGTGCCGAAGCGTAATAGTCAAAAATTAAAGATTTGTTGGTCTATGGAGGGTCTGAACCCCTCGCCATAAGCCAATAGTCCATACACCTTGGACCGTAGTCTCCCTTGTGTACTCACTCCTCTGGAGAGGGAGTGCCATAGCTAGGGACGGAAGTTTAAGAAGCCGTAACTACACTCTATAACAAAAACAACAATAAAAAACACAACAAACAAACAAAAAAAAAACGTCGCACCAAGAACGAGTTGTCCGATAAAGACAAAAATTGGTGGGTAGAAAGATTATGTACATAATAAAAAATGATTAAAATTTCAGAAAAAGTGAATGGTTTTTTTCAGAGTTACATAGTTACAAAGTAACGAGTTCAATAAGGAGTTTACCCACCTCTAGCCTCGATGCTAGCTACCACGCGACGTGACATAGAGTGATAATGTACCTTGATGGTCTACTGCGATATTTCTCGCCAAATTTGCTCCAACTGTCGGGCCAGTTCATCAACATTCCCTAGTAGATGCAGTCGCCTTCCTATCATATCCCAGACATGCTCGATTGGAGAGAGATTTGGCGATCTGGCTGGCCAAGGAAATGCTTGATAAGCTGTAATACAGTTCATAGCAACACGTGCGGTATGTGGTTTGGCATTATCTTGCTGAAAAATGAGGCCAGAGTACTGCAAAAGAAACGGTAGCAAAACAGTTTTCAGAATGTCGTCGACGTACCGATGTGCTGTAAGTGTGCCTCTAATGACGACCAAAAGGGTCCGGCTTCAAAAGAAATGGCACCCCAGACCATAACTCTTTGTTGAGGGCCAGTGATACGTTCAATAGTGAAAGCAGGATTGGCACGCTGCCCTGGCCATCTCCAGACACGTCTTCGATGATCGTCAGGACACAGTTGGAAGCGAGATTCGTCGATAAATATTATACGTCCCCAGTCAGCATGATTTAAATCTGATCGAGCCAAGCACCACAGTAATCTGGCTCGATAGTGTGCAGGTGTAAGTGGCAGGTGGCGTAGTGGTTGGTACGAGCGTAAATTTCGCTCTATCAGAGGTCTGTGAATGGTCATGGTGGACACTCACGTGAAGGTCGCACGTCTGATGGTTGATAACGATGAATCAGGCGCTGTGACAGCTGATCTGAAATCAATCTGTCCTCCTGATCTGCTGTGATCCTAGGTCGACAGCTACCATCATGACGCTGAAATCTGCTACTGTCCACCCACTCTTGTCAACATCTTTTAATGGCCACATCGTTTCGATCCATATAACGAGCGATTATTCGATTTGCCTAACCTGCCTATTTCAATCCAATGATACTACCTCTTTCAAACTCGGACAGTTGCTCGTAATGAGCTCGAAACCTGCGCCAATCCTTTTTTTTCAGTCGTTGGAAGTTATCCTAAATCGCAATGCAACAGGAATTTTACGACATTCTTATTGAAAATCGCTTCTCATAGACACCTGAGTGCGCAGTTTCGATGAGCTGTAGGTCCCGCTATTTATTTGTTGGTCACCAAATTTTAATTGTTTGCATGATCAGTACAAATGTCTTCGCATACGAAATTTTATTCCAATTGGGCAATTCCTTCTTGGTGCGTCGTTTTTTTGTTATAGAGTGTATTCAAATGATTTTTATGCTTTCATGTAACTTAAAATACTAATAATAAGAAATTATAAAACAAAGTTTTACTTATTCAATTTATTTTTCGGATGACGCGCATGAAAAACAGAAATTTATTAAAGCTATAATAGACTAACTATTAATGTGTCGTTATTTTTGCTGCTGCAGTGACTTATATAATGAATCGAACATTTTTAGCCTTTTTTTTCGCTTCTTAACATTTTTTGTAAAGGGGAAATATTTTTTCCACCAGTATAACTATTTTTCTGAAATGTTCACTTTTTTATGGAAAAATTCTAAATCTTAATTTAGTTTTTGTCATGTTTAAAATTCAAATTTATCTTTCAAATTATCAGCTCATTTTTATTAGTCACAACTGGATTTAACAATCAATAAAATTTTAAAGTAAAACTCGTCAAGAAGGCTAAAAAGGGGAATGAGTTTGTGGTACTACATGGTGGTTGTCTGTTTTATAGTTTCAACGCATTTGTTAAGCTAGTGGCAACACCCCCTTTTTCTATTACAAAAGCTTGCACCAACATTTTCACGACACTTCGACACGGTTCCTAGAACATTCTTGTTGTTCATAAAGGTGGATTCTTAAGGTTTTATTAATAAACTTGTTGCTTAAACGTTTGCCTTTTTTCTTAATTGAACACGCTTTAGTCACACATTTTGCCTTAATTTTCACCCCATTGTAATATATAGCTTAGAGTATTTTTTAATTTTTTATCATTTTAAAAAATCTCTAAAAAATTTTCTCTGCATTTCTTTAAGTTATCCTAATATTAGCTGCTTTCTTGTTTTATAATATTATATAAGAATATTATATGTATATAATTGTGTTGTAAAGTACATAAAAATAAAGAAATTTACGTTTGAACACTTATATATATATATATATATATATATATATATATATATATATATATATATATATATAGCTTCCCTTTCAGCAGCTTATTATTTCCAAACCATCTTTCAATATAAAATGGAGCAAGATTTACGACAGTCCTTCTTTAAAACGATATTTGTAAAGTTTGCATAAATTTAGCCTTGATACAATTTTGGAAAATAAAGGCAAGCCAAATAAAATAAATTGTAGTATATGATTAGCGCATTCAAAGATTTGTGAAGTGTCTGTAAAGTATACACAATTACATATATGGAAAACTTTATGAAGGAGATGAATTCAAAAAATTATTTTCCCTTTTATCAGAAATTGCTGAACACCATATTTAAAAGTAATTTTCTAAAATTTTATATCAAGGTATAAAATGTGTATTGACTGGAAATGTAGTAGATAGCAGTTACGGTTGATACTCAAGGAAAAAACGTTATAAAGTAATACAAAAAAATATGGAATGGGAAGAAGTGAGTGTAATATAGCTCCTGCTAGTTTTACCTTTTTTTTCAAAATTACACTAATTAAGATAAGATTAATTAATTATTGTTTACAAAAAATAGGGGAAATCTTACACACAAAAACAGCAACTAAAAAGAAGCTATCTAAATATTAATAATTGAGGTAGAGTGTCAAAGCTCCCTTCAATTATATCCTATAACTTGAATTGTGTAACAGATCAGGAGGAAAAACTTCATTTTTAATTCGAAGAAATATAGGAGTCATTGTGTGAAGGTAGGTTCGTCTTTTGGTCTTACTGCTTAAGGCAAATTACTCAAATTTATATAAATGACATGAAAATAAAGACATTACTGTCATCCATTATTCTATCATTAAAAACATGTAGTAGAGTGTAAAAGCAGAGAATAAATAAATCCACAACTTGTCATTCTAAGAATTACAGGTATTATAATATTGCACTACTTTTATTAATGTTTTTGTACTATAAAACTGAAACTTAGGGCGGCTCATAAGCTAGTATTATTTTTTTAAAAAAAGTACCGTGAATAAAAAAAAAATTGCTTAGTTTCTTTTCTAATTTAATTGTAATCTAAGAAATTTTGAATTCTCTCCCGAAAGACGCCTTTAAACATCACTGTCTATAAATTTCTTCTCCTTCAAAGTTTCTTTTTTTAATCATACTATTTTAAGGAAAAATTGTCTTGCTATATTATCATGCAGTTTAACGCAGAGGACAAAAAGCATGAAAGTAGCATTCAACAATAACGTAGACATTTATTCACGTAATTTCGGTTGAGAAACGGAGGAAAAAGCAAGCGTCTTTTGTAGACTCAGCGTTTCAAGGTTTTCCTCTTCTTTATCAAGTAGAGATGAATTTTCCTTATAAAAGTTGCAGCTTTGGTTTCTTGAATTCAATATCTGCCTTTTTTTAAGGTCCATACTTTCTTTCCTCAATTTTTTGTTTTAAAGAAGTTCACAGTCTGCGCTTGTTATTTATTATATTCAACCATTCAATGTAAATTATAACTTTATACCTCCGAGATTCTGAGGTTGTGTTACCTTGAAAAATTAAAAATGAAAAAGTTATTCTATGCTGGAGAAAATGAACACAGTTCTGATATTCTCTGTAACCCTATGCTAAAATTTTAATTGCAGGTGGTGTAGTATGTAATTTTCTTTTTAAAAAGCTACTAGCAGTTTTAAAGATATTTAACAATCTTTTAACTAAACAATTACAGCAGATTATTTTAAGTTACGTGACATTTAGTAGTTTATATGAAAATCTTATTGAGTCAGATAATGGACTTGTGCTACGTTAAGAACAAAGTAAAAAACGGACTTTTAAAAGTATTTTTAGATCTCGTTATTTAATTTTTTAAAAAAATACTAGTAATCTAATTGTTTCATTATAAGAATACTTTATATTATGAGATTAAAGTCAGTTTTACAATCTAAATTTTATTTTATTTCATATTTAGCAATTTTTACAACTGCATCTATCCACGTGTAATATGCATGGTGTAACAACGAATAATACTTTTCGTAAATACAATAAGATTTACATTCTGCTGATCATTTAATCGAAGGTATTATGTTAAAAAATTAAGAGCAGTTTTGCAATATTTTAATCCTTATAAGCTCTAATTAAAAATTAGTTTAAAGTTTTTTGACATCATGAAAAGTTTGATCACGTGCATTTTGTAAAATACACTCTGTCACAATAAAATATATATACCCAGAAAGAAGCGATTTGCTATCACGAAACTTAACATGCATGTAGTGTATGAGGAGATAAGAAAATGACTACAAATTCCTAAGAACAGACTATTTTATCAAGGAGATATAGCATGAACAATGTTGCACATCAGTAGATCAGCATTTCTCAAACTGTGGGGTGCGTCCCCTAGGGGGCGTGATAACTCTACGAGGGGGCGCGAGCATATTGAAAGGTCGAAAACGAAAGATTGTTTAAAAAAAATATTAATTTACTGAAAGTAAATAAACAAAATGCTTTCTGACATAATAAAATATAAAAAAAAAACACATTTTCACTGATATAATACACGTATAAATGTATCAGTACACTGCATGGTGTATTTGATAATTAATTTAAAAATGCTAAGTTACGAGCAAGTTTGATAATATCTAGTGAACCCATGGGTTTCTCATGTATAAATTTTTACAAAAACTAACACTTATCTTGATAATTTGTACGGTTTATAATTAATCCCTTAACTGCCGATTAAAAATTACGTGATTCGCTCCCCAATGGCCCGTTTTCCATGTAGGTGCGCGTATGTTTTTTTTTTGGGGGGGGGGTGGATGAATGTCAATAAATAAATGAGACCTTCTCTGAAATAAGCAAATCCATTGCAAACACTGTCAATGTCCTTTTCTTGCATTACAAAGCCTTTGGGATAATTTTATGTATAACAGCGCACACATAGAAGATGAGGGACTACTTTGGAAAGTCGTATATATACCTCCGGACAACGCTTTGGCGTAGTGAAGCGTTTATATTTGCCAGTGACGCTTAAGAGGTTAAAACCGTATTGTATCTTTAGCGTCAAAGTACATTATTATTGAATTCAATACATGGTTATTGTATGGAGGGGGGCGCGTGATGAAAATTATGATTCGATATTGGGTCGTAAATATTGAAAGTTTGAAAAGCACTGCAGTAGATAGTAAATCCACATATGGCAGTTACTCAGGCCGATACACGGCATGGAATCGAATCAATGAGACATATATGATCTCGTGCGGAAGATCATGTCATAATCTGCAGTTGCAGGATTTTTGTTACAACGGCAAATTAAAAATTAAAAAAAATCTCAAGTAAAGCTGTAGAGTGGGAAGGCCCATTGACACCAGCTAAGGGGAATGGGTAGTTTCCCCTCCCTTGGAATGTGGAATGGCAAGTGGCAGGAATTCGGTCTTTGGGTACGACGGAGTGAAGTCATGTAGTGTTGCTAACTGTATAATAACCGTTTTCTTTAAATCTTTTTTTTTTAATAAACCTTAATTTTTAAAAATTTAAATGCCAGGTTTTTTTCTTAATTGTTTCCGTGCCCATTGATTAGAAACAAACTTTACTGGCGCAGCCGTTAATGATCGAGTCTTAGTGGAAAACCCCACAGGAAGAACGTTCAGAAATTTCGAGTTTTCTGGATTCCCGCGTGGAAATGAATCGGGTAAGAGTTTTTGCTTGCAACTCCTGTAATGTAAGACGAGAGAAATTTATAAAATTATACTGTTTAATATCCATTTATTAAGAGAGAATTTTGATTTTATTTTTTGTATACGTCAGTGTACGTTTTTGCTCTGCATATCCATGCAGTTGTAACTTGTTGAACGCCAGTTCAATTTTTGAATTAATTATATACATCAGTATATATATTTTATCATTCTTGTTCCATATCAATGGAAAGTAAGTTTTAGAACATCCGTTCTAAAATTTTAAAGCTCAAAAAATCATTAATTCTCTCAGTATATTATTTTATTGCATATCCATGCAGTTATAAAATTTTGAACGCCAGTTCAAATTTCAGTTATTATATATCAGTATATTTTTTTATTATTTCTTGTTCCATATCGATGGAAAATAAGTTTTAGAACATCAGTTCTATGAATTAAGGAAAACTTCAAAATCATTAATTCTCAGTATATTATTTTATTGCATATCCATGCAGTTATAAAATTTTGAACGCCAGTTCAAATTTCAGTTATTATATATCAGTATATTTTTTTATTATTTCTTGTTCCATATCAATGGAAAGTAAGTTTTAGAACATCAGTTCTATGAATTAAGGAAAACTTCAAAATCATTAATTCTCTCAGTATATTATTTTATTGCATATCCACATGCAGTTATAAAATTTTTGAACGCCAGTTCAATTGGGAATTATTTATACATCAGTATATATATATATTTTTATTATTGTTCCATATAAATGGAAAGTGTTTTTAGAACATCAGTTCTATAAATTAAGGAAAGATTGTATGTTTTTTTTTTCTTTATGATATTTATTTATTTTGTAATGTACACGGTAATAAATTCACGTCAGTGAATAGCAATTGGTTTGTTAAAAAAAAATTAATGTTAAAGAATAATACTTAATCTCATGTCAATGAAATTATTTTGTGCTTATGTACGCATAGTATTTTTCGATTAATGTCAAAAAAAAAAATATATTATCAGTTAAATTGGAGAAAAACTACCGAATATATTTTGTAGTGTTCTATTATTCCAGCCAGGAATAGATTAAGTGGTGCATGTCGGTTATATTTTAAGTGATTATATTTGTATATCAGAAATAGGTTAGGAGATTATTGTGTGTCAATAATATTTTAAGTGATTATTGTGTGTCAGTAATATTTTAAGTGATTATTGTGTGTCAGCAATAATTTAAGTGATTATTGTGTGTCAGTAATATTTTAGGTGATTATTAAATATCGGCAATATATTAAGTGATTCGTGTGTATCAGTAATATTTCAAGTGATTCTTGTGTATTAGTAATATTTTAAGTGATTATTGTGTATAGGTAATATTTTAAGTGATTATTGTGTATCAATAATATTTTAAGTGATTATTGAATAATCAGTAATATATTAAGTTCTATTTATAGAGTATTAAGTACACTTTTTTTTTTGGGATATTGTGAAACACATGACTATTATTTTGTTTTCTTCCCAGTTCATCGAGTATTGAGTTAGCATAGCGGACGTTGTTTGTAGGTGTTTTAATGAAAGATATATGTGTGGTACTTATAATTTTTGCAATTCCTTTTAGTGTTATTTTCGTCCTATTATTGGTTAGTTTGAGTATATTTTAAGAAAAAAATTTTCAAATGGCATTCTTGGGGAAAGCTAGAAAGCAAGATTTAGTTTTGTTGGCTGAGGAGTTAGGTCAAAAGGTATCAGATAAAATGACGATTATAGATTTAAAGAATATCATAATCGGTAGCAAAGATTACGAAGAGGAGTTCGTTAGAGCTCAGTTATCCGTTATTTTAGAGGAACGCGTTGAAAGGGAAACAGAGGAAAAAATCGCCAGGCAGTTGTGCTATGAATCAGAATTAAATGAACTGCGGTTACAGATCGAAAGTATTCGGTCGAATGTTAAGCGGACGAGTTGTGCAGAAGATCGTAAGAATACATCTTCAAATTACCGAATTAGTATCGGGAGGGCCGGGGAACATATGAGGGAAACATCTCCTGCTGTGTTGATGGCTGAAGCTACGATACCAGTTACTACTCCTATCAAAGAAGAAAATGGAATGGACGATTTAAGGGTTGTTTACGTCAAGGTCAAGGGTGAGCAAGAAATGGCGAATGCTGTCATGGACACAGGTGCCCAGATGCCCGTGGTAAGACCAGATGTTGTCGAAGGACAAAGCATTGATAATAGAGGGTCAATTCAAATAACGTCTGCATTTGGGGAGCATGAAATGGGTGAAGTAAAGGATTCCAACATGGAATTGAATGACCTTAGGCACGGTGTTGTGCCTGTCTCTAAAAATTTGGTTAACGACATGTTAATCTGTTCCTCTGATTATGAAGTATTAATAGAAAACACGCAAATGATTCGCAATCCTGCGAAACTTCGAGAACCTTCAAAGAAAGAAGGAATTATTAGTTCAACAGATTCAAAATCAGTTTGCAGCCAAGAAGTGGTCACCGATCTACTTCCTGAGACACAGTCTTTATTGAATGTTCCAAACGGAGATTTGGTTGCAGTAAAAATTAATGGATCGAATGTCCAAACAAATGGACAAGGTATAAAAGAAAGCAAGGGTGAGGTTGTCTTAACTTGTGGATTTAAAAAAGGAATCTTGTATAGTACTAGGCGTGGTCAGCCCCGTAAGGAATGTATTTCCGAATTTATTGATTCAATCCTGGTGCAATGTTGTCGCGATCTCATAACAGGTATTGTTAAATTGGAGTTGAAAGCAGGATTGGAAGTATTTAAGGATCGCGTGGATGTTTTATGGACAATAACATGCATTTGTTGCTTTTTGTCGCTTTTGGGATTGAAAAGGATTTTTCTTGCTTTCATTCTACATAGAAATTGGAAGAAAAAGAGAAAGAGATTTTTAAATGTTTAAACCTGGTACAATAAAAGAATTAACGTTTGGCTGAAGGTTTAAGCATGTAAAAGTAATGAATTATTCAGGTTGCCTGCTCCTGTTAAATAGATAAGATTAATGCCAATGATTATATATGTACTTAACGTTTTTCAGTACCATAATTTCTGGAAACTTCTAAAGATTAAAACTTTGGCTTCTAAATATGCTTTGCTAGTACATGTTGTATAATTATTTTAGATTTTATGATATATTTTTGGTAACTTCTTTTTATATTTTAATATTTTTTTTGAGTATTATTTGTGTTAAAACTTGTACGGATATTAATTTTCTAGCATATTAATGTGATTTGTAAATCTATTTTTTGGGAGTTGTGTTAGCAAAAGCTCTTTTACATGATACCTGAAAAAAAAAAAATTTCTCTCGTTATCTTGTTTCTTGCCATGTATGTGTGCATGTGTTTTTTTATAGTTTCTTTTCAGCTTCATCGTCCTGGAATGACGGATGAGCTTTTAAGGGGAGGTGTAGGGTGGGAAGGCCCATTGACACCAGCTAAGGGGAATGGGTAGTTTCCCTCCCCTTGGAATGTGGAATGGCAAGTGGCAGGAATTCGGTCTTTGGGTACGACGGAGTGAAGTCATGTCCGAGTGTTGCTAACTGTATAATAACCGTTTTCTTTAAATCTTTTTTTTTTTAATAAACCTTAATTTTTAAAAATTTAAATGCCAGGTTTTTTCTTAATTGTTTCCGTGCCCATTGATTAGAAACAAACTTTACTAAAGCCAATATTAATTCACTCTACTCTATCAACTAAATATTTTAAAATAAATTTTTAAAGGAGAAATTCCAGCCAGATGTGGAAAGGAATTGATAAAGTTGAGCTTCATATGGGCAAAGCTTCTAATTACACGTCTAAGTCAACTGCCACTTATTTAGCAAAGAAAGAATCAGAAGCAGGGGAATAAAGTGTATCTCATTTGATGAAATACTTGTAAAATCACCTGACGCTTCTTCAATGGAATTTTGTGTGCTTTCCGTTTTTTAAATAAAAATTAACTATCAAAATCGTTTCCATAAAATACGAACGACCTTCTGTACAATATATGCTATTTGAGTTGATCTAAGTATAACTAGAAATTTCTAAATAAAACATATAGCTGCGATACATATTCCTTTTTAGAATGAAAAATTATGCAATGAATAAAAAAACCAAAGGTTCCAGGTGGTTAAGCATTTGAAAATAATTATGAATAATACAACATGAATGATAATGCTGACTGATTGTTAAGATAAATACCAATTCATCTAAAAGTTTTATTTACATGAAATAATATAAAGTACAAATTTTATACATTTATACATTAGATTATATTTTTCTGACGTATATTCTTCGGTAATTTCATGCAAATTATCACACTCGTACTGTTATTCTAGATTTACAAACGAAATTTTTGAGACTTAATTTTTTTAGAGAAACTATCTTCTGTTTGCGACAAACATTTGATGTACTTTAAAAAAGGAATTCTTATTCTTTGTAATATCGTTTAGTTTCCAAGTAATACATAATGTTTAATCCAAGTGTTGAAGAGGGTTACATCTGTGTACACCCCTGGCAATTTCGGTTCAGCACAGCTTACGCCCCATGACACGATGCCGATTAGAACAGGTTCTCCATTCTGAAATTGAACTAATGATCCTCCAGAATCTCCCTGAAAAAGATATATAATAAAGCTATTCGATGTAATCATAAGTTAATGTTGCGAGATTGAAACATAAGTGTTTGTATGAATCTGGTTATGTATTTTTAAAAAATTTTTAAGTTAAAGTCGAGGAAAAAAAACTTCTTGGGATTTTTTGAGAATACTAAAAAACATCTATTTTAAAGATTGGATTTAATTATATGATTAGCTATTTACATTGATAATTTTATCGAGTAATCGCAAAATTTCTGAAGCTCTTGAAATCTGTATTCAACGCAAAAATCGTTTTTGACTTTTGTTGTCTCTTCTTCAAAAAGAAACAAATTTGACTTTTATGTATATATTTGTAAACTGTGTGTCTGTACAAAATTAATTATAAACCAGCGCGTTAACAGTACATACTGGGAACCTTCAATACGATGTTAGTTGAATAAAAATTGCGTTTAATAATGAGTATATCAGACATTTAGTTCTTTAAACAAATTTACTACATATGCACTTTATAACATGAAAAGGGGCACACAGAGAAGGAGTTATCCATTTGAGACTAAATTGGAAATGCAAATAATATCTTACGATAGAATATGCAAATAATTAATTTTCGGAGGTCAATCATTGACTAGCTGGAGCAGTAGTGCATTGCGAAGGAGCATCAGGATGACATAAAAAATAGAGGATTCAATGTTATATAGGCATAACTGCAACGCGAATGGGATTCCTTCAACCTACAGGGATTACTAATGTCTTGTAGATGGATTTGGGAATTGCCTGAGCAAACATTGAGGGGCAATGTACAATTGGACTAAGAAGCGAATGTGGTGTCAAATCGTAGGATCGTTCGCCATTTGGGTAAAAGAGATACTACCAATCGATGATATTGTCAGAAATTGATGAACCTTGGCCGTACAGAGCTTCAAGAATGTAGCAATAGGCTGGGAGCGACGACATAACGCAAGGATAGAGTGATCATCAGAGAGATACTCGCAGCCCCTAATGTGTCCTTATCAAATATTTGAAACTAACTAAGACAACAGTAAAAAAATATTCATCAATATTCGACTCTGTAAAAGGGAGCTGAGGTTGATGAGCCCAGTGCACTAACTTTTCTTCCCTACTGCGCACCACCAGGAATATTTGCAGGGGTGTTGAGTGCATTCGACTTCGAATCTCACGGTTTGGAGTGGAATTCTTTTCATGAATGATTCCCTTTTCGATATGAGCTTCAATAAACAGCGAAGACATGTCTGAAGACATTCAGAACAGCTGGGAGATATTCACTGATGAGAGCAACACACCTCGACAACCAGAAGTTATGCTATTTCATTTTGATACCTTTGATTGTGGTCCGTGATGCACTGATAGCGCTATAAATGTAGTGCACACTCGTAGACTATTGGGCATACGTTTTTGTAGGATAAGGTCTAGTTGTAGTTGGTATATATTTCTATTTGCATGCTTCCACAACATTTCTCTGGCCGGTGGAATTGCCAGATCTCTCTCTAATAGAGCTTGTTTGAACTCTGATGAGTAGACGTCTCCGACTGTCTCTGGCTCGAGCCGATTTAACTCGCCAATTGGATCATGTATGGAAAAAGCAGTCCCGCAAAAAAAAAAAAAAACATCTACCAACTCTACAAATCAATGCACAGCAAGATAATAGCTCGCATCAGGGTCAAAGGTGGGACAACGTAGTATCAATTTTTTTCAAGTGTATATTGTATATATTTCCTGAATAAAACATTCAGTTTCTTTGATACTATTGGCGTTCCGGATTAAATATATGTATCTACCGTCACCTATTTCTTCCCCATTCAAGTAGATAACTTCTCTTTTGGTGTGTGCCACTTTTTAGACAACACCTAGTGATAAAAGATATTTATTTCAACGTAAAAAAGGAATACAGTAAGTAGCAGCAAACGGTGATATGTTGGTTGTAGGCGCATTGTGGATGAAAATACAGGCAGCAACACATCGTGGGGAAAGATCAATGAGTATTCAAATCGGGGCCCGAATACTGGTTGATTGTGTCCATTCTCAACTATTTCTCAGTTCGTCAACAGAGGCAGATCATGTGACGACGACGAATCATGCTCCAGATGTGTTCAGTAAGTGAAAGTTTATCGGATTCCCCTGTTGCCTAGGAAGTACCTGGTTACCAAGTAGGGCGTATTAGCTGATGCATTCCTTTTACGGTCGATTTTAGTTTTTGGTAAATGGCATTGAGTATTTCCTGAAGGAATTACAGCACTACTGGCTGAAGTACGTCAGTCTCATATCGTTCAGCCATCATATTGTCAACAATACGGACCATCGGTGATCGACTATTGTAGGTGTTGTCACTCCAAATGAAGATGAATCATGGTCGTGGAATTCGACAGTTTTGATCTTTTGGAATTGCCATCATATTGACACCTAACTTAAATGCGGCGACTATAATTGCTGAAACAGAAGTGTGACTACTCAGACATGACTTAGTACCATTCCGTCGTGTGAGTTGGCAACACCTTTGCAAATTGAATCTTTTGGGAAGTTGGGCCAATAAGTCTTGATGATTGTAAGGAGTGAAACTCACTGTCACCCAATCTGTGGATAATTATACTGGTCGATATGGAAGTATCTAAGACGTTCTACACATGGTGCGTGATATTTCGAAGGAGGTGGACGTAGTGATCATCAGCGCCAGTCAGTGGATGCGTTAGTCCACCAATTCTTACGTCCTTCTGGTTTTATTGGCCCTCATCGAAAGTGGTGCATTCTCTTCTTCTAATGGTCGTCTCAGAGTACGCTGAGGGTACATAAAAATGGCCGGGTGCTGTAATGTGAAGGACGAATCACTCTGCTCTTTTTTTCCGATTGTAATCCCTCGTGATCTCGTTTATCTATTTACTCTCTTTGAAACAAAATATTTCCTTTGGGATGGTAAACAACTCCACCAATTTATTTCTCTCGTCAATAGAGCAGTACTACTATTATGGAATCTGTTCATTTCCTCCTTTATTTTGTTTCCACGTGTGCATTAGAATAACACATTTAGGACCATTTACATAACTCAGTGAATTGCTTCTATTCGGCGATTTGCATCTGTTTCTAGCTATTGCTTCTTGATGTTGCGTTGTCACTGTTATGCAATATACAGGTGGTTATCAAACCAATGGAAACACTTGGGAATAATAGTGTCATTTTTGAATGCACTCCGTAAGCATTAAAATACAGTAATAGCTACCAGTTTTTTTATTAATAGAAATATATATATATATATTTTGGTAGTATGTGGTAGCTTTATTCTACCCCATTGGATCCTATTTCTGAAACCCCGCCCACCATCAAATGCCAAGTCGCAACACCAAGCCAACCACAATACAAGATAGAGGACGGAGGAATCTATCGATTCCAGTTCCTTGTGCAATACAGCAGCCAGTGGTAGCTTTATTGAAGTTCTATAAGTCTTAGATTTTTTTCAAAAGCACAAAATGTCGGACCTCTCAGATTTTCGAAGAGGCCAAACTGTAGGAGCCCGTCTAGCTGGAGAAAGTGTTACCGCGCGCGCGAAACATCCCAACTATTAGGCATTTCTAGAGGTGCGGTATCTATAAAGTCATGACAGTATACACACAGCGCGGCAAGCAAGACAAGTTCGGCAAAGCAAAACAGTGGACGGAAAGAGAAGTTCAGTGAAAGAGAGCGACGAGTATTGAAGCGGATTTGTGAAGGTCTCCTAGGACCTCACTTTGAGAACGAGAATAAATAGGAGTCATGTAAGAACCAGTAGCCATTTTTATAAACAACTTTCTTTATTTGGTTATCTTATCCAAATAGAATCAGACTTATTAACAAATTTGTCTACTAATATTATGAGGTTTTAAAGGTAATATCCTTTAAATTAACTTAATTAATTAATGATCCAATTAATTGATTTATTAAATAACGATCACGCAGAAATTACCACGATAAGAGATCCCAGAATTATATTTAATAATGTTCTTATTGAACATTTAACTTTAATCTCACTCCTAAAACTTTAATGAGACTTTAAACACAAATCAATATTTACCACTCGGAATCTCAATTCTTGAGATTAAATATCTCTAACAAGAAATCTTCAATTTAAATCTACGATAACTTTCTGCTTCAATCTCTATCTCCTACTGCTCTAACTTTACTATTTCGTTTGACTTAAATACTTAATCTGATCTGCATAACAAGGAATCCTGTCCGCTTTTTGGAGTTGATTGGAAATAGGTAGGGAATTAAATTTCCCTAAAAAGGTCGACTCAGAAGGTTAGTGATAAAGTTCCGTATAGATTCGTCACAGATTGTATTGTCTAAAAAGTGAACAACTGCTGCAAATTAACCCCAGAGCTCAATAAGCATCTGAATTCTCCAGTGTAAATGATTACTGTTAAAAGGTACCTTCATAAGCAGAAAACTTACGTCAGAGCAGCAATCCCTAATACACTTGTCACAGATGTTAATGCCAAACGCCGTCTACAGTGGTGTCACACTCTCAAAACCTAGTCGATTGATAAGTGGAAGAAAGTATTATGGTCTCACAAATCGTGTTTCACACTTTCTTCTAGAACAGGACGGATGCACATTTAGAAGAAACCTGTACAAAAGTATGATAGTGAATGTATCCTTCCAACTGTGAAGTATGGAGGTGGATCTGTCCTGAAATGGTCAGCCGTGGCGTGTTTTTCTGCTGGACCAATAGTAACCCCGAAAGAAAGGATCACTGGGGAGAAGTATAGAAAAATTTTAGCCTATCAGTTCTATCATATGATGCAAATTTTGTTTCCAGCAAGATAGGGAATTTTCCATCCCAGAACTATCACAATATCTCCATGAAGAAAGGTACAATATTCCTCTAAACACTATTAAGTACTTGTATGAATCAATTCCTAGGCGAATCGAAGTTGTATTACGTGCCAAAAGAGGTCCTACACCGTACAAATAAAGGATTGCTCATAAATTTAAGGTGTTTCTATTATTTTGATAACCCCCTGTACATATATTAAATAAGATCTAATATTGAAAATTGGTTCGGCTATATTATTGGCAAGAAGGACTAAAGATTTTTATATGATTATTGTATAACTTTAATGAATTTTAATATGAGAAAATTTTGATTATCTATTCTTATTATAAACATTTAAGTTAACATGATTACTTTAAGTTAATATAAATAAGTTTACAACTTTGATTTTATTCAAGAGAATGAAATTAAAAAGAACTTACCTCAATATTTAGTCACTGTACAATTTAATAATATTTACTTAATAGGTTAACCCTTATGTTTTAGTCTCTCTCGGACTAGTTACAAATTTATTTTGTCACTATTAACTTCCCTTTTATCGAATTGTACTTGATATCTTGTTTCGTCCAGATTTCGTTGGATGTTGGCATGTAGTATAGTTTACATTTAAGTTCAGAATAATTTTTTTGTAACACAATGCTGATGTCAATTAATTTTCAAGGATAGAATTAGTTTTACAAGTCCTACTTAATTTATTTCCTCATTTTTCTTTACTTAGAATTGTTACTTTTCTAAGACGCTTAAATAGCATTATAATCTTTTAAACCAATAGCCCTAGTGTTTCTCCTAAGTCTGACGTTGCGAAGCAATCAATCCATCAATAAATTACTAACATTATGAAATGTTTTAATTGACATATCTAACTACATTGCTGGAGCTAAAATTGCAACACCCGGAAGGAATGATCTGGCAAACGTCAAAATCACATGAAAGGAAAAAGAGGTTGGATATACAAATGATTAGTATTTCAGCGGATTTAGACGGGGCGCAGGAGGGAGAAACGGCATCTGAAGCAACGCATGAAAGAAAAGTTGTGTAGTTGATTTCTCATTCGGAAAGCACTTTGTAAGGCCGGAGTTTACTCAGAATATCGTTTTATGCCACGAATAATAATGAGAAAAGCTTACCGTCAAGTGCAGGAATTCGATAGAGGCAGGATAGTTGCCTATCAAGAATGTGAATTATTTTTCCATAATATCGCCCTTCTCACTGGTCGAAATCTAATCACTGTTATACGAATATGGAATTAAGGGGCTGCTAAGGTTCATACTGAACGGCATGCCAGATCTCTTTGCCCTCCCATGATTAACGCCCGAGATGACAGACATATTGTGACATACGGCAATGCAAAACCGTACAATCACATCATGGACCATTAGTCGGGAAACGGGCATGTTTGCAGTCCGTCCAGTATCCGCTCGTACGGTGCAATGACGTTTGGAACAGCGTGGATTGTCAGCAGGGCTACCATTCCTTCGGTTTCCCTTGACATTTCAGTATTGATAAAGACGTTGATTCTGGTGCATCGAAAGATAAAACTGAATACAGGAGTGGCATAATGTCGTCTTTTCAGATGAGTCCTGGATCGGCGTGCAGTATTCTGATGGCCGTATACGTGTCTGGAGGCTCCAAGAAAAATCCCTCGTAATCTGCGTACAATCGATATCGGTATAGGGGCCTGTACCTGGTGTGATGGCTCGGGAAACCATTGGGTAAACGTCATGCCTTTCTAGTTTGGTAATTTGAAAGCAGATCGGTACATTTCTGACATCTTACGTCCAGTGGCTGTGCCTTATAGTCGGGGCTGCCAAATAGCCTCCACCAATAAGATAATGCAAGATCACATGTTTTATGTCATGTTCTGACCTTTCTCGATTCACGGGGTATTCAATAGCAGCCCTGACCTCCTCGGTCTCCAGATCGGTCACCCATTGAAAACATCTAGTCATGGTTTGTTGAAAGACTGACCCACTACCCATCTCCAACTAATGCAGTTGATAAAGAGTGGCATATACTTGAAGTAGCACGGAATGGGTTTCCGGTTTCTGTCATCCAAGCACAGTTCGACCCTATGGCTAACCGGGTAAGGACCGTTTTAGCTTCCAGAGATGACAGCTGTTTTTATTAATCTTGCATCCCTGTGAACCTCAAAATTGCTTGAAAATTTCATCATTTTGTCTTTATGCCTCACTGTTTACGTACAATAAATACCTTTTTTTTGTATTTGCTTTCCTTCATAGTGTTGCAATTTTAATGGACAGCCGTGTGTTTTAGATTTAAAACGTTTAAATTCGCATTATACGTTAAAATAAAAGTTTCATAAGACTTAATTTCTGGATTTTCTGATTCTGCCTTACAGAAGATAACTTGAGTAAATTGCAAAAGGAGAAAAGCAATATTTTCATGTTGCTTTCAGAAAAACATCTTTAAAACGTATGTAGTTAAATGTAAGAGAAAATTCATTTTCCATATATGAATATTTTTCTTAAAAATCATTTGTAATTATCTTTAAAATTAATTTTAAAAGTCTGCCAAAAAAAGAATTTTTTCTCTTTTAATTTTCTTTTCTAACAGTATGTCGAAATTTAAAAAAAAATTGGATAAATTTAATTATTATTTAATTTGTACTTTTACCTAGGTAAAAATGCAAATAATATTGTCATATTTTCACATATACATTAACTTAAGAAAATATTTACAAGCGCACACGCATGACATCACAATTTCAAGTTTTTTATTGAAAGGAAAAATTATATAATGAAATTTTGCAAATATTTTTCCTCTTATGTATACTGTTTACCGAATAATTTCAAAACATTTGGGAATCAAACTTAACTCTTGAAAAATTACCCCACAAAGAATTATCCTAATGTATGTCGAGTTATCTATAATTCTGCAGAAAGTTCTAGTGAATACCTTTAGATAGAAAACAAGGAAATTCATAAAGGGAGCATGTGAGTTTAAGGGAAAATAGGTTCATAAGAAAATAAACCTGTTCTTTTTATAAGATGAGGAAGTAATGACCGAATTGATGAAATAAAAAGGTGAAAAGATCAAAAATCTGTAGTTGTTGTCTGCAGTAGTGCCAAAAGTAAATTAACATATTAGAAAATATTAATCATATTCTTTTGTTTCTTTCACTGTTCATTTCAAAATTGTTTTATTTTTTACCATTAGCTTAGTCAAACAAAGTAAAAGCATATCTCTCTTTGAAAAAAAGAGTATCGAGGAAAATAATTTTACAGTACAAAGCCACTAGAAAAATGATACTTTCAAGTAAACAGAGAGATTAAGATTATAATTAATTTAAATCACATAATAAATCTCCGTGGCTTTTAAAATAAATTAAAAAAAGTTTAACTAGGTATTTTGCATATAGTTGAAGAAGAAAAAAGACAGATAAGCATTTTATTGTTTTCTCAAGTAACGTTCAAGGCTTTTTTCTAAAAAAAAAAAAAAAAAAAAAAAAAAAATTATACATCAAGATTACTACCCAGAGTACAAAAACTTTAATTTATTGCTTTTATGAAAGAATGATAATCACAGATATCTGATGAGATGGTATTCCTATTATGTAAGCGTATTTTCAAACAATATTAATTCAGAATAGTTAATCAAACTCCTTTATCTTTTCAATTATACTCGATAGTTTTTTCTTTTATCTGCACCTTTTTTTCAGAGATCTATAGCATATATTGAAATAAAATTTGTTCAATTATTTTGAAACACTATGGATGCATATAAAAAATTACAATGATATTTATGTGTTTGTGTGATCCATGCACATAATATAGTTAGGGATATATCTGAAGTATTGATCAAACATTTTCATTGCAATTAAGAAAATATCTAATACTTGATAAAGAGCCTGGCGAGTATAATGCGTATAATTTTGATAAAATAATGTTGACGCAACTCATGTCAGTTTTTTTGTTTGCCGTATCACAGTTACGATGTTAGGCCATAGAATTTGTTTTGGTATTTATCTGTGAATATTATCTAACTTACGACGCGATGTTCACTTCCTTTTAAAAGAAAATCTCTCAATATTACTTCAATTAGACACTAATCTAAAATTTAGAACATAAATTAGGAGGAGCAGGGGGGGCATAGAATAACCAGCCGGGATGCTGGTTTTCAAGGGGTGCAATACGAGGTATATACCATGACACAATACAGCTGCAAGTACAAAGAGGAAACAAGAATCCATGTCCCGAGAGCTACACAACCTAGTTTTGCATTTGCAATAATAGACAGTTTTAATTATAAAACCCTGTGTGATTCGGTAATATGTCTGGTAAAGGTGAGAAAGAAACAGTCAAATAAAATAAATGGATTAATAAACATACATAAGTAAAGCTAAAAATATATTCATTAATCTTGATTTCAGAATTTAGTAGCTGAGAGACTATCAGCTGTAGAGAGAATTAATTAGATGACTTCTCGATTTCTTAAGAAAAAAGTTATGATGAGAAATCCTAAAAAAATTAGCCGCGTGATTTTATTTCTTTGGTCTAAATTCTTTGAAAATAAATCTGAAACGAAAACAAATAACTTTTTCATGATTTTCAAAATAACAATCGAATAAAAAATGAAACATAATTTTAAAGAAAGTGAACTGTGCTTTCACAAAATAAATTGTTTTGTTTCACATTTTTCTAAACTATATAGGTCCATTTGGTATAGATTAAGTCCTTATATATTTTTTTAATGTAATTTTGTTCCTTTATAATTCATGGGAACAACTATCATATGAATATAATCTACAATTTAAGGCATTAATAAGTGTCAAATAAGTAATACATAAAGTATAGAATGAATAAACATACTTTCTGTCCTAAAAATATAGCTCTAATGTTTTTCTTTGCAATAAACTGTATAAGAATTTTTCATGACAATAATTTCCATTTTTTCAATAAAACATTTCCAAATAAAAGAATTTTAAAACTTTAATATAGTAATAATAATTTAAAGAATAACGAGCATTTTTAAATATAGGTGAAATCCTTCAAATGCATTTTATTCAATCGAACCTAATTTTCTGTGACCTAATTCAATTACATGTTGTATAATGTCATTTTCTAATCTAAAAATATTTCTCATGCCCAGTTCAAAGCATCATGATATTTCAGCCATAATTGGCAGTAATTTGTAAAGCTGACACAACTTGAAATGAATTTTGAGAGACGAAAATTATATAAAATGTATCTTATGTTTAATATCTAAAACTAATTAATCATAACTACTTTACAAATGTTACATCCTTAAGCAAAAATTATTTATTGAATATTAATCGTATTACCTGACAAGCATCAGTACCTCCTTCTAGTTTCCCTGCACACATCATGGATTCGGCTAGTCTTCCATAAATGTCAAGGCAATCTTCACGAGAAATAACATCCACGTCTGCCTTTTGAAGCTCATTTGATGCTGATCCTCCTGATAGATATTTTAAAGTATATATATATATATATATATATATATATATATATATATATATATATATATATATTTATTTTATAAATTATATGGAAGAAAATATAGCAAAGATTAAGATCATTTTTTCATTCTTATTTTGTTTGTGAATAAATTATAAGAAAAGAGCTATACATCACTTTATTTGATTGACCTGCTCACACTCGCGCACGCGCGCACACACGCACACGCGCACACGCGCACACGCGCACACACACACATCCATTTTTCTTAATTCTTTTCTTTTTTACTATTATTATGTTATACCTTTCTTTCTTTCATATTTGTTATTATGTTATACCTTTATTTTATGTCATACATTTCTGACATTTTTTAGATTTAAGTATGATCTATATAAACTTTAAATGTTTACAGTTTTTCCAACATATGTGGCATAAAATAGTAAAAGTAATGTATTTAACAGCATCACATTGCTAGCGGTTAACCTCTAAGGCAACGAAAAAGTGTATGGTATTAATAATCACAACCATTATCAGATAATATTTGTGGAAGTAAAGTTTGGTAACATTAATATTGGCTGACGAGTTCGTTTACAATAGGGGAAAAAAGTCACGCGTTTCTGATTTTTCAGTTATGCAATTAAAGTTGAGAACGGTAATATATCGTCATGAATAACATCTATGTAAAAACATTTCCACTGCACATTGGTCATAACTTTACCTTAAATTTTGAATTAATGCATGCAAAAAATAACTTAAGTTCAGTAAATAAATTATATTTGTTCTATGAAAATATTGGAATAAATGTGCAATTATTTCGTAAATAAAAAAGTGTTCAGAATGCAGAGCCAATATTTTCCTGCAATGAATCTTTCAAGCAGTTATTGAATAAAACTCTAAACTTGCTATGCATATCTCACTCGTGTGATAATCAGAAATTTGCCCATTGTGTGCTTGTTCATTGAAACTTGTGCTTAATATCTATATTTCTAGATGTACGATAAACGTATTGATTATATTTGTATACATTTCAGGTGAAACAGCAGTTACAAATAGTTCACTTTTTCATAATTTAAATGGTTTTCCTTCATATATATGAATATATATACACTGCTGGACAATTGCTAAGGACGGATAACACTATCATCCATAGCAACCACAAAATGAAAGGAAGCGAAATGTGGAAAATCAGAATAAGTGCAGGATATTAGTAAGAAGTATGAGTA
Source organism: Trichonephila clavipes (assembly GCA_019973935.1). Classification (NCBI taxonomy): domain Eukaryota; kingdom Metazoa; phylum Arthropoda; class Arachnida; order Araneae; family Nephilidae; genus Trichonephila; species Trichonephila clavipes. The sequence continues at coordinate 150,776 of BMAU01005552.1, forward strand.
TGCAAATTTTTTTTCCACGTCTGTTCATCACGTGATAGCGTTCATAAGAGCTTTAAAGGTTTTGACGCGTGTGGACAGTTGTTGTTTCAAGTCAAGTTTTACAGGAAAGATTTAAGAGACGAACTTAAAATTTTTGGCATGTCTTCCCGACATCACATAGATGATTTTATGCGTGGCCGAATTATTGGAAAGATCGAAGAAGAGCGAAAAATAACAGATGTTGCCAGGGAGTTCGACATCGCTCACAGCGTTGTTTCACGGCTGTGAAGTCATTTAAAACTACTGGAATGTGTAGTAGACGGCACGGGGAGGTCGTGTTAGAAGTACGACGCCTGCAGAAGACAGATATATCGTCCTATCAGCAAAAAGGAACAGGCGCACCACAGCTCAGCAGGTGGCGAATCAGTTTCTTGCTGCCTCAGGAAAGCAGATCTCCCGAAAAACTGTTGCCAGACGTTTGAGGGGAGGAGGACTATACGCACGCAGACCTGTTGCGTGTATCCCATTGACCAGACAGCACCGTACTGCCCATTTGCAATGGTGTCGTGAGCATCACAATTCAACTGAACAGGATTGGGCATGCATACTATTCTCAGATGAGAGTAGGTTCAGTCTGTCATCGGATTGTAGACGCCAACTGATCTGGCTCGAGAGTGGTACTGCTTATCGTCCAGAAAATATCCAGGAAAAGGACCGATATCCGACATGCAGTATCATGGTGTGGGCCGGTATCATGATCAATGGCTGCACGCGCCTACATGTGGTTGCTAATGGGACTATGACGGGCCAACGATACATTGATGAAGTTCTACTTCCTCATGTTCGTCTTTTCCGTGGTGCTGTCGGTGATAAATTTGTTTTTATGGACGACAACGCAAAATGTCATCGAACACTCTCTGTTCAGGATTGTCTAGACAGCGAGGGTATTCAACGTCTCGTAATGCCAGCGCGTTCTCCAGATGTAAACCCCATTGAAAATGTGTGGGATGCTTTGGGGAGGCAAGTTGCTGGTCGAAACTATCCTCCGACAAACAAGAACACCCTCATCCGTGCACTCACAGAAGAATGGGATAAATTGCCTCAACAGCTGCTGGATAATGTTGTGCAAAGTATGGTACGACGTGTGGAATGTTGCATCACACTCCACGGTGGATATATCCCGTACTGATACCTTTATTTAAGGTGCCTGCTGACTTTTAGATGCATTGTTCCAATTCTCCGTACGCAGATCATATGAACAGTTTTTTTTTCTTTCAGATGTTTCACAGCTTTTGTACTTTCCAGAACAATAAATATACTTTATTCTAATGTCTGAACAGTGTGGCAACTATATTTTATCCTACTAGGCCTCATGTCTCGCTTAATGTTATGCTACATAGCAATTTGTGATCCGTCCTTAGCAATTGTTCAGCAGTGTATGTATATATATATATATATATATATATATATATATATATGTATATGAAATCATTAATCATATTCTAAATTTCTATATGAATCTAACTACTTAAATCTAAACAATATTTTGAAGTATAACAAGACAGTATAGGATATAGTTGAATTTTTATTGCTCATTACTTTATACATTTTTTAATTCTTTATAAAAATGTATTCTTTATAATGTTTTTATATTTATTTACTTTTTGATGGACTTAATATTTTACTTTGTATTATTTTTCGATTGTGTTATTGTAATTTAAATAAAAAAAAAACAATCTTTTTTTTTATTTTCAAAATATATTGAAGAACTCAAAATAGGAATAATTATACTAACCATCTTCAGTAGCTCCCCAACCAATAACGGTTGCTGAACAGTTAAGATCTGGTGTGGACTCGGACAATTTGATTGCTCTTCCTAAACTTCTTACCGGTATTGATAAACGAATTAAAGCAATATCATTAGAAAGATAGCGATCATCAAATCCCTGTTTCAAGATTATTGTTTTAATCTGTAAAAATTGAAGGAACATATTAAGTAGTAAAATAACTTAAAAGAATACTGAAATAGTTTTAATGATAAAGAGTATCACGCCTCAAAATTTCTGTTCCTCTCGTAATATTTTTACACAATGGTTGAAAATTCAGGTGACAAATATCCATTTTTAAAAACATTTTTTCAATCACTTAATTAACAATTAATAATTTATTTCACTGCATAACGATATCTATTTTCAGTGAATGCCATCTTATGTAGAACTTTAAGGCAATGCAATGGTAAACAGGCTGGCAAGGAAGGGTTTGTAATCTTTATATTCCTCTGCCTTTACTTTTCTGATATTGCTCTCACTGAAAAAAATCACAAACTTGTTGGAGTGGAGGATGCCTCCCACTTAACATTGATATTTGGGAAATAGATTTTTATCTGCTTTAGATTTAGAGAGTAACAGAAGCTTCCAGACTGAACTCTCACACATCTTGTCAGTGGTCACCAAGTGCTTCTCGTTTTTAAAAGGCAGAACATCTCCACTACCAAGGTAGTAGGCTTCAACGAAGCGCATTTTGGTTGTGTAGGAACCTCACCAGAAAAAATATATATTCTGAGCCTTTTCTTGTGCTCGACGTTTTAAGAAACAACGTCTTATGGACTTCAGCCGTCTTCTACAATCTCCGGAGGATTAGCGACAACACAATTAATTGCATAATCTATAGTGATCTCAGTAATTAAAACTGTATAATTATATATAATAAACTAATCAATTTTAACTATATTACCATTTTCTCTTCTAAAATTTCACACCTGTGTGATATTAACAGGAATTTTAAATACAAAATTGTCATATTAGAATAATAGTTAAACCCCTAGACAAAAATATTTTTAACTGAAAGCCCTCATTCCGTAACAATATTACGATGCATATTGTTTATTTTTTCATAGGATTTTTATAAAATTGTAATCAAGATTGTAAGAAATTAAAATTTTGAGTGTTATTATTACTTCCGCAAACAAGCTATACTTTTAACTATACACTGGCCTTCAAAAGTAAAGGTACAACATATTTTTAGAGCTAGAGTTATATTAAAGTCATCCTATAAAGCAACACACGAAGGTTATTGGTGGCGGAACTCGTAATTTTGAGCCTCTGTCAAGGGACGAGGACTACACCTGAGCTGGTACCTCTCCAAAATACCACACCATATCAAAGGGAGGATTTTGAGCCTCGACTGATTTAATATGCATCGGTCTCCTCTACACGGAAGGTCTTCAGGGACTCAAACCCACGACACGCCGACCACGAGCTCGTGAGCTTAATGGTTATCTAAGTTACCTCGTCCGTAGTGTGTTTTTCAGAGCTTATCATTAAAAATGACAGCAGTAATAAAATTCATTATTTACATAAATTTCATTTACGAACTTTAAGAAAACTTGTACTAAAAACGAGCCATTATTTTTACATTAAAGAAAATGACATTTATATAGGAATGGGCGAAAATGTGCAAAAATCAAACTTTTTCGCATCTTCGTGGAAACATATCCAGGAGTGTCTAGCAATTTCTAGGAGAAGTCATTTAACCAATTCTGAAGGTGGTTGGATAGATGGAAGTGGGGTCGTTACAAATTCATACTGATAGACGTTTCATTGTGTCTCGTAGTGAGAACGAATGACAGTGAGGTCAGTTTAAATCTGAAGACTGAGCGTCTGAAAGACATATTCTAAGTCGACCACGAGTTACAACGTCTCTATGGGAGACCATTTTCTAGCACTTTCAGCCTGAATGAGAAGTACCCCTGTGCCTCTGCTCGCGGTAAATCATTTTGTAGCACCAGGAACAAGAATCTTAGTTACAACATGCGGAGACGCCTTCACAATGCTACTGTTTAAGCACGACGATAAGTTTCGTGCATACCCTTGAACTGACGACATAAATGTACTCATTTTTGTTTTGCAAGGAAACGTAAAGGGTGTTTTTTAGAGGTATAAAACTTTAACTTGCAATAAAACAACGATGCATTATTCGATTGACATGATTTTTTTTATTCGAAAGATAATCTTGTGGCATTACATTTTAAATATGATTTCTGGCATATGACTGTCACGGCTGGCTCGGATGTAATCCAATCTGGACGTCAATTTTTCGATGACTTTTTCCAACATTTGTGGTCGTACATCGGCAATGACACAGCGAATGTTGTCTTCCAAATGGTCAAGCGTTTGTGGCTTATCCGCATAGACCAATGACTTTACATAGACCCACAGAAAATAGTCTAGCGGTGTTAAATCACAAGATCTTGGAGGCCAATTCACAGGTCCAAAACGTGAAATTAGGCGGTCACCAAACGTGTCTTTCAATAAATCGATTGTGGCACGAGCTGTGTGACATGTTGCGCCGTCTTGTTGGAACCACAGCTCCTGGACATCATGATGGTTCAATTCAGGAATGAAAAAGTTAGTAATCATGGCTCTATACCGATCACCATTGACTGTAACGTTGTGGCCTTCATCGTTTTTGAAGAAGGATTCCACCAGCCCATAAAGCGCACCAAACAGTCAGTTTTTCTGGATGTAACGGTGTTTCGACATACACTTGTGGATTAGCTTCAATCCAAATGCGGCAGTTTTGTTTGTTGACATCGCTAAACAAAATTCGCTTATGAAAATCGGGAACAACGGCAATATCGTTTTGGGTCCAATCGACGAATCTTCGCCTTGCTTGATCATATTTAAAATGTAATGCCACAAGATTATCTTTCGAATAAAAAAAATTCATGTCAATCGAATAATACATCGTTGTTTTATTGCAATTGAAAGTTCTATACCTCTAAAAAAACACCCTTTATTTCCTGGATCAGATAGCACAGACGAGTCCATGCTAATATTCGAGAGTGATTCGTGAAGTCTGGCGATCTGGAAGAAACAAATCATCAAATGAAACCAATCCAACGATGTTGAAAGACACAGTTACAGAGGTGGTGGGATCAGGGTCTGAACAGGGATATCTTTCTCAGTGATCATGTTTCATGGAAGAACTGTGAAAGGTGCTATATCGAAAAGAGATCCATGATCGATACCTTTACCTATATTCCACTGTTATTGGTAATGAATTCATTCTGATGGATGACAATGCGTGACCTCACTGAACCATATTTTTTTAGAACTATCGTCAGAATCACGATTTGAAGCAAATATACACTGCTCTCTAACATAAAAAAATGAGTTAGTTGTCTGAAATACAGAAATGAGCATAAAAAAGTATCAACCTATTTAGTGAAGTGTTTATCCATTGTTCCTCAAACATTAGGCCATGAAGGAAATTTCGTACGCTTATATGATTCACTAATGGAATAAGTATCATTATTTAAATTTTCTCATGCCTCCTTAGGATTACTTAATAGGGTAGAAAAAATAATCTTTTTATATATAATCATATTTATAGTAAATAGCACTTTACAAATATAGAAATATCTTTCATCAAAAATTTATATATAGTCAAGCTTTAAGAATTACTCAAATTTTTGTTCTTTATTTTTTGACTTAAATTCTTAGATTAATATCCCTCAAAGCATACTGATCTGAATAACAGATGTTACAAATATTTAGTAAAATCCCTCCAGTTAATTTCTGATTTTCGGAAATCATAATTATAATTTTAGTAGCATATGTAACATATTTTCAAGCTTCACATACACAGAGCATAAGGTATGCAATGAATCTTCAAAAACTAAATGATTAAAAACAAAGAGGAGTTTTTAAAAAATAACAATCATTTTACTTATGATGGATTATATGGTATACTTAACAGAACTGTTCGATAATTCTAAGTATTGCATCTTTCTCCTTCATATAAGTGAAATCTGTAAAATCTAGCATTACTCAAAAATATGTGATTTTCTTGTTGACATTTGTTTTATTTTGTTAATTAGATATAAAATCTTCCTAATAAATAATTATATAATAATATGTTGCATACTATTCAACATAAAATATTTTATTTTATGTGATACATTATAAAATACATTGCTATTTGTAAAAAATGCAACACCACGAAGGAATCATCAGAATTAAATGAACTTTGCAGAAAATATCAATTATAGGATGTTACGTAAAATAGTAAAGTTTCAGAACCACCATGCATGAGTGGCGTGCGCAGCGCACTCAGAACTGATGCTGAAAGCGTATAAATAGAAAGCTGTAGCGAGACGTTGAAAATGGTTAATGATTATTTGTTAGTGAGACATATAAGTATGCCTCCACGACGAAATAAGGAGAAATTCCAACAACTTACGGAGTTTGAAAGGGGGGTTGGAACATCGGCCTTTGAGAAGGAGGAATTTCCTATCACGCAATAGGAGCTCGTGTGCAGCGGAACAATTCCACAGAGTGATGTGAGTTTGGAAGCAGTGGACCGACGACCATCGAACAACTCGAAAAACTAGCAGTGGACGACGGAAGGTGAGGTCAGCGCGAGACGATTGACAACTGCTCCGCATCGCAAGGAATGACCGTACAGCTTCCTTCAGGCAGTTCGCAGCACGTTGGTCTACTGCTACAGGTGTACTAATGTTGGCTTCATCAATTCGTAGACATCTGCTGCATCGTGGATTGCGTGCAAGGATGCCTTTTTACAGGATCCTTCTCACTGTGTCTGCAATGGGCTCATGAGCACAGAGCCTGGCAAGCTGATTGACACCAAGTTGTCTTTTCAGATGAATCACGCTTCATTATGTGGGGCCATGATGGCTGCATTCGTGTTAGACGCTATGCCGGTGAACGCTGCCTTCCAGAGTGCATTATCGAACGACATAGTGGCCTAATACCCGAAGTTATGGTTTTAGGTGCGATTTCGTATCATGGACGATTCAATTTGCTACGAATTGAGGGTAGTCTCAATAACTACAGGTACATCCGTAAAGGGCTACAGACCGAAGTCGTTCCCTTCCTTTAAGGCATCTCTGGAGCTATCTTTCAGCAGGATAATGCACGCCTACATGTTGCAAAGATTGTTCGAGATTTCTGTTCAGACCAATGTATCCAACTTCTTCCTTGGCCTGCTTGTTCACTGGATATGTCACCTATTGTGCACATGTGGGATTTGGTTGGTCGGTGTCTCGCTCGTGATCCCCGTGCTTCAACTTCAAAGGACTAACTTTTGCTTCTTATACAAGCAATGTGGAATTCTCTTCCAGAAGCAGACATTCAAAATCTGTTTGACTTCATACTACGTCGTATAGCCATACTTATTGCAGCGCGTGGTGGCTACACCAAATACTGATTTTGGACACTTAATATTGTTTTTTTTTTGTTTTGAAAATTTCTTCATTTATTTGTACGAATACAAGTTGTTTGTGCATTAAATTTTATTTAATTCTGATGATTTTTTCATGGTGTTGCATTTTTTACAAACAGCAGTTTATGACCAGAGCTCAATCTCTAGACTTATTTCCGAACAAGCATATTTGAGACTATCTTGATAGATACGTTGTTACTTTAAGTCGTCTGCGTACTTTGTTACATGAGTTGGAGCACGGGTCTCAGCGGTTTGCTTTTGCTTCCTATTTCGTTGTCCAGCAATTTAATTGGCAATATGGAAAGTCGATGTCACCAGTGTATTGTAGTAAGCGATGGACACATTGTGACGAGCTCATCGCGTTTTCTACTAAAAACACCTCTTGGGTTCTTTGGGGCGGAAAAATGCAAATTCTTTCCAACTAAATCCAGAAGCGAAGCGTGAATATGCAAATTAGAAACCTTTTAAACAGCCGAAGTTTAACATAAGCGTATGATCTATTGGGAAGTAATTATTCTAGTCTGAGTTTTAGCGCGTGAACTGAAAGAAGAGAAGAAAGCCGTCATTGAGTGTGAAGCTATCCGTGATAGAACGATCAAGCCAAGGTGGATACTATTCCACGCGAGATAAACAAAAGATATTTAGGATCCGAGAGGATTGCGGTTAAACAAGAGATTAAGGTAGGCTAATTCTGTTATCTATTAGGACTGTGTATAAGTTGAGATTAGGAATAGGCGGGAAGAAAGTGATTAAAGTCGCGCTTATTTGGTAATATGTATTATGTGTTTTCTCACCTCAGATCCACTAAGTTATAATATAAATATTATAATGGTTAGTGTTTAAGTTAAGATCTTAATAAAGACATTTTAAGGTCATGGCAACGCATGGTTCTTCATTCACTCCCACACCTCTAGGTCACGAAGATAACTTAGGAGTAAGGTATCACCCACGGGCGAATACCTCACAACATTCCTTACTAGTATCTTCATTTTGTAATAATTACAAGTTAATTTTCCACGTGAAGTTATTGTAAATAATGCCTGTATTAAACTTAGGCAATTTTTGTGTGTACAGACCTCTTGTTTCTAGTTCATTCATTTTCTAATTAGACACAAAAACAGATTGTACCTCAACTTTTGAAGACCAGAGTATAATATTCCAATCCAGTGAGAAAAACATTTGAAAAAAAATTTCTTTCAGAAAAACTGAGTAAACTATGATTCAGGATAGAGGAAAAAAATTTAAATAAAGAAAAAAACAGACTTATTGATACTGTTAAACAAAAGTATAGTTTACAGACTAATGAATTGTTCCCTGAATTTTCGATGGTTTGTTAAAATTTTATACGTAATATAAATTTAAAGAATATGAAGTCTTAAGATTAAAAAGTCTTATAAAAATGTTGGAAATAAGAATCCTTACGCCTTATTATTCTTGTTGCGTTTATGGATAAAATATAAAGATAGTTAACTATCTGATAGGTTGTTATAGTAGGAAAGGAAAATAAAGATTTCTATCTCTGATAATGCAAATAACTTTTCAGATAATTTCCCAAATTTTTTAACTAAGATTCGAAAAATTTAATTAATTTTCAAATATATTATTCCTAAGCTTTTTTTTGATTAGCTCTAATTTTTTTGATTAGATAAACATTCGCCGGTAAATATATTTTTATCTGTATTTGACCTCAGATATTTCATACCATCCTGCAGATATAATGAATTACTAATTTGCTTAAAAAATATTCATACCTTTTAAAAAATAATCCGAAATTGATACAGATTATTAAAAAGACATCTTTTTTTAAAATTAGAGATGATTTAGATAAAAAAATGAAAATATAAAAATCTATAAACACATACTGAATAATAATTTTCTTCAGCTGCAGGCTTCAATGTATTGCTACCAATCATTATTTTATACGAACTTGTCGAGTTTCTAAAATAGATAACTAAAATAAAGTAACAAATATTTGTAATAAATAAAAATGAGCAAACACGGTACACTGTTACAAAATTATTTTTATATATCGTAAATAATGAAAACTTTAAAATCTATTAGTATTTGAAATTTTATAGACTTTCTATTTAATTTTAATTTTTTTCTTTCGTAAGAACTCATCGTATTAAAAGGAAAAAAAAAAGAATACTTTATTATAATAGAAAAAAAAATAGAATACTTTATTGTAATTTCACAATTTTTTTACATTTGTTACTCGAGTTTTCAAACCTCAAATAAAATCTAAAATAGTTTGAAATATTTAAAATTGCCAAAACTAGGATTGTTGCAATAACGAACGTTTGATAATGAATGCTCCTGAGATTGATAAATGAAATTAATAAAAAAAGTGATGCCTTCTAATTTTATCCTAAATCTACATAAAATTATTATCAAATATATTGTGGTATAATATTTCCTTTAAATCTCTCTAAAATTAAACTAATTCATTTTCAGTCTCTTTTTCCTTATCACTTGACATATTTAATTATTGAGTAATATTAGAACGTGTGTAAAACTCAGTTTTGTTTTTCTAGATGGAGTCTTCTAATCCCCCTCTCCCCCTGAGAACCTGCCTCCCCCCCAAAAAAATGTTATGGAAATGGCACAGAAAAGGAATGTTGACCTAAGAACACCAGTTCTTTGGTGCCCAGTTCTCGTTTCTAATTTACAATTGTTCTACCTTTCCTCCATTTATCTACAGTTTTTTAAGGCACAAGCAAGCAAACTGTACTTTTTCCGTTGGAACTCGTATGCTTTTGGATTGTATTTTTCAATTTAACTTAAAAACAACGAGGATTATTCAAGTACGAAATCTTTATTTTCTGAAAATTAAGAATTCAAAATAAATTAGAAAAACAGTTCGAGAAAACATCAGTGCAGCTCAACAAGAAGTGACAAATAACAAAGGACTGTGTATAATAAATATGTGCATATATTTTCTGGACAACCGGATCAGTCTGTCGAAAAGCAATTCACTATAGAAGTTACGTTTATTTATTTTTCTGGAATGTATATCAATAAACTGCTGCAAAAACTAATTTATTAAAGCACTATTAAACTACATAGAAAATTGAATCAAAATTCATATTCTAGTTAACTTACAATTTTATACAATGTGCAGCTGTTAATAACCATTCATCTGCTATTAGAACGGCTCCACACGTGTGAAAATACCCAAACATGCTTCGTTTTTGAAGTGAAGCCTAAGGGAACATATAAAGAAACTCTTAAACTTTCAGAAATGTTTTTAAACGTGAGAAAATTTTAAATAATTCTCAGGCATATGGTGTTTGATTTGTTTGGCAAAAGTTGTACAATACATATCAATAAATGAAAAGTTTTTCCTTTTTAGAACTAGAGGGAGTGATATTTCTTCATTGACAGCAGACTCAGAATTATAGTTTTAAAAAAGGAAAATCATATATTGAAATATTAATAAAAGCAACAAAAAAGTTTTGCTATTATATAATTAGTATGAAATACAATCTTATGTAAGAAATTATAAAAAATCTAAGGTAAGAAATTATATTACATCCTATGTAAGAAATAATATATCTGAATTTGAAACAGTTACTTTATTGTTTTTATAAGGTAAAATAGACTGAAATGTTTTCTATAGACCCCTGTTTCTCAACTTTTTTTTGCCACTTCTCATCTAAGCTCTTCTATGGCTCTTAGGCGTCCTGCATAGTATATGCATATACATTTTTTAGCAACCAAAAACGAATTATTCAATGAATGAACCCCAAATGACAATTTGTTCAGGACACAAGATTTAGGATGAAAGCACTAGAAATTGTAAAGAAACAACATTAAGCAATTTTGAATACACATAAAGAGAACTGAACTTCAAGTACAAAACAATTAATGGTAATTATTACTCAATTACATACTAATTATAAGATAAAATGTTAAGACATTTTAGATAAGTATACAAAGTTTTGAGGCTCATCCTTATACTTACTACAGAGATATTTTTTATTCAATTTCAATTTTAACAGTTTCAGTCTCAAGTATGTTCATTTAGTGGTATTCAGTCAATTTATTTTCTTTAGTAACAAATCTTTCACGTCACTGATCCACATTTAGTTCAATATGAAGATCGAAAAGATAACAGTATTTTTCTTTCTAAGCTGGTTGAATTTGAAACAATTGGATATTTAATTTCTGTTTCATTATAAATTCATGTCATTATTTCTTTTGTAATCTATAAAGTTTTAACTGACTCATCACTTTACATTTTCTGAGAGTTTTTTTGGTACTGCAATGAAAAAGCAGACAAATCCACTAACATTTGCTGCATCATCGAGATTGCAAAATCAAAACGTTTCTAATTAGAAAATCATTCTTTTAAATCAACAAACAGAAGTTTCAAATTCAGTCCTTTCTTATTTTTGGAGCTGATGAAATTTTTCAGAGAGAGAGAACTTTTGTAACTAAAATATTTTTGACATAATTCAATAAATATGATGAAATAAAGAATATTTATATATATATTTTTTACTTTTTTTGCATAGGTTAGAGTTTCATTTGTACCTTGAAGTTGTTTACTTAAAATATTTAGTTTTTCAAACATATCGGGGCTGATTAACTCACAAATACTTTATTATTGAACGTTAAACATTCATTTCAAGGTTGTCATTTAAAAAGTCCTTAAGTGTATCAAATACATATGTATAAATCTTTTCAAGCAATTTTCTTTCGGAAGCCACTTAACTTCAGAGTGGAGTAAAACTTTAACATTATCTGCATTTTGTTGTTGCTAATCTTCAGATGGCTGACGAAGTTCAACAATACCCAAAAGATTGTTGACTTTTGTTCTTTAAAAAATAGCTTGAAGAGACGTTTACATTTTTTATTAGCTTTAGCAGTATTGATACACATTATAACTGACTTTAATAGTTTGTTTAGAATAAGCGAAATATTTTAGAGATATAAAATTTTCCCTATGAATAACACAATGTCCAAGAAGCTTTTCAAAATTATCATTTTTTTTTCAATTTTAAGGAGTGGTTTTTTCCCCTATTGCATTAAAATAATCATCTACAGCAGTAGTCCCCAACCCCCTGTTCGCATACCGCTACCAGTCTGTGGATCGAATGATACCGGGCCACCCAAGGAATATTAAATTATTTCTATTCCTATTTTATTCACTGAGATGTATTTTTCTCGGGTTTGTGCGACTTTCCAAGAAAATCACTTCATGTTCCATGTAAAATCCCTTTATATGATTTTTTTAGTGCAACTGTATTTTGTTTTGGAGGTATATTTAAATACAATTAAATTAAAATTATTAAATCAAAACTATTTGAAATATAAACAATCAATGTCCCACCTTCAGCGGGCAGCGGTAAAATTATCAAATGTTGATCGGTCCGCGGTGATTAAAAGGTTGGAAAGCACTTGACTACAGCATAAAATGTCATATTTTTTATTTGAATATTATAAATATCTAAGTATCTTTTCTAGCTTATTATATACGTTTTTGAAGGTAGCCGTGCTTTTTAATGGCTAACAAAATAACATTTCTTCAGAAATTTTTTTTTCTTTATCTTTTATGTAAGTTGTTTGTACTGTTTCACCGTCTTTCAAAGTTGATTCATTAAGTACAGAGAGTGTTTTTTTTTCCAGGTATAGAAGTTTAAGTTGGCATTACTTTCCAAGATGGCGAGTGGCATTTAAGTTGGCATTACTTAACAGCTGTCAAGTGATTTATTCTCAGTTTGGTTTGGCAATTCATCATGAATAGACTCACGCCTGAACAACGCTTTCAAATTGTGCAATTTTATTTAGAAAATAATGGTCGATTTTCATAAGCGAATTTTGTTTAGCGATGAAGCGCACTTCTGGTTGAATGGCTACGTCAACAAACAAAACTGCCGCATTTGGAGTGAAGATAATACACAAGTGTATGTCGAAACACCGTTACATCCAGAAAAACTGACTGTTTGGTGCGCTTTATGGGCTGGTGGAATCCTTCTTCAAAAACGATGAAGGCCACAACGTTACAGTCAATGGGGATCGGTATAGAGCCATGATTACTAACTTTTTCATTCCTGAATTGAACAATCATGATGTCCAGGAGCTGTGGTTCCAACAAGACGGCGCAACATGTCACACAGCTCGTGCCACAATCGATTTATTGAAAGACACGTTTGGTGACCGCCTAATTTCACGTTTTAGACCTGTGAATTGGCCTCCAAGATCTTGTGATTTAACACCGCTAGACTATTTTTTGTGGGGCTATGTAAAGTCATTGGTCTATGCGGATAAGCCACAAACGCTTGACCATTTGGAAGAAAACATTCGCCGTGTTATTGCCGATATACGGCCACAAATGTTGGAAAAAGTCATCAAAAATTGGACGTCTAGATAGGACTACATCCGAGCCAGCCGTGGCAGTCCTATGCCAGAAATCAAATTTAAATTGTAATGCCACACAATTATCTTTCGAATAAAAAAAATTCATGTCAATCGAATAATACATCGTTGTTTTATTGCAATTTAAAGTTCTATACCTCTAAAAAAACACCCTTTATATTATTAAACACTTTTTCTCTTGTCATTGTTAGTTGCCGCGCGTGCGAGAAAATTGAAACAAAGTCTTCGATATATGTAATTAATTTTTAAGTAATAAGGTTCATTTTTAAGGTATCTGACTACGTTCGGAACCGTGATTTTCAAAAGCGCATAAAGAGATAATTTTCATGATATTTAGTGTCACTTAGATTAGAATATGTGCGTAAAATTGTTTTAAGAACATTTTGACAAAAAAAATTATTTAAATACAATATTTTGGCAAAAAATTAACTTAGAATAATCTTTTTTCCAAATGTTCTCTTTTTGTGAAAAATGCTTCTATTATAATAATATTTTGCCTGTATATAGCTCAGACCTCTGTTCAGAGGCTCAAATAGAATTTTTCAAATATATAACTTAGAAGTAGGTTTATCCATATTTTACGACAACAGAGTGGAGCAATTTTAAGAAAAAAAACGCGAATAATTATTTCAATTGGTGGTAACCAAGAAAATAATGTGAATTTTTTAAAAATTCTAGTTGAGCCTCTGTAGAGAGGTCTGAGCTATATACAGGCAAAATATTATTATAATAGAACCATTTTTCACAAAAGGAGAACATGTGGAAAAAAGATTATTCTAAGTTATTTTTTTGCCAAAATATTATATTTAAATAATTTTTTTTTGTCAAAATGTCCTTAAAACAATTTTATGCATGTATTCTACTCTGAGTGACACTAAATATCATGAAAATTATCCATTTATGCGCTTTTTTAAAATCACGGTTCCGAACGTAGTCGAATACCTTAAATCCGCAATAAAGAGGTTTAAGATAATAATGGGTTACTGAGATAATTTGAACAGTAACTTTAAATTAAAATTAGGGCCGAGGTATTTAATACTTAATTATTATAAAAATTACACCATTTAATAAGTTATTTATAACATAAGCTTAAATTTAAGAACATTTTTTAATTTTCTTTTTTTTTGTCAGTCTTATTTTTTTATTTTCATTTTTAACTTTAAAAACAACACTTTTCTGATTATTGGGCCTATATGGAGATAGAAAATAAAATTTGTTACAACTTCATGTAGACAAAATAAGTAATAGAGCATGACAAACATGTTGTTACTTTAATTTTAAATTATTAATAAAACGAGTTTTAAAAAATGCTTTTAAAAGTAACAACTCAAACCTGGAATGGAAATTCGTTTTCTTCAGCTATTCTTCCACCAACAATTTTATCCACAACCTTCGCATCATGTCCATCTTTTAACATCACTAACAGTACAACTGAAAGAATGCATAGCAATTAAAAATTTAAATTCTAATATCGTATAAATTAGATATTGATGTATGCGGTGTTAGTTAATCCATCTGCGCAAATAACTATTTTTAATTAAGATTATTTCCACCTAAAGGTGCAAAACATGTATTTCTTATGAATATTAAATATGAAAAAACACTAATTATAATATTTCTAATCAATTTTATATATTCTGTTTTCGTTAGAAGCTTACAACTTCAATTTTACATTTAATGAATTTTTGGATTTTGCCTTAAAAGAAATTAACTTGATGTTAATGCGTATAATTAATTTAACAAAAATATAAAGAAATCATATCTTTGAAAAATACTAAAATGAATGAAAAAATAATATTCGTTGTGTATAATTTTCACCTATTGTCTTTAGAACGCGCTAAATTACGAAAAAAATATGCTGATAAATAAATATACAACAAAAAATTGGAAATTTAGAGTTGAAATAAATTAGTAAAATCTTTCCAAAAATAAAAAGAGAGCGCCTTTTCTAGATTTTAGAAAATATCTGAAAGTAGGGCCATTTAAATTATATTTTAGTTGATTTTTATATGAGTTTCAGTAATGTTTATTTTGCATTTGGTGCTATTTTTTTGTTAGTAAATTAACTTTGCCCACCCAAATAGTACAGTTTCAGGGTTATAAATTGTTTCAAAATGGACTTAAATCACGTTTTCAATGAAATGTCATATGAAAACAAGATGAATTTTTTTCTGAAATTAATTTATTACAGGAACAGTAATTGGTATATTTTAATTCTTGTTAAGAAAAAATATCCTCCCATTTGTTGCAGAGCTGATAACCAGCGCATTGATTTTGAATGTTTTAGAAAATATTTCTGAAGAATTCTGTGTCAGTTTTACAAAAAGAGTATGAAACAATCATTCAACTAGTAAACATTAAAAATCGTTATTTATATCATTATTAATCAATGTTCCTGAAAAGTGATAACATGAGTAAAAGTCTCTTTGTATTATTGTATTTTAATTGTTATTACAAACTTATTTGAAGTTATAGTTACAAAACGAAATACCAAATGCTTTATTCTCGTGAATTATAATTGGTGTTATTTCTAATGAATAAATGATGAGCTTATTTACATGCAACAAAAATTTCTCAAATACATTTATGATCTATATTTTGAACAGAGATTTTAATAATTTGTCTAAATAATCAATGTGCAAGGTTAACAGCAATGAAAAATTAAACGCTACTTAACGTGTTATGTTAAAATATTGCTCAAAACAACAGAGATAAAGAGTTTCAAACTTGTTCTTTACTTTTAAACTTTGAAGTATTGTATATTTTTAAATTTTACCAATAACTTTATTGTAAAGACGCATTAAATATACCAATATACTAAAATTAAACTAATTCTACATACATTTTAATGGCACTTTCTTAACAAAATTTTGTAGTGACGTACAAAGAAAAAGATGTCTAACAAGTATTGAAAGAAATCAATTCACAACATTTTTATTGTTTGCTTCTTCGCTTTCAAAAAAAAAAATCCTCAAAAAAACATTAGTTCATTTACCTCATATACTTATTACCTTTCTTTCACAAACAGTTATTCAGACATTAATTACAGTGATTTTTTTGATAGAGTCAATTAAAGTCTGCAG
Organism: Trichonephila clavipes; assembly: GCA_019973935.1. Taxonomy (NCBI): domain Eukaryota; kingdom Metazoa; phylum Arthropoda; class Arachnida; order Araneae; family Nephilidae; genus Trichonephila; species Trichonephila clavipes. The sequence goes on from BMAU01005552.1 coordinate 167,464, forward strand.
GAAATATATATCTTTATAATTCAACACCATAAGTTGGGATTTCAAATATGCATCCCTTTTGCGTTTTTTCTTATTGCATTTTTGATTTTTTTATACATTCGAAATAATCTGCCGTACATCGATAGCGTTCTATCCATTTCAGTAGCCTATGTCTTAAGATGTAATTTTATTTTGTTAATGCTTTATATGACACCTAAATGTTTAGTTTCAAACTGATTTTATTTGAAGTTGTGTATTAATCAACTCTTAAAACGAATCTATACTATTTTGGAATTTTTCTCGAAGGTGCACAGATTAAAAGTTATTCAAAAATTACTTAACAAAAACAATTATAACAATAATAATTTTCAAAATTTTGTTTTATGATTTCCAGTTTTATTTAGGTTAAATTTGTAACATTAATCTCAATAATCTGATTTGCTTTAATAATATTTTCACTCTTGATTCTGTTTACTCTTGAGTGTTCATAGAATTACAGTGTAGATTTGAAATGCCATTGTGCATAGTAATATTTTTATTGTCTTTAACGATTTCTATTTGTTTATTTTTCGTTAAAAACACTTGAGTCAAGCAGAAATTTATAGAGAGATAAAAAATACCTATTACTCAGTAACCATTGTGATATTCATCAATTTTGAATTTGATTTTGTTCTTCATTTTTGTAATTCTGAATGCTTCCAGAGAGATCATATAAACTGAGTAAAATGTTTACTCAATATCAACTCAATTTCTGAAGTAATTAAGAGAAACAAAAAAAATCTATCAAATATAGGAATAGTACGAAGTATTTTATAATTTGTGTGATTCACAAAATTGTTAAATAAAATATATTAATCATGGAATAAAATTTGATCATTTAGTGGAAATTTTAAATAATCTAAATATTAATCATGTGTTCAAATATGGTGTATAAGAGGAACGAGAAGAAAACGCGCGCATTTTGTACAGAAAGATTTCATTCATGAAGTATTCCTTGATTAAATTTCCCAAACGTTAAAACCAGAACAAATTCATTAATTTGTTTCATTAATCTACCGAAAAATGAGAATAAAATGCGGTAGATTACTTGCAGCTGAAAGTACTCAGCAGAAACGCTTCTGATCTCATATGAACTTTGTCACTGTTTCAAGCTAATTTTAACTCCTGACGAATACTGATAAATTGTGTGGTTTTGCATTCGTTAGTCAATTTGTACGTATAAATTTAATTAACCAATTGTTTAGTAGTATGTCTGAAAAATTTTGACATAATATTATTTTTCCTTTCTGTACTTTTAAGCAAGTTTTTTGAAAATAAATCATAGCAAAAAAAAAACAAAACAATAAAATCCAGTGGTTTGAATTTTTTTATTTTTGATAAATGTATATGTGTGTTATTAACTCTCACACACATGAAATTATCGGAAAAAAATTAAGTTAGTAAAAAAAAAAGCAATGAACTACAAGGTTTTTCTTTTTAGTTTGGTATTACGTGTGGAATATATTTTATAATCTCAAAGACTTTTTAAGATAATTTTGACGTAAAAGAAAATAATTTAAATAATCACTGATAGCGTATGTCTAAAATTATGACAAAAATGAAAAAAATTATCAAAAAAAAAAGGTCCAAACCAATTCAATATAGTAAAGCACAAGTTTTTCATTATTTTTTCACAGATTATTAAAAAAGGGTTTTCTACTCTTCCAAAATAAAAAAAAATATTTTACATACATACTTAAGATAGAGGAAAATGTCATATCCAGCATTTTGTTGAAGGTTTTGCAAACTAGACAGAAAGATTTGAAGTGAAGTTTTATCTTTGAAAAGAAGCAGAAAAAGAGAGTTCTTTTACATTCTTAAGCTTTAAGAATTATAAAACTTTTAGCAAACATGTCAGTACAATGAATGCTCTATCGTTTTAAATAAATCACCATGAAAAGTAGTAAAAAACACAGAAAGCTGTTTCTTATCTCCTCTCCCCTGCCTTTCGAGATCGGAAGTTTTTTTGTGTGACTTTTCTACTTTATGTGTTAGAAACATTCTAATGAGAATTAAATATTTGATTTTTTAGATGCGTTTTAAATGCTCATTTTTTTCTTGTACTTGATTGTCTTTGTTGACTAGTTAATATCCTTGTGTACATATATTACGCCTGTCAAATTTTTTTCTGAGATAAACTTAGCGCTTTTGAATTAAAATTCTGATGAATTTCTTTAATTTTTTAACTTGTTGTGTATATATTTAAGGGAGCAATATCCATATATATATATATATATATATATATATATATATATATATATATGTTTGTAGAGAATTAGACAACATATATATATATATATATATATAGTATAATAAAATAAAATAAAACAATAAAAGGCAAATTATAATTCCTACAAAGCTAAGAATGAATAAAATGAACCCACCAAAATATAAGTAAAGTAAATGGTGCAAATGAATATCCTAAATTGGATAAAAACAGAAAAAACAAGAACCTGAGGTGTTGATCTATTAAAATTGAAAATATCGAAAGAGTCATTGGACTAAATTGGAGATCTATTATGATTTCTAAAGTTGTCACTGATCATTGAAGTGAAAAATAAACAATTTCACAGTTATTTTATAAATTAATTGATATAAACAGCTAAAACCACTAGCGCGAAAAATCCATTTTATCCCTATTGCGAATGATTAATTGATACATAATAAGGAAAAGCAGATGTCACAGCTTATTATTGTTCATATTGATAACATTAGTTAAACAGAAAGGAAAAAAAATGAATATGTTTTGCATTTGTTACTGGCACAATTAACTTTTCTACTCCTTGAACTTCAAGGATATTACAATGCTGGAGTAACTAATAGTCGCGCGTGGTACTTTTTTCTGTGCTGTTTTAGCACTTTTTACTTCTGGTATCAAAGTTAATAATTTTTCATGAGTATGAGCAAAACTTTTTTCCTTTGTCCCACGCTTACCTAATACACACAGATTCAAATTTCTCGCATTGAATCTTTCTTATTTACAGGAGTTAGTTTTCCATTCTTGCAGAAGCTATTACTTGAAAACACAGGTTGCAAAAATATTTGTAAATAATCCAAAATGTGAAACGTTAATATATATACACCGCCTGAATTCTGCATTTAAAAGCAGCGGAATGAAGCGTCCACACAGACACGTCATTGCAAAGCAGCTATAAGTGGTTCAAAACTGATTAAAAGCAGCTGAAATCGGTTCAAAGAACTTTCGAATGATGTATTTCATACTTTAAACGATCAAGTAATCGTTATTCTATCGAATACCTATTTAAATCATGGAATTCAATAATTTTATGTACTGTAATTGACTTGTCCAGTTATTTCATAAAATTCCTAGTTGTTCTATGAAATAACGGATTTCACACTTTAACGGTAACATATATATAAATAATTACAAATGTATTTGATTCAGAAAAAAATGTAACATAAAAATTCCTCTTTAATGCCAAACTGTAACTTTTTAAGGGTTTGTTAATTAACTGAATATAAATTGAAAAAGAAAAATAGAGAATTTTATATAATATATTTTATATTTCATGCTTTCGAAGTAAGCTAATATATTTTTCTTCTATTTACTCATTATAATTATTTTTATTTTTCTGAATGTGCATGATATTATTTGAATACACCTTTTAGAGTACACATATAAACTTTATTGGATAAAATTTAATTCATCTTCGAAGCCATCCAATCATGATACATTGATATTTTGGTGTATACTCCAGGATAATATTTAAGTCCACAGCCAGCGCCATGAGATACAATGCCTATCAAAGTAGTGACACCATTGCTGTCTGTTTGCAAGAGGGGTCCTCCGGAGTCATTCTGTAAAATTAAATAACATTTTACAGTAATATATAAGAATCTTTTACTTTTGAAATTTCCTACTCTTAAATTTGTTGAAAACTAATAAGCAATTATTACCTTTTTAAGAAAGTAAAATGACATTAAAATTATTCATTCTTAATCATATCGTAACTGTAAAAATATGCTGAGAGTTTTATTCGTTTTTTTTAATAAAATTAATGTTTTGAAAACTAACATAACATAATTTCATAAGTAACATAACTTCAGAGTTTAGAATATTTTTTATAAAAACCTGGACATCACACACACAATGTAAAATTTAAGATACTGCAAGGAAAAGTTTTTGAAAAAAGAGTGTACACTACAGAGTAAGAAGCTTTGTAACCTATTTTCGGCATCGTATTACAATAAACAATTTCATAATATGCATTTAATTTATCTCGTATAACTCTTCGAAAACAAAAAAGTTTAGAACAATTATCTTCAGTCACTACACTGTATATATATATATATATATATATATAATTGTTTCTACTCATTTGTGTTCATTTCTACAGTTTAATTTGTCGTATCTAATGTGATTTCAACCCTGTTTACCTGTAATATCATTTCCACTGCATTGCACGGCCCCCATGCTTTAACATTGGTTTAAATGGTAAACTCGCCAAATATTGCAGCTAGCGCCAAGTTGGCGACGGATTTGGCGACTTAATTTTGGCGCCAAATTTGGCGATATATCGCCAAATGGGCGATAAGCTTGGCGACCATGGCAACCCTGCTCCTAATAACCCTGTCTGGCAACCCTATCGCGGTATTGTAACACTATTGTATTGAATGTATTACTGTATTGAGCTTTTCTCGTACGTTCCGGATTTTGCTAGACCTTTCTATTTCTCGATTATTCTGGCAAGTGCAAGAGGTTTCTGACCGAAAGGTATAAAAAGGGCCCGGGCCGGCTAGTCAGTTAGTCAGATCTCAGCTTTCATGCAAGTGATACCTCTCTGAGCTAGAAAGAGAGACGATTGCATAGTGCGTGTGTTATTGCTTTTATTGAGTTATTATTTTTGTGCTGAGTGTTTACTATTGCTTTTGTTAGTGTATTACATCTGTGTTATCAGTATTTTCATCGATTGTACGTGACTTTCTCGAACTGTTCTACAATTTGTGGAGGACTGTTTTGGCCAAGAATAAAATTGTTTTGGATCCCGCTCTTCGGCTTCAATCATTTCGAACCCCCGAAAACGCAACAATTGGTGTCAGAGGTGGGGTTGAATGCCAACAACAAGAACGATGGAGGCCCAGTTCCAGACTCTTCTAGAAAAATTGACTGAAATGAATGCCAATATGGGCGAAATGAAATCGGAGTTGACCGCCAGCATGAATGCCAATATGGGCGGAATGAAATCGGAGTTGACCGCCAGCATGAATGCCAATATGGGCGAGTTGAATAACAAACTGACCGCGAACAAGGAAGAGTTGAAAAGTGATTTGAAGGGCATTGGCGACAAATTGACGACTATGGACAAGAAATTTGAAGAAATGGAAGGAAGAATCGAGTCGGTTGAAAATAAATTCGAAGATATGGAGAGCAAACTAGAGGCGAAAATTTTCGAAAAGGTAGAAGATGTTTCCATCTCGTTCAGGAGTGACCTAGAGAAATTGAAGCAGAAAGTCATGACTGGTCAAGGGGATGAATTTAAGTTTCAAGCTCCTTATTCCAAGCCTTCCATCAAGCTTTCTACATATGACGGAAAGTCCTCTTGGCAGGTGTATAAGACCCAATTCTCCATAGTGGCGGATGCAAACCAGTGGGACTCCCAGACCAAGGCCTGCCAGTTAGCTGCTTCTCTTCGAGCCGACGCTGCTGACATTTTGCAAACTTTGCCGGAAACACAGCGGCTGGATTTCGACGCTCTCGTTAATGCTCTGGAGTTACGCTTCGGAGAGAAATGTGTGAAGGATTACAGCAGACTCCAGCTGAAGTCACGGCAACAGAAAGTGTCCGAAACGCTCAAGAACTGGCGACGGACGTCGAGAGGCTTTCTCACTTGGCGTTTTCTGACTGTCCGACTGAAGTAAGAGAAGTCCTGGCGCTGCAACACTTCATCGACGGGGTGCGTGATCCGGAAATCAGAAAGCTCTCCGAATGGCGGATCTCAAGGACTTAAAGGGGGCCCTAGTGTTTGCTATGAAATTCGAGGCAGCCCAGCAAGCAACACGAAAGGACAGACACCCCATACGAGCTGTCAACGAATCGGACACGTCGAACTCAAGTGTGGAGCGGTTAGAGCGACAGATGAGAAGCTTCATGAATAGAGTTGAGTCTTTGATGTCCCAGAAAGCAAACGGGAAGAAGACCCTTAAATGCTGGACCTGCGGTCGAGAAGGGCATCTGCAGAGAAGCTGCCGGGCACGCCAAGGCGCTGAAACTAATAGCGCCTCCCAGAAGGAGGTGTCGGAAAACTAATTAATGGCCATCTCGTGGGGCGGAGGTTGCCAGATTTTGGAAAGCCCCACTTTCAAGTGTGTCAAATTTCGACAAAGAGTACCGGTGAGAATGGAATTTTTATAATGGGACATGTTAACGAGCTTCCTGCAACATGATCATCGATACAGGAGCCAATGTGTCTATCATTCGGAACGATCTGGCTCAAAAATTAAAAGAGAAACTCCTCTGGACCCCGCCCCGCGTGGTGCTACAGACCGTGACGGGGAAAAGATTGATATTCACGGAAAATTAAAAGTCAAGATCAGGTTTGGAGACACTACCTACCAACATGCTGTGTATGTCGCAGATATTGCAGACCCTTTTCATTCTTGGACTGGACTTTCTAAAGGAGCATGGTTTCACTCTAGACTTCAACAAGAACGAATTACGTTCCATACACGAAGAAGTCATTATATTCAAAATTGAACACAGGACAGAATCTATTCGACAGGTAACCGCTAACGAGAATATTACCATTCCCCCAAGGACTGAAATCATAGTACCTGGATACATCGGTAACGATGTGAGTTTCAACTCTGGCCTAATTGGATCTGCGGAAAATAAAGCGAATGGATTGCTAATAGCTTCGACGCTAGTGGACCTTTCCAGAAAAACTATCCCGGTAAGAATTTGCAACGTAACTGAAAATCTAGAGTGTTCCAGAAAGGTGAAGTGTTGGCAACCTGCAGTCCAGTAACGTGTGTCTGCAAAGTTCGAGCTTGCTCCTATCCAACTCGTCTCAACAGTTGACTCCCGACCTTCTAGAAAATGTTGAATTGTCCCCGAACAGAAAAGCTCCGCAGAAAGACTGTTCCAAGAATTTGAAGACGTGTTTTCTAGAAACAGTAGCGATATTGGCCATACTACAGTGACACAACACAGAATTGATACAGCAGACCATCCGCCGATTAAACAGCACCCAAGACGCTTGCCGTTTGCTAAACAGGAAGAGGTCGGAACACTACTACGAGAGATGCAGGAAAATGACATCATAGAACCGTCTTCGAGTCCGTGGGCATCTCCAATCGTCTTGGTTCGTAAGAAAGATGGCTCCACAAGATTTTGCGTGGACTATCGAAAACTTAACGACGTCACCAAGAAGGACAGCTACCCTCTTCCAATGATAGATGACACCCTGGATACCCTTTCCGGTCATAAATGGTTCTCGACTTTAGATTTAAAGAGCGGATACTGGCAAGTGGAGATCCATCCCGAAGATAGAGAAAAACAGCATTCACTTCCGGCCAGGACTATGGCAGTTCAAAGTCATGCCGTTCGGGCTCTGCAATGCGCCAGCTACTTTCGAGCGCCTGATGGAGACCGTGCTAAAGGGTCTGACTTTTGAAGCTTGCCTTATTTACCTGGATGACGTCATAATAGGAGGGCGTACGTTTGAAGAACATCTTCAAAATATCCGGAAGGTGTTATCAAAATTAAGCGACGCTAACTTGAAGCTAAACCCTTCGAAATGCAAGTTCTTCCAGAAAGAAGTCAATTATCTGGGACACATCATCTCTGCAGAAGGTGTTCGTACGGACCCCGAAAAAGTGTCCACCGTAAAGAATTGGAAACGCCCTGAAAACCTCCGTGAGCTGCGAAGCTTCCTGGGACTATGTACTTATTACCGAAAGTTTGTGAAAGGGTTCTCTAACATCGCAAGACCCTTGCACAAGCTAACAGAAAGTAAACAAAAGTTTCAGTGGACAAAAAAGAATGTGAAGATTCCTTCCTCCAGCTTAAAGAAGCTTTGACGTCTTCACCGATCTTAATATATCCACAACCGGACAAGCCATTTATCTTGGACACTGATGCCAGTAATGAGAGTGTCGGAGCAGTATTATCTCAGGAAATAGATGGCCAGGAACGAGTCGTAGCTTATTGGAGTAAGTGTTTATCGAAACCGGAAAGAAATTATTGTGTCACTCGAAAGAGCTACTGGCTATTGTGAAAGCCATCGAGCATTTCCATCACTATCTCTATGGCCAAAAATTTCTTCTACGTACCGATCATGCCTCTTTAACCTGGCTAATGAATTTTAGAAATACTGAAGGCCAGGTAGCCAGATGGATACAACGGCTCAACGAGTATTACTTTGACATCAGACATCGTAAAGGCTCCTCGCATGGAAATGCTGATGCCCTTTCAAGAAGACCATGCCCAGAAAATTGTCGTCATTGTTCCAGAGTAGAGACCAAATATGACTATGCTATACGCCAGATAACAACTTCAACAGCGACGCCACCCGATCCCTGGAGTGACGAGAAAGTTCGAGAAGATCAGATGGCGGATCCTGATATTAAACCCCTTATAGAGTTTATGGAGTCTTCCAGCAATAAACCAAGTTGGCAGGACATCTCGGCTTATAGTCCTACAACTAAGCAGTATTGGGCCCTCTGGAATTCTCTACATCTCAGGAATGGTGTTCTATACCGAAAATTCGAATCAGAGGATGGAAAGACATTCAGGTGGCAATTAGTACTTCCTCGATCTCGTATCCCAGAGGTACTCAAATAATTGCATGGCAGCCCAACAGGAGGTCATTTCGGCGTCATGAAAACTTTGCACCGAGTTCGAGAGCGATTCTTCTGGGGTAAAGTGAGAGCTGACGTGGAACAGTGGTGCAAGTCCTGTGATGCCTGTTCAGCTCGGAAGGGGCCAAAGATATGTAGCCGAGGGAAGCTGCATCGCTACAATGTTGGAGTACCCTTCGAACGTATCGCTTTCGATATCCTGGGACCTCTGCCAAGGACTGCGTCTGGTAATAAGTACCTACTTGTTGTCATGGACTACTTCACGAAATGGCCCGAAGTGTACCCCATTCCGGATCAGGAAGCCCCCACCGTAGCGGAGGCTGTAGTGCAGCACTGGATATCGAGATATGGGGTACCTCTTCAACTTCATTCCGATCAGGGAAGAAATTTCGGCTCTGCGGTATTGAAGGGGGTCTGTGAACTACTCGGAATTGACAAGACCAAGACCACACCTTTGCACCCACAGTCAGATGGCATGGTGGAGAGGTTTAATCGTACCCTCCTGAATAACCTCTCACTGATGGTCTCCAAGAATCAACAAGACTGGGACCAGAAAGTTCCTCTCTTTCTGCTAGCGTACCGCAGCGCCGTTCACGAGACTACCGGATATTCACCATCCCAGATGCTTTTTGGCCGGGATCTTCGTCTCCCTTGTGACCTGCTGTTTGGTCGCCCTCCGGATACACCTTCATCGCCTGAGGAGTACGTGCAGAATCTCCAGGCACGTTTTGAAGATGTACACAATTTGGCTCGAGAACGAATCAACCTGAGGACGGAGAAAATGAAGACTCGGTACGACACAAAAGCCACAGGACATCAATTCAAGGAAGGTGACAAGGTGTGGTTCTACAACCCGACTCGACGCAAAGGACTTTCTCCTAAGCTACAATCGCATTGGGACGGTCCTTATACAATTTTAAAGATAATAAACGACGTCGTAATCCGGATCCGTAAGTCAACGAATTCGAAGCCTAGAGTCGTTCATTACGACAGGCTTGCTCCATATTATGGCCATAATTCTTAGTGTGTCAATTATCGTGTAATTTATTTTGACCATGGTCTTGTATAAATAAGTTAGTGTGTAAATAATCTTGTAAATAATTTTGTTTATTGTTTTGTAAGTGTTTATTTTCTACTATGCATTACGTGTTTATTTTGTACTATGCATTAGGTGTTTATTTTGTACTATGTATTACATGTTTATTATTGCATATTCATTTAATTGTTTTTAATCAATTGCTTTATTATTATGTTAACGTCTGATGAAGGGTTGTACTGCCAGGGACGTGCAGTTCTTGAGAGGGGGGCAATGTTACGAATTTAGTCTTATTCTAATTCTTTCTACTCATTTGTGTTCATTTCTACAGTTTAATTTGTCGTATCTAATGTGATTTCAACCCTGTTTACCTGTAATATCATTTCCACTGCATTGCACGGCCCCCCATGCTTCAACATTGGTTTAAATGGTAAACTCGCCAAATATTGCAGCTAGCGCCAAGTTGGCGACGGATTTGGCGACTTAATTTTTGGCGCCAAATGTGGGCGATAAGCTTGGCGACCATGGCAACCCTGCTCCTAATAACCCTGTCTGGCAACCCTATCGCGGTATTGTAACACTATTGTATTGAATGTATTACTGTATTGAGCTTTTCTCGTACGTTCCGGATTTTGCTAGACCTTTCTATTTCTCGATTATTCTGGCAAGTGCAAGAGGTTTCTGACCGAAAGGTATAAAAGGGCCTGGGCCGGCTAGTCAGTTAGTCAGATCTCAGCTTTCATGCAAGTGATACCTCTCTGAGCTAGAAAGAGAGACGATTGCATAGTGCGTGTGTTATTGCTTTTATTGAGTTATTATTTTTGTGCTGAGTGTTTACTATTGCTTTTGTTAGTGTATTACATCTGTGTTATCAGTATTTTCATCGATTGTACGTGACTTTCTCGAACTGTTCTACAATTTGTGGAGGACTGTTTTGGCCAAGAATAAAATTGTTTTGGATCCCGCTCTTCGGCTTCAATCATTTCGAACCCCCGAAAACGCAACAATATATAGATCATAGAATCTGCAAAAATTATCATAACTTGAAAATGTGCATATAAAAGGACTTTGATAAAAATAAAAATCTATTAAATTGAATAGTCGACTCGGTGGCTTAGAGGTAGCGTGCCCACTTCGTAAACCCACGGTTGCGAGTTCGATCCCGGCTGGAGTTGATGGATTTTCTGGGTGCGAAAATATTAGGCACGCATTTGATATGATTTTGTGGCATGTGAAAGGTCCCTTGAGGATCAATTTGGTTCTGGTACTCTCGAAAATATTTAGCACACGACGAGAGCTTGAATTGAAAAATTAATTTTAGCGTCAAAATCTGGTAGCGAGAGCCGCCACTAGATGGTGCCACCCTGAAATGGTTTGCACATTTGAGGACTTGCCAAGTTTCAAAAGGCTTATAGTTGTCAATATGCAGCCCACAAGAAAAAAAACTTATTTAAACAAACCAGTACATCATTGTTATAGTAAATTAAAAAAGAGGGGTTTCTCAAGAAGGAAAGATGTAGCACACAAAAAAAAGCTCTCTCAAAAGCATATATTTCGTAAGACAAAAATAATAATTGCTGATGTTGCGTACAGAGTAGAGACCTGCGTGTTTTTTGTTTATATCTGACCTCTGTTAACTGCGTAAGGAGTCTAAACTGTAGACATACACCATTTATAGAGGATGAAAGACTGGAGAAGTGTTTTTTGTTGGTCCTAACTTCATGTTAATGAAAGATAACACTCGTTGCTATAGGAATGCCATTCTCAGAAACTTCCTTCAAAGTGAAGATATTTGTCAAATGGACTACTCAGCCAAGTTTCCTGACTTGAATCCGATAAATAATTAAGGTATCCGAACACGTTGAAAATGACCAAATTCGGACAAGACCGATATTTTTGTTTTCTATTTTATTTAATACATCTATATGTTGGCTTTACAAAACATACTTTGTTTTGATTCTATGCTTCTTAGAGGCCAAGTTACAATCAGTTTTATTAAGTTAGAAAAACCGGAAGTGGGTCTTTGATCTACCAGAAGTGGGCATTTAAATTGTTCGAAATCTATCATGGCGAGTCTGATCACACAAAATATTACAAATGTATTTCTATAAAACTTTTTGCACCTGATATTTATGCTATTTTCTAGAGAATGTACTAAAATATTTCTTATAGTATGAATATTATTTGAGTTAAGGCATGTTATTTAAATAATGGTCTCATTAAGGCGTTATTTTTTTTATAACGTTTACTCAATCATCTCTAAAAGTTTCAAATTTTAATAAAACATTAAAATTTTAGAACATTCTCTAGATAAAAATGCCTCTAGATTGTTTTGGTAATTCTTTTACTAATATAAGTTTATTACTTTTTCTCTAATTGCTTTGAAGTTTTACAAAAATATTGCTAAAATTTCACATATAATTGTGATTTTTATGAAATTCCGGCAATTTGTTTTAAATATTGTTGATTAAATATTAGTATTTATTGGTATTGAATCCTAAAAAAGCCTTTATATGTTTAAATATGTTATTTTGTCAAAAAGTACTCTGAACGTGTTCGGATACCTTAAGGGCACTAACTTGGAAGGCACGCTGCTGGTCAGAAAAATCAGCCACGACGCTGGACGGGTTACAAATCTAAGAGTTGGATAACCTAAACTATCATGTTCTAATGGCAGGGTTAGGAGTACGTCTCATCGCAAACACTCTTGTGTTTACTTAAGCTATTGAATAACTACATAATGAATGTAATACTGTTGTCTACAGATATTTTCTGTGTTTATTACTTTTACTACTTTTCTTACGATTCTTAGTATTGTGTTCTTTTTCTGTATATTTGTACACTGCTGGCCACCGTAAATGCAACACCAAGAAAGACAAAAGATAGCACAATAAAATTTATTTTGTAGATAACATGTTGACCAAGTATCAAATGCTTAAATTTATAGACTTCTGTGAAGTGTGGTTCCTGCCAGAATCAGTAGCCAGAGTAGCCGCCATTGTTGGAGATCACCGCTGCCACACTCCTCGGCATTGATTCAAAGAGACTTTGGATGTGTTCTTGGGGTACAGCAGACTAAGCAGCTTCCACACGTTGCCAAAGTTGATCTGATGTGGCAGCTGGGGGTGTAATCTGGGTCAATAGTTGAGCAACCATGGACCACATGTTTTCTATCGGCGAAAGATCTGGAGAGCGAGCCACCCAGGGAAGCAATTTAATCTGAGGATTGACAAAGAACCTTTGGACAATGCGTGCCACGCGTGGTAGCGCATTATTCTGTTGAAATATGGCTGTGGCCAAGCCCTGAAGGTAAGGAAGGACAACTGGCTCCAACACCTCGGAGATGTAACGGACTGTTTAAAGTACCGACAATGCGTACTAGAGGAGTGCGAGAGTGATACCCAACACCACTCCATACCATAATACCCGGTGCAGGACCAGTGTGGCGGTGCACAAGGCAGCTGTTCAGCATCCTCTCTCCTCGGTGTCTCCAGACTCGAATCCGACCATCGTGGTGTTGCAGACAGATGCGTGACTCGTCAGTAAAGACAACTTCATTCCATTCTGCTACCCACATCCTTCTTTCATTGCACGATTGGCGGTGGAGACGTCTGGGGTTCTGCATCAAGGGTAGACCAAACAATGGACGTCTTGCGGACAGACCACTCTGCTGTAAACGGCGTCGAATGGTACGCGCAGACACTGAATGATGCGTTACAGACTCAATGTGTTGTGCTATGGTTCGTGATGTGATTGAGCGATCCGTCCCTGCCATGCGCACAATTTGCCTGTCCTCTCGTGAAGTGGTGCACTGAGGTGGATGCGATCGACCACGTCGGTCAGTCGTACCGTCCTGCATCCAACGTTTACATATCCGCATTACAGTTGTTTGGTTTCGTCCAACACGACTATCGATTTCCCTGAAAGATAATCCACAATCTCGGTAAGCCACTATCCTTCCTCTGTCGAACTCGGATACTTGATCAATAGCTGGTCGCTGTTTTCTACGAGACATAACTGATCGTTTTTTGAAAAAGCCACAAGAAAAACACATTTGCCGAACTTGAAATCGTCGAAATTTCCAAGCCTTAAATAGCGCTTTGAGGTGGCGCCACAGGCGCGCGTGATGTGTGTCTGAGCAGAAATTCTAATCATTTGCATATCACACCTCCGCTAATGCATGTTGTAAATTTCATGTTTTTTGCATGTTTCCTTACGGGGTTTGCATTTACGGTGGCCCCATCAGTGTATTTATTGTCACTTTTTTTTCGTTAAACAGTATTTTGCTTTGGGCATTGTGCATCGTTACATGTCCAAGCTTCAAATCTTCAGGTCGATGATTTCTTTTATTCGTTGAAATTATCCTCCATTCCATGTCAATTATTTGCTACAGTTCGTTTTCTAAACGCGACAGTGGCAAGACACGTGACCGGCGTTTAATCAAGTCTCAGATGACGTGTTCAAGTTCTGAGAGATCAGAGGAGGATGGTGGACAGGGAAGCGTTTGTACATTTTGCGCAGCTTTTTTAGCTGATACTTGACTAGCGTGGTCAGGTGTCTTATTGGACACCTCCCGATGAAAGAGGAGTATCATCAGTCGTAGCAAATCATTCATTTATTATTGGTTCCCCTTCCTAGTGTCCTGAATACGAAACAGAGGTGATCTAGTATCGAACGCGATGATGACCCAAATCATGATGCCGCTTTGTTGCGCGATGGAGTGTTCCACTGATGCGGTCGAATTTGATCTGTTACATCGTCAGCACCACACAAGTATGCGGCGATTATAATTAGACAAATTGAAGCGTGACTTGTCTGAAAACACAACGCGTTCCATCCGTCGTTCATGTCGCTCTAATCAAGAACCATTGCAAACTGAGCCGTCTGCGCTTGGGGGTCAATAACAGTCGTTTTAATGGACACCTTGAATGCAAGCCACTAGCAGTTAATTACCGGGTGTTAATTCGGATCGATATGGGAACATAAAGGGTGTCCTGCACGTGCTGCAAATTGCCGATTTTTCTCAGGTTTCTTCCTTTATATCCTACTCACCTTGTGAGGGAGAACTAGACATTTTGCATCATTTGCTTTACTCGGTGAGCTGCGCCTACCCCTTAAATTTGCATAATTGCAGGCTCTCTTTGGTGTTTCATTTACAGTGTCACGTAGTGTGTATGTTTTAAAATATTTTAAATGTACCGTAAAAAATAAATTGCAAGCTTGTCACAAGATAAAAAAGGTTAGAACCCCTTGGTTTTAAACAATTGATTTTAGTATAATTTTGATTCTTCAATTGCTTTTAATTAATTAGCAGGTGTTTTTATGGCCTTTGTACTATGTTTAAGAACACATTTTTTTCATTTACATATTTTTGTTGCAGTTTTCTAATAATCTTCTGAATTTTCTGATAAAAAAGTGGTCTAATCTATTAGTATTTTAGCCAAGTTTACGATTTTAGCATGTTATTATTGAAATTCGTAGCTATATTTCACAGAAATAAAATACAACATTTAAAAAAATAAACAAAAAAAATTAATACCTGGCAAGAATCTCTACCAGTCATACCAGCACATATCATAGTGTCCAAAATTTCATCGATGCCGTCATGAAGGTCTTCATCGTACATTTCGTTGCATATTTTGCGTTCAATTATAGGCACTGTTACATACTTCAAGGTATTTGAGTTCCGACCATCTATATAAAATTGTCATTGCTGTATTGATCTTTTTTGGTAATAAAAGTAGAAAGGTAATGGTATATGCTCATTAAATTACATGTTATTGGTCTTTTTGAAAAAAAAAACACCTTTGTAATTATTATAATATTCATATAAAATGAACCAAAATACGGAGAGAAATCTCAAAAGAAGAACAAAATTGTTGGACATTTAGACACTGAGCAGTTACAATAATTGGTAAAATCCAATTACATTTTAACTCGATATTCCTTATTAATTCCAATTTTGTGGTAGATCTAGTACAAATTATGAAATTTCTTGAGTAATCCATGAAATTTAGTTTGTTATACATTTCTTTAATAAATGCAGCATCAGTATGGTTTAATAAAATGAATGAGATTTAAGAAATTGTGTGAATTTGCTATAATTAAAACTAATAATACTACGAATAATGAGCAATCTGCTTTGTGTTTCAGAGGCTTGGGGTACAAAATAACATTAAAAGCGCAATGTGCATTTTAAGTTACAATTACTTCATAAAAAGTTTTTGTAAGAGTAAATTCATGTTAAGTATTAGGTAAGTGTTTAAGATTGACTTAACACTTACTTTATTCGTACGTGTCTTAAAATTGAGCTTCAGAAAAGAATTGTATTTACATTTTAAAAAACAAATTAATTATAATACTATATAATCGATATCGATGAGCTAAACCAGGGGTTAACATCCTTTCACCTGTGGCGTGCCAAACTAATCTACCAGTATGATTCAAAGTGCCAAACAGTAGGACTTTTTTGAAACCATTTGATTCCGTGATAATCCATGATGAATTAGAGAATAGAGGTCAATAATATAAATATTTACAGTCGTATTATATATTAATTATGCATCATTTAAAGATATTTCTTAACACAAAAATAAATGACATAAAATATAACTATTTCTTCAACAAAAGTTTTAAAAAAATTAAAATTGTACATATATTATGAATTTTTAAATATATTTATATTAAAATAAGTAATAGACAACGTAAAACATAAGTATTTCCCTTCATTGCAGTTAAATAAAAAAAATATATAAAAATTTTAAGGCAAACCTTGTGCTTCATCGCTCTACTTTGTGACGTCTCACGCGTCTTTTCTTTAACAAGTCCTTTGGGTTCTTTGGGCCAGAATTAATGGCAACTCTTTTCCAACCAAATCCAAGAAGTGAAGTGTGAATAAGAGATGCAAATGAACAAACTTTTAAATATCGGATCTTAGAGTAAGCGAGATGGCAATATAAGGTAATTGATGTTAGTTTGTGGCAGTTGATGGTTATTACAGTTCGTGGTTCATGTCTGAATGACTTTTGCGTGACGTGAATACAAATTATTAGAGATCGAATAGAAGGAATCAGCCAAGTTGCATACCATTGCATACAAAGACAAGATTGCTCGTTGCTCCAAGCTGTAATAAGGTAGGATTGATTATTTAATATTAGAATCGGGAATTAGGCGGTTCGCTTATTGATAGTGGTCTGAATTAGATTAAGTCTTATCATGTGTTGCGTATTTTTACCATCGTAGATTCTCTCATATTAATTATTATAATTAAATTTGTTAAAGGTTTAAGTTGAATATCTTAATAAAGTCATATTAAGATAATGTTTGTTCCTAGTCCTTTCGTTAATCCTACGCCTCTAGCTCACACTGATACTTCGAGAGATGTTCTTCCAAAGGGAGGAGCATCACAACTTCATATTGCAAAATCAGGGGTAATATGAGGAAAGATTTTTTACTTATATATATGTAGAACCATTAGTGGAAAGCACAGTACATGTAATTTTTTCAAACAATTAAATCTCTTCATCAATGACATTCAATAATTTACAAAATAGCTGTACATTTATCGTTAAAGTTATCTTTCAGATTTTTTCGCAATTCTATAAATATTCATAATTCTGACGATGTTTGTCAAATAAGGTTTATCACAAATTTATCAACTTCCATTCAAATATTGATAAATTTGTAGAGTGGGGCAGAGTACCACTGAGAATTGTACCACGTGTCACATGGGGCGCTCGTGCCATAGGTTGCCGACCTCTGAGCTAAACTTAAGCAAAAAGATTATTTCATTGACATAACCAATAAGAAAATGTTTAAAAATTTAAAGATGTGTTAAGTTGTATCTTTTTCCTGCGGAAGGAATGTGCATCATATTGGAATAGATAACACAATTCAAAATTCGATCTTTGATATGTAAGTACTCATATCTACAGCAAATAAAAAACAGGAAGATAGTGTTTGCAAAATATCAGGCAAAAGAACGATGAACAATAACAAAACGCTCAAATTACAGCTTTGAGTAGTATCTGAGCTATAAACAAAATCTAAAGAATTTTTATAATTATTTATATTTCACGAACAACTTTATATTAGTCTCTCTCTTTTATATCAAGTCTAAGAAAAATCCCCCATTTGTAAAAAAGTTTAGTTAAAGAATTATCAAAATCGGGGAGTAATAATAAAAACATTGAAAAGTTCATGTATTCCATTCAATCTTTCTTATTAATTGTAGTCGAATTATATGTAACAGAATGTATTAATTGGTAATCATCAGAACGTCTCTGGAAAAGGTCTTTTGAAAAGCTCTACTGAGTATATTAATTCAAACTTGACCAAATATCCTTTAATTAAATGCTTTTTTAAACAGTAAATGAATATTGACAGACCTACCATGTCACAATTTCCTTTTTTAAGTGAAAATTTAATACCCTGGAATTTTTTCAGAAATATGAATATCATAAATTTTCAAGGCTAAGTTGAAGATTGCTGACAAAAATTATTCAAAATAATTAGCCCACGTTTTAACAATTTGTGAAGGAACAAGATCTAAAATAATTTATTGTAAAAAATACTTTATAAAATTTTGAATTATTTTAATAACATCACAATTAAATGTTTAAGAAATTGGAATGTAATTCCTTTTATCATCAGTTGAATTCAAACAAATACATGACTTGTGGATATATGATGGCACAAAATCCCCACAAGTTTTTGAAATTAAATAATTAATTGTTGATTTCTATTCTCATAAGCAAAATATTTCTGCCAATACGTCGTTTACTTTGATATTAAGAGAACGAATCAGTAGACATACTTAAATCTTTTTAACATTCTATTCAGTTACTTAAATGATTGTAATTAAACTGCTGTAGACTTAAATATAATTTTTATAGAGAGTATTTCTTTTTAATTTTATTACATTTTTTAGTTTCGTTAATGTAAGACCTCACAGATTTTTAAATTACTAAAAATTCTGACACTTCAGGTCATCAGTATACATATGTTATTTAAAATGCTCTATAATGTGTTCCTTTTTAAGAAGTTATATGAACAATAGGCTTAAAAATAAAAGGATGCAAAAATTCCAGAATGTGTTTATTTAAAAAGACAATTCACTTACTTGTTTTACAAATGTGTTAAAATTGTATTTTTAATTCTTATCATTTGTTGAATGTTACTTTTTTCACATAGTATAATTTTAGATTGACATCTATACAAGAAAACTAATTATTTATATGACGCAAAAAAGCATTTTAGGAAGCTTTTAAAGCATTTTAGAAAACGCTTAAATCATTTTAAATTAATAAAATATTTTAAAATTTAAGTATTATATAAAAAACTTACCATTGATAATAGCTTTTACACGTAAATTTTTAAAATAAATAGCATTACATTCACGATTCTGGGCAACTAATTTCAATTTCTTCTGAATTTAATCAGCACCAAATTATTTTTTCACACAAAATAATATGCATACACAATGAATTTAAAAACCTTCTAGCAACTTTCTTTGTATTTTTAAAAGGCGTGAGAGACTTGGATCTCTCTCTTGGGTGCCAAGATGTGTGGGAGAAAGGGAAGAAACACTAGCCATAACCCAATCAATCTATTTATTGATCTTACAAAATAGCAGCACAGATTCAATTAATATCAATAAGAAGAGAATGTCCTAAACCTAACAATATAAGTGGAACAACGGCGAAATACACGAATTATTAGGAGACTATCAAAATCGATTCTCTCTTTATAGGATCAAATCTATTATCCCACTTAATTTAATATTAATTCAACTATAGTGAACAATCGTCACTTTAAATCTTTCCTCTATTAAATATTTGAATTACGCAATAATTTTGTAGTAATACCTGATCAGTAGCAATCTCAACTGACTTTTGGCTTTCTTTCACTCCTTCTCCGTAACTAGCTAGAAAACGTTGACTATATATAGTAGACTTAATTAACATATCACGGCTTCTTCTTCGAAAAGGTTTGTTGTGAATAAACGTGAATTGATAGTCCAAGGATTTCTCAAGAGGATTGGAAGAAGGTACGTGAATAGATCCGTCACAAAGGTAATTTTGCTATAGCATTTGGTTGACATTTATCATACATATTTTAGTTTATAAGAGTATATATATATATATATATATATATATATATATATATATATATATATATATATATCTGACTTATATTATTTACATTTAATGTGTTTTTTAATTTTAATATTTGCATTTTAAAATGAATTCCATGTTCCAAAACTGTTAAAGAAATTCTTATTTATATACACAGCATATTTAAAATTATTATTATGCGAAGATACTTATAATATAAATTCCTTTTAAAACTATTTCACAGTTTTAGCTATCTTGAACTCTTAACTTTTTAAACCGCAATAAATTTAAAAAATTCGAATCCAATTATACTATATTATTCTATCTTGTTTAATTTAAATTATGATTGCAATGTAATATCATAGAAGATAAGATAGATAGATTTGTGACTACGTTTTTATTGATATGTTTGAAAAAGTTGTTTTTGCATAACAAAGAGAGATATTACTCAACCAACTGAATTATATTTCAACTTAATGTTTGACGCTTGTTTCTTATCAAGATAACAAACGTAGATAAAATTGTAAGTTTAGAATTATGTAAAAGGAGAAGGTGAGCACAATGCTGAATGCTTCTAAATCATATATGAAGATTTTCAAAGGGAGAGAATCGTACAAAATAAAGCAATACTTTTTATATTAAATCAAAAATTTTGAAAATACTTATGTAAAACTAATCTTATTTGAAGCATAATATTTTTCTTGAGTAACTAGAAGTATTATAACAAAAAGACTGATTTTTACCTTCTTTAGTGTGACCCCAACCGATAACAGTTCCGTAACCAGTCGGATCTGATTTATTTTGTGGAAGACAGACTCCATTTATAAAACCTTTTGAGCCTGCAATATCTATAGGCTTAGTAGTTTTCAGAAGAGCTATGTCATTTTCAAAAGTGTCATCATCATAATCCTCATGAATGATAATCTTGGATATCTATAAATAATTTTTTTAAGAAATGAAGAGTTATTCTATGTAAATGGCTATTTATTGAAAAGCAATAGCAAAGCAGATTATGCTGCAACATTTCTTCCTGATCTTTTTCTATCTTTCCTGTTGATATAATAATCTATCTGTATTCAGGGACGTCTTAAGATTGATTGAGACCCTGGGCCCTTGCACAAATGTATAGGTCCCACTTATAACCCATAAAAGTAAACAGTACGCAGCATACGTTGTCAAATACTCGTACAAACAATAACCCGAAGCAAATAAAAGTATATGGCTTACAATTGCACCAACCGGCTCGACTGAATACCGTCTTTCGATTGAATGAGTAATGATAGTGTATGGCGACAGGCCTACGCCTATACATGAATCAGCCAGCTGACATATTTTCCAAAATTCCCAACCTAAAATAACATTTGAGCATAGAAATTATTCAAATCATGTCCTTATTAAGGCTGAGATGAGGAACCCATTGTGGTGAGGCCCTGGACCCGGGCCCAGTGGGCCCATGCCTTGCGACGTCCCTGTCTGTCTCAAAAGTGTACTGTGTTGTTGAGAACTTCTTACCAATGGAAGTTCACTGATGCTCTTGTTTAATTACCGTCTCATTCCATTTTTAAATGAGGACTAGAGAACTTGGCTTGGTTTTTATTGACTGTTTTCTAAGGTTGCCCATTGAATCAACTCGAAGGTTGTAGGCAATATACCTGGCAATTTTGAGCCAATGTCAAGGGGATGTTTACACTCTACTCTCCAAACCACCGTTCAACGCCAACGTTGGGATTTTGAGTCTTGGAGGGATTAATGTACGTCAACTTATAAGGGAATAGTCTTTGTAGCCCGAGGACTCCAACCTACAGGTTCGTGACCATAACCATTTGACTACAACGATCACGAAAGATAGGCTTGAGAGAGTTGAACGTTGAAGTTTGTACCATGAACAGAATTTGTAATTGTATGAAGCCTGTCCAGAAACTAAGAACTGTTTTGGAAAAACTAGCATAGAAAAATCTTTTTTCTAAGCTAAATTTAGTTTTACATAAACGAGAATGTTGAAAACTATTTTTTCTACATAATTACCAAAATTGTTTAGATATTTTTCATATCGGGAAACCAATTTGCCAATACCTTCTTTAAAGAAAGATGCCACCAGTGAACAGTTTTTGAAATTTGTGTCAATTCATTGCAAAGAAATCTTATAGGAAACCGTCTGTTTTCACGAATTTCTCATTCACTTATTCACAAGCAAACCATCATTGATAACAGAAGGCCACTCACTCCTTGCTTAGTTATGAACATTAGGGCTCCTATCATTGAATTGTCGAACCCACTTTCTCACTATTTCATCACTCATTACATTTTCAACATAAATCTCTACAAGTCGACAATGAATTTCATCTGGCTTACCGTTCCTTGCGTTAAAAAAAAAGGATTACAGAACGCACTTCACAATCTGTGGGATAGGCATCCGTCTTAAATATTTCGAACACTCATTAACACGTGTAAAAGCGACATAATCCGGCTATAATAGCATCACTGGACTGACAATCAACAAAGAGACATGTGTGCGCAAGTGTTGAACTGCAAAACTATCACTACGATTGCAGTAAAAAGAAACGGTACTTAGTTTTTGGACACACCTCGTACTTCATTTTACAGTAATTAACAGATTTAACTTAGTGTATACCGAGTTTGTGGTTCTACGGTTATTGTTAATTCGAGAATTAATTTTTATATATAGTTGTAACTTTCATTAAATTCCCATTTATGTTAAGGTATCCAACTACGTTCGGAACCGCGATTTTGCAAAAGCGCATAAATGGATAATTTTCACGATATTTAGTGTCACTCAGAATAGAATACATGCATAAAATTGTTTTAACGACATTTTGACAAATTTTTTTTATTTAAATACAATATTTGGGCAAAAAATTAACTTAGAATAATCTTTTTTCCAAATGTTCTCTTTTTGTGAAAAATGCTTCTATTATAATAATATTTTGCCTGTATATATAGCTCAGACCTCTCTATAGAGGTTCAACTAGAATTTTTGAAATATATAACTTAGAAGTGGGTTTATTCATATTTTACAACAACAGAGGGGAGCAATTTTAAGAAAAAAAAAACGCCAATAATTATTTCAATTGGTGGTAACTCTGAAAATAATGTGAATTTTTCAAAAGTTCTAGTAAGTAATTTTTTTTTGTCGAAATGTCCTTAAAACAATTTTATGTAATTATTCTAATCTGAGTGACACTAAATATCATGAAAATTATCCATTTTTGCCTTTTTTTAAAATCACGGTTCCGAACGTAGTCGGATACCTTAAACTGATTATTCACTGTTATTTTTAATTGAGTTTTACTTTCATTGTGTATCCCTCAAACTGAAGAATTTTGTAAATTAATATTTGAACAAAAAATAACTACAATCAGACCTTTATTTCGCGAAGTCGTTAAATCCCGAAATAAAAAGTTCGTTATGGGGAAAATTCGCTAAACAGAGATTCATTTTTCCGTATACTTAATTCTTTGTTCCAAGATAAAGCTCGTAAATTAGAGAAATTCGCAAAATAGATGTTCGTAAAATAGAGGTCTGACTGTACTTAATTCTCAGTCAGCCTGAGTGTGCTTGACTTTTCGAATCCTAGAAACATTTTTCTGCCTAAGTTAGTAAAATATACTGAATCAGACCCCTTAACCTGGGTTTAAAGAAGTTAACTCGGAAATTAACTTCTATAAAACTGATTAAATAATTATATTAAGAATAAGGAGTTGTTTCAATTATTTATTAAACATTGCGTTACTCATAAAATTAATAAGAAATTATAGAAAACTTATTTCAGGGCTCTCAAATCTCAAAGTTCTGGAATATATTTCATAGAAATGTGTAAAATTTTCAATAAGACGACATCTACTCTTTTCTGTTATATTTTAAATGCTTTCAAAAATAATCCATTCAAAAATACCTATGTAATTGATTTTGTGGTCAACGGCATATATATTTTGGATAAATTAAGAAAAGAGTATATGTATATATATGCGATTTACGAATTAGCATAACTTGCTACTATAAAAATGGTTATCTGTTTCACTTAGGTGTTTCTGAGGTAAATAAAAATGGTATTGTGGTAAAAATGGTATGGAAATGGCTTTCTTAAGGGCTTTTGTTCGTAGATTTCAAAGCATTAAGAGGCCATTGTAGCTTTGTGATGAAGGTAACGGACTCGTGGCTAGCGTGTCATGAGTTCGAACCTAGTACCGCTGAAGACCTGCCGTGTAGAGGGGATGCTTGTTAAATATGTCGAGACTCAAGCATCCACCCGTTGATGTATTGTTGGAAGTTAGAAGGGAAATGCCAGCTCAGATGTCATCCTCGTCCCTTGACCGTGGTTCAAAATTACGAGATCCGTCGCCAAAAGCCCACGAGTAGCTGAATATAGTGCTACTTTAATATTCACTCATTCAGAGCATATATATATTGATATAAAATATGCTTGAGTAGGGGGATGTAAGTTTTTTAAAGTACCACTAAATGATTCATCGTTTTTTATGAAAGGTAATTTTATAAATTATTTAAAACTTAGTACTTCCCTATCTTATAATTTAAACCTCATTAAATATTGCAATAACAGGGACTCTTATATAAAAAAATATATTTAAGAATTTATTGAGATAAAAAATAACAGTACACAGCTTTAGAAAGCATTTAAGTAGCTTTGTTGAACTAGCAATCAAAAACTTTTCTATTTTCTTGCTTCTGTTATTTAAGGAATAGTGGCTTTTTTTTCAATGTAACGTTAGCATAAAATAATTTGCAAGAATTTTACTTCTTGTTTATTTTTTTAGCATTCCGTGCTTTTTTGTTGGAAGCATAAATTATAGATAAATGATAATTAATCGTATGAGATTATTTTATTATTTATAAATGAAACCCCCAAAAGAAGAACAGAGAAGTATTTAGTTGTAATTAAACACCTTATAACGTTTGACAGTCGGAGTAAATTCTTCAGATAGTTTGTGTAATCCCGCTAAGATTTCATACCTTCTAGGGGAAGAGCTGAAAAAATGCAAAAAAATATATTGAACATACTTAGAGTTAAAATTAAATGTATAAATTGTTTAACATTTTCTAATAATGCAAATTATCCATTTCTTACTAATCTAAGCAATGAGCTGCTGTAACAATCCAGTCTTTGTTCAAGATAGAAGCCCCGCATACATGTTCAAATACAAGATCGCTCCTTTCACGTAAAGAAACCTAATGGATAAAGAATTGCATTTGAAAATCTTGCAATACTATTTTAAGGTATCCGACTACGTTCGGAACCGTGATTTTAAAAGAGCGCATAAATGCATAATTTTCATGATATTTAGAGTCACTCAGATTAGAATACATACATAAAATTGTTTTAAGGACATTTTGACAAAAAACATTACTTAAATACAATATTTTGGCAAAAATTAACTTAGAATAATCTTTTATTCCAAATGTTCTCCTTTTGTGAAAAATGGTTCTATTATAATAATATTTTGCTTGTATATAGTGCAGACCTCTCTGCAGAGGCTCAACTAGAATTTTTGAAAAATTCACAATATTTTCAGAGTTGCCACCAATTGAAATAATTATTGGTGTTTTTTTCTTAAAATGGCTCCTCTCTGTTGTTGTAAAATATGAATAAACCCACTTCTAAGTTATATATTTCAAAAATTCTAGTTAAGCCTCTGTAGAGAGGTTTGAGCTATATACAGGCAAAATATTATTATAATAGAATCATTTTTCACAAAAGGAGAACATTTGGAATAAAGATTATTCTAAGTTAATTTTTTGCCAAAATATTGTATTTAAATAATTTTTTTGTCACAATGTCCTTAAAACAATTTTATGCATATATTCTAATCTAAGTGACACTGAATATCATGAAAATTATCCATTTATGCGCTTTTGCAAAATCCCGGTTCCGAACGTAGTCGGATACCTTAAATAAAAAGTTTTTCCAAAAAGTTATATATTTCATTTATTAAAATATATAAATTCAAGCTTAATATAAACTAGTTTGATTGTACACTGTGTGTGACAATAAATGAAAATAATTTCTTTAATATATTTAATTTTGATATACTGTATTTATTCGAATCTAAGCCGCACTTTTTTCAAATGTCAGTGCTACTGAAAATCCGGTGCGACTTAGAATCGAAAGCAGAAAAATTCGTTGGATGGGGGAAATTGAACATGATAATGACAATTAGAGAAATTATAGGTTCATGTATGTATTTAAAGGTTTGTAATATTGGTAAAACGAATTAATTATATACTTCTAATTAATTCTCATTTTAAATTTTTCTGAATTTTGTAAATATCGGATATTGCGTTAAACTTTTAACAGTACTTTTTTAAAAATTTTTTCACAAAAACACGGTGAGAATTCGGAGTGTGGCTTAGAACCGATGACGGTTTAGATTCGAACAAATGTGTTATTTTACACAAAAAAATATTCATAATTAAAAAAACAGCAAAAATTCTTAAATTTCCTTTATTTTTATCTATTACTTTAAAACTTTATTTTAAACTTAATTTTTGTTGAACCGTCAGTTTCTTTCGAACACAAAACTCCTTTCTAATATTTCTTAAGTTTTGAAGAATTTAACTATGGAAGGGAACATTAGAATTTCTTTTAAATTTGAAAGCATAATCGCAAGTTTACATCTCTTGTTATACATTACACGATTATTAATTATTAAGATATATATATATATATATATATATATATATATATAATATAAATAAATAAAGGTAATACAAAATTACTTTTTTTATTTTGATCTTAACTTTACTTATTTATTGAAATATTCTATTAAGGCAAATGTTTGCATTTCTCTCAGTTGTAAAAACAAAATTTCACAACAGTATTCATAGCTATTTCAAACAACATTATCTACTAAAATCGCTTAACGCTTCATGAAAACTTCCTTATAAGGCCTCTGGAATGGTAAAATGAAACGAAAACACAATGCCAATAGCTTCTGTAGGAAATTCCTGCTAATAAGGGCATCTGTATTTGTATTTATATCATAACACAAAATCTTAATTTATTTTCTACTTTGACCTCCATGCAACATGTACCGAATGCCCGAAATATTGAAGATTTGCTTAAAGTAATTTAATAAAGTATTTTTTTCCCAGTTTTTACAATTAAATTGTATACTCATGTATTTTCCTAATGTATGACAAAGGTGGAAATAAATTTGAGATCTAATTAAGTTTTTTCGCGAAATCCAATACTTTCCGCGGAAATAATTTTGAAACATTTCATTCCATTAATCTCTCAGTTAAACATTTTAAACTCTTATATTTCACCATTAAGGAAAATATCTTAATTATAAAATTGTTTGTGCAAAAATTTATTGAATAAAAGGCCATTCTTCTTTTCCTGTAATTTTTTCCTTTATTTCATTGGGTATATAAAATGAATTTTTCTTAACATTCAAAAGAACTAGTTACAAAATTATGTCTAGTTAGACTTTTGTTTTAATAACCTAGTTAAAAAAATGCCGATAGTAATGTTTAAATTTTAATCCACGATTTTGTGCTTGCATTTTTTTATTTTAAAATCTCATTTATTGTCTTACAGAGTTAGATAAATAATAGCAATATAGTCTACAAAATGTGTAGCCTTCAAATGTGAAATGTGTGCAAAACAGTGCTGTTTTAATCTCAATCTTTTATAGTAATTTTTTCGAAATAAAATATTTGATTTAATAAACATTACTGATATTTTAATATGTTTGTGTTACTTAATATTTGAAGAAATATTTAAAAAATTTTCTCTCTATTTCATACTAACTTTAAGCAATTTCTTTTACATTTTAGATTACATACAATGATCATTGCATCACGCTTGCACAGTACTTTGCCTATCAATTTTTCTTTGATCTTAGAAGGTATTGAAATTTTGTGAACAGAATGCAATATCATCCGATTCATCAATTAATTTGATAAATGAGCAAACGTAAGCATTTTAAGGGGTGTTGGAAAGCTAAAATCTTATTTTTTTTTGACAATTTGAGATTTTTACATTTTCAAATTGTATAGATTTTAACCTTTTTAAAAATACCTTACTTTAACCTCTAGGGTATTTAGAAGCGTATTTTTAAATAATCGTTGAATTTGTACCACGCCCATTTTAATGGCGAGAAAATTGTAAACAAATTACTTTGTTTTTGCTTAAAAGTGTAACGACTGATATAAACCAAAACATTTATCTTTTATTTTAAATTGAGCCTTTTATTTTTTTATTTCCTAGCCAATTAGAAGTCTCACTGTATACATTAAAATCAATTTATCTCAAAATGTAAATTTTAATGTGCGATGTACCTTTTCTGAAAAACTACTGTTCACAGGTATGTAAATTTTTTACGAATTATTTATAATGATGTCTTATATATACTAAAATGAGCTTTTTGTAAAAAACTCAAAAATTTCATTTTTACAAATTTTTTTAAGTAAAAAATGGGTCAAATTTCGCAATGTTTGATAAAATATTTCATAATTTATTAAAAAATTCAAAATTAGCTAAAAGCTCATTTTAGTATAATGAGAGAGGTGTACTTTAATAGTACGAAAAATTTCAAGCATGTACATAAAACAGATTTTGAGAAAAGGTACATCGAAAACAGCCAATTTAACATTGTCAGTATAGAGAGAGAGAGAGAGAGGGGTTTCCAACTCCCCTTAAAACTAAAATTAATTGAAACAAAAACCTTAAGGAACAGAAATCAAGAAAGTACAGATAAAAACGTTTGTAAAATAAAGTAACTGAAATATGAAGACAAGATAGCAAGAAACTTTTAAAATTTCATGAAGAGGAATTTAACAGGGTGGATTTCGAATTTCCTTTACTATACCATAAAATGTTTTCATTACTTTGTAAACTTCTTTATGAATTTGTAACGAATCTTTACGGCACTTTTCCACAAATACTCTTAGGCGTCTTTGGTGATTGTAAATTCGCGTATATTTCCAATCTGCTCAGGAAGAAGAAAATGGGATATTCAAATAAATTAAGGTATTTAAGGAGAGCGTTGTAAGTAAGCATTTAGAAGGCGATTGAGCCAAGAGCAGTAGTGACGAAGTTAAGAAGATTCAAGCAGATTGCGTGAATAGAGTATTGCTGTTATTATTCAGCGAGGTAGCCTTAGAAAGATTGATCTACCTGCAGAGAACGACATTACAGTCAGGTGATATATTATAATTTAGTCTATCTGACCACAGGAGTTAATGTATAATAAAAATAGTTAAATTTTAGTGAATGTTAATAATTCAAGTTGCGTGTATTTCTCGGTCCTCTTATTCCGGTAAACCCGTTCGATATTGAGATTAGTAATTGATTAATATCATATTTTGTAATTTAATTTAATAGTAAAAGGTAAATCCCTTTGACGTAGACATATACACTGCTGGACAATTGCTAAGGGCGGATAATACTATCATCCATAGCAACCACAAAATGAAAGGAAGCAAAATGTGGAAAATTAGAATAAGTGCGGGATATTAGTAAGAAGAAGTATGAGTATGCAAATTTTTTTTCCACGTCTGTTCATCACGTGATAGCGTTCATAAGAGCTTTAAAGGTTTTGACGCGTGTGGACAGTTGTTGTTTCAAGTCAAAGTTTTACAGGAAAGATTTAAGAGACGAACTTAAAATTTTTGGCATGTCTTCCCGACATCACATAGATGATTTTATGCGTGGCCGAATTATTGGAAAGATCGAAGAAGGGCGAAAAATAACAGATGTTGCCAGGGAGTTCGACATCGCTCACAGCGTTGTTTCACGGCTGTGGAAGTCATTTAAAACTACTGGAATGTAGTAGACGGCACGGGGGAGGTCGTGTTAGAAGTACGACGCCTGCAGAAGACAGATATATCGTCCTATCAGCAAAAGGAACAGGCGCACCACAGCTCAGCAGGTGGCAAATCAGTTTCTTGCTGCCTCAGGAAAGCAGATCTCCCGAAAAACTGTTGCCAGACGTTTGAGGGGAGGAGGACTATACGCACGCAGACCTGTTGTGTGTGTCCCATTGACCAGACAGCACCGTACTGCCCGTTTGCAATGGTGTCGTGAGCATCACAATTGGACTGAACAGGACTGGGAATGCGTACTATTCTAAGATGAGAGTAGATTCAGTCTGTCATCGGATTGTAGACGCCAACTGATCTGGCTCGAGAGTAGCACTGCTTATCGTCCAGAAAATATCCAGGAAAAGGACCGATATCCGACATGCAGTATCATGGTGTGGGCCGGCATCATGATCAATGGCCGCACGCGCCTACATGTGGTTGCGAATGGGACTATGACGGGCCAACGATACATTGATGAAGTTCTACTTTCTCATGTTCTTCTTTTCCGTGGTGCTGTCGGTGATAAATTTGTTTTTATGGACGACAACGCAACATGTCATCGAACACTCTCTGTTCAGGATTGTCTAGACAGTGAGGGTATTCAACGTCTCGTAATGCCAGCGCGTTCTCCAGATGTAAACCCCATTGAAAATGTGTGGGATGCTTTGGGGAGGCAAGTTGCTGGTCGAAACTATCCTCCGACAAACAAGAACACCCTCATCCGTGCACTCACAGAAGAATGGGATAAATTGCCTCAACAGCTGCTGGATAATGTTGTGCAAAGTATGGTACGACGTGTGGAATGTTGCATCACACTCCACGGTGGACATATCCCGTACTGATACCTTTCTTTAAGGTGCCTGCTGACTTTTAGATGCATTGTTACATTTCTCCGTACGCAGATTAAATGAACATTTTTTTTCTTTCAGATGTTTCACTGCTTTTGTACTTTCCAGAACAATAAATATTCTTTATTCTAATGTCTGAACAGTGTGGCAACTATATTTTATCCTACTAGGCCTCATGTCTCGCTTAATGTTATGCTACATAGCAATTTGTGATCCGTCCTTAGCAATTGTCCAGCAGTGTAGTTTAATATTTGTAATGAGAAGGTTTCTAATTGAATCTATTGAATAAATAGAATTTGTTATTATACAAATGGCGTCTGGTCATTCTTTGCCTCAAGTTAATCTTAGTGTCCAGGGTGGAGCCCAGGGTGTTCTCACAAATTTAAGCCCATCATCAAATTTATTTAGCATGTCCTTTATTCTACGATCACTACTGATCATGCAACAATGAGTCATGCAACAATACTATAAATTCTAAGACAAAACTAGATCGACCTAATTATTCTTTTTCACAAATTCTATTTTTTTTATCAAATATAGAAATAGTTATCAATTGAACATATTATAGAAAAAGGATTTACATAACCAAACATATCTTATGTATTATAATTAAATTATTATAACTAACAAATGATTAATAAGAAAATATAAAATTAATCCGCTACAAGATATTTTAACACAGGGAATGAATGAAATGTATTAAATATGCAAAATTTCAAACCACACTAACAAAAAAAAACGAATATGAAGAAGTCACAGAAAATTCAAATAAAAAAGTCTCTAGCATCATGATAATTATATATCTATTCGAAAAATCATACCATCCATGGATACTGGCCTCGGCGAGCATAATCTCCTCCAACGATTCGGTCTGGAGAATTGACTGGTATTGAACTTTTGCCACAATTTTGAACAGTCAGAGCATTTAAAGGAATCGATTTACCTATGGAAAACAATTTTAATTATTTCTGTTTATTTTCACTGAAAAAAGCAAAGTGTGTGGTATACAATGCATAAATATGCTTACAACTGACATCTTTACACAAAAAAAATATAATTGCCAATCCATGTGGCAGTCTTTTGAAAACACTCATTTCTGTTATTAAAAATACACAAACACATACAAATGTTACTGGACTTAAAGGGTAGCAAAATTTTTTCTGTAAATGTTAAGTACAAATTTAGTATAAGACTGTGATTTGAAATACAGAGGAGATAAAGCTCATTTCTATCAATTTTAGTTAAAAAAAAATTCATTCATTTTTATCTATTCCTAATCATTTTTATCTATTCCTAATCATTCCTAATCATGTATAAAACAATGTATACATTAAAGTTCAGAAAAATGAATAGAAATGTCAATTTATCTCTCAGATACTGGAATGCATGGATATTCTTAAGTCGAAAGGTGAATATCAGGAATTTTAAATCTTCATTCTTAAGAAAAGCGTAATTACACGAGTCAATAAGGTGATATGATTCGATTAAACATCGAATTACACACACACGCACGCACACACGCACGCACGCACGCGCGCGCACACGCACACACACACGCACGCACACACATTTGTGTACAAATGGTACTTTGTTAAAGTACTTTACAAAGTGTACTTTTGTAGAAGTAATACATTAGCAGATTATTAGTGTTAGGGTTTAAGTATATAAGGTTTTTCAAACAGTTTTAAAGCACCTACTTTCCCCTTGATTTGCCATATATTACTGAACTGATAAAAATAGGAAGGCAAAAGGCAGTTATAGACGATATAAAAATTATACATAACAGAGAGTATCAAACTTTATTTATATTAAATATAAATCAGCAACTTCCAAGAGTATGAAGAAGTAATATACTTTCCCCATTGAGAGAGAGAGAATAATAATTATATGTACTGAATTACTATTATACCAACTTAGTGTTAAGCAGTTTGTAAGCATGTAATAAAAAGACAGAAAAGGTCAAAGTAGTATAACCAAATTATACATATACATTCGTATATATATATATGTGTATACATACACCCCACATCTCGTTATTTACGTTGTAGTTGCACCGCGTTTTTTTTTATATTATATGGCTGGGATTAAGTTGCAATATTCATTCACTTTAATACTCGTTTAATTTATAAATGGTATAATGTAAAACAATCAAAGTGCTCTTTTTACCCTTTAAAGAGCTTTTTTTCCCCCATTTAAAATCGTTATGAAAGCGAAACCGTGAAATTAAGATCATTGCTAGACTAGGGATGCTTAATAATATTAGCAACGTGGATGGGTAATTTATGAACAAAAATAAGCTAACAATCTAAGTTCCATTCAGAAGGCCGTTAACAATGCTGAATTTAACGAAGTGGGGGAATTCAAAGTATACAAATTTTTTAGGAGAAATTTGCATTTTCAATTTCTAAAATGAACTTTTAATTTCTTAGCAAGTTATTTACTCAAGATTATAAGACAAAAAATGTATCAATGTTTATTTTTAAGGCATCCTGATAGAGCAGTCATTCATTTTATGCATGCAAATTCTGTATAGTACAAAACACATTTGAACCGTTGCCAGTGTTTATTTTAAAGATACTTAAAAAAAAAAATGTCCGAAAAATTTTATGCCATTGAAGGAAAATTATTTTTCAAAATTCTTAAATTACTAATTAAGGATGGTAAAATAGTAAAAAAAAAAAAAAAAAAGAATCAATATTTTTTCTACAAATTTTCTGTGTGTTTTTTTAGTACTCTAATACTCTCATAATTGAGCAGATATTATTGTTCTGGTATTTATTGTCTGATTATAAAGTTGTAGTAAAACCTTGATTATGAACAGCGTATACTAACAATAAATGAAGTAACTTTTTTTTAAGAAAAAATAATTAGAGAATGAGAATGGATTTTTCCAGCAGAAATGTAAATTAATTTTTAAAGCAATACGTATTAAAAAATGGGTGAGAAGTCACCATTTATATATATACTTGGATTTACTAGTAATGCTCTCATACGTATATTACATATAATGAACACTAGATGGCGCCATGTCCTACTCTCTGGTGCAAAAAGAAATTTAATACCATCACTATGTCAATGAGTACGAATTTTTCCTCATGTGTTTAACTGCTGATAATAATAAAATGATGATATTTAACATTTTTAGTTAAGTTTCTCAGAAATTTTTTCCTGCAACTTATTTTTCATTTTTTAGTTGGAAGGGAGCGCGAGATTTTCTATTTTTCTTTACGTACACGTTATATTTCTTTATATACATATTCAAAAATTAAACATCAAAGATTAAATTAAATCTGCAATTTTTCCCTGAGTAGAAAATAAAATTGTTTTTCGTTTATATCCTGAATGAATGAAAAAAAGTACCACTTAAAATCCATCATGTTGAGGGACGGATGCACGTTAAGTATGTCGAGCTTAAGTCCTCCCGTTGGCGTGATGTGGTATTTGGAGAAGGGGACAACTCGGGTGTTATCCTCGTCACTTGACCGACGTTCAAAATTACAAGATTCATCACCAACAGCCCTCATGTTGCACCCCAGTGCAAAGTTATTTAAAATCAAATCAATAAATAAAGCCTAATAAGATATGAAACAATTATTTTCTTTTGTCTTTTTAAGTATTGTAATATTTTCTATGAATTATAAAAAAAATAACAATGTCACTTTTTAAAAAAATAAAAAGTGCCATATTTAAAGTGCCTATTTGTCCTATTGTGTAACTCAGGGGTGGGCAGACTTTTCCAGGGTACGCTCTACTTCTAATTTTTTCAAGATTCTGCGGTCCACACAGTGTAAGCAGCGAAACAAATGGGAGGGGGGGGCACAGGCCGGACCCTCCCCATAACCTTTGATTTGTTCCCTGATTGATTATAATCCCATGTATAGAACACGTAAAATTTAATTAAGTATTTGTTATTAATAATTTTTTTTATTAATTGATGATAATAATTTACTCAGTAATTTATTTTTTACTGCTTCTTGTTCCCGATAATCTTCAAAATAAAAAATAATAAGTTTGACTGCGTTTTGGGGTATGATACAAGAATGGTAGACTTTCAACCCTCGTCCCCCCCTTGAAAAATTCTTTTGAGTTCCATTGCCCAGTGTCTTACGTAGGTGTGGTGAAGCAAAGAAAAGGTCTACAATATTTATTATAACTAAATAATAAATATGTAATGCATGTACTTACCTACAGAACTAGAATTTAAAACTAACACTTTTAAAACCGCGTTTATAGCAAAAAAATCGCAAGATACAATCATAATAATAACAGCCACAAATAAAGGGCGTTTTTTTGAGAGGTATAGAACTTTAAATTGCAATAAAACAACGATGTATTATTCGATTGACATATTTTTTTATTCGAAAGATAATCTTGTGGCATTACATTTTAAATATGATTTCTGGCATATAATTGCCACGGCTGGCTCGGATGTAGTCCAATCTGGACGTCCAATTTTCGATGACTTTTTCCAACATTTGTGGCCGTATATCGGCAATAACACGGCGAATGTTGTCTTCCAAATCGTCAAGCGTTTGTGGCTTATCCGCATAGACCAATGACTTTACATAGCCCCACAGAAAATAGTCTAGCGGTGTTAAATCACAAGATATTGGACGCCAATTCACAGGTCCAAAACGTGAAATTAGGCGGTCACCAAACGTGTCTTTCAATAAATCGATTGTGGTACGAGCTGTGTGACATGTTGCGCCGTCTTGTTGGAACCACAGCTCCTGGACATCATGATTGTTCAATTCCGGAATGAAAAAGTTAGTAATCATGGCTCTATACCGATCACCATTGACTGTAACGTTGTGGCCTTCATCGTTTTTGAAGAAGTACGGACCAA
Source organism: Trichonephila clavipes (assembly GCA_019973935.1). Taxonomy (NCBI): domain Eukaryota; kingdom Metazoa; phylum Arthropoda; class Arachnida; order Araneae; family Nephilidae; genus Trichonephila; species Trichonephila clavipes. Next base: position 202,990 of record BMAU01005552.1, read on the forward strand.
TGATTCCACCAGCCCATAAAGCGCACCAAACAGGTCAGTTTTTTGGATGTAACGGTGTTTCGACATACACTTGTGTATTATCTTCACTCCAAATGCGGCAGTTTTTTGTTTGTTGACGTAGCCATTCAACCAGAAGTGCGCTTCATCGCTAAACAAAATTCGCTTATGAAAATCGACCATTATTTTCGAAATAAAATTGCACAATTTGAAAGCGTTGTTCAGGCGTGAGTCTATTCATGATGAATTGCCAAACCAAACCGAGAATAAATCACTTGACAGCTGTTAAATCTGTCACCATCTTGGAAAGCAATGCCAACTTAAACTTCTATACCTGAAAAAAAAACACTCTGTATAACAATATCAAATGATGCATTTGTTATCAAGCAATTCAAAATACCTTAAAATGTAAAAAAAAAAAATTAAATTAATTTTTGTTGTTATAGACCAGGGATGGTGAACCAGTGGCACGTGTGTCATTGATGGCACGTGTCACAACATTTTTGGCACACCACCGATCAAAACGATTTGCCTTTTAATTCAAAATAACAATGCTCAATAGGAAGAATTTCGAACAAACGCGAATGATCGGTCGCAGTTTTCAGAGAAATTTTCTCAGTTAAAGGAATTAGCGGTAACGCTCAAGTTTTTTATGTACCCTGATGTGACTTCATTTAATGAACTGAATTTGTTCCAATTCGATTAGTTGGAAATTGAAATATTTGAAATGCAACTGATTGATTTCCAGTCTAGTTCAATATGGATTCAAAAATGTGTTGAAAAGGGGAGAAAGTTGGAATGGATTAAAACAGAAAGATTAACAAGCAATATAAGTAAAAATGCTAGTAATGAAATTTTGGAAACATGAAATTCGATTTCAGATACACTTAGCTGTTTGTAGAAACTGGCTCAGGCTATTTTAACCATATTTTCAGCTACCTATGTTTGCGAGTCATTATTTTCAGAGATGAAAAACATTAGACTCACTTAGAAACCATTTGGAAGATGACTCTAATTCAGCTTGCATTCTGCTAAAAGTAACTTCTTACAATCCTAATGCAAGTTATTTGTCATTTAATCTGCCACAACAGAATTCGCACTAATGTTACTTTAATTTTTAATTATACTTATAAATGAAACATTTACTACTATACAGGGTAAAATGCATTTTTTCGTTGTAAATAAAGAGGTTTGAGTTTTGTTAGTATTTAGTTTCATTATTTTCTCAATAATCACGAGTCAAAATTATTTGACGGCACGTCTATACCTCATTAAAAATTTCTTAAAGAAAAAATGGCATATTGATACAAAAAGGTTCGCCACCCCTGTTATAGACAGTAGAAGACTTAGTCTACAAACTGTCACAGCCAAGCATGAAAATTTCCGTACATAATAACTAACTGCTAAAGTTTTCAGGTGGTCACCCCAAGTGGTCTTGGCGGACCATCTGTCGATCGCGATCGACGTAATGCCCATCCCAGGTGTAACTTATTCCTAATGAAATAAATTACCAATATTCGTGTCACCCGTCATTACTTGGGCTAGGGCTCAAAATTGCGAGATCCGTCGCCAATAGCCCTGTTGTTACCTTAGACTGCGTTATAAATTAAATCAAAAGTCATTTCTTCTTTGAAAATAGTAGAAGCTAATTGGTTGAAGTATTGGCATTAGTAGATGTTTTTCTGCTATTTTTGGAATGTTTATTTGTAAAACGAAATTGACGTTTCCTTTTGGCACTAATTCTACTTTTAGAATTACCCATCTTAAACGAAGAGAATCGAGGATTTCTCGGCAATGGAAAAGGATTAAATAGACACTTATAGTCAGCTAAGCAATGACAAACATAAACAAACAATAATATTCTCTTTTCCTGCCAGAATCTGTATAAAAAAATATGAAATCCTATTTTGGTAATTATATTTTCAAATATTCTGAAAATTCACACTTTAAAATTTATTCATTTTATATTATTAAATATTTAAACAAAATTTAAAAAATAAAACTGTGAAACATTTTTCAACTACCGAAATGTAGACTTGTACTTCCGGTTTTCAGAAACTAGCGATATAATAAAATTCAAATTTCTGTAACTTGTTCTAAATAAGGTAGAAACAAAATTAAAGCATTATTGAAAAGAAAAAGGTTAAATTTCAAAATAACATTAAAATTTACAAATTTTGACGAGAATGACGTTTCGTAGATATATGGATACCTCAAGACAGAGAAAATTCACTTCAATGCTTTTAATGCCTTGTATATGTTACTGTGTCTTTTAATTCATTTAATTAGGTTTTCTTAACTTCATAATTATATAGTTAATAATTTATTCATATTAAATCATGTCTTTAGGATTAATTGATTTATGAATATTTTTTGATATCATTTGCTTCAATTTAAGTAGCCAAAGAGATTTAGGTACGATAAATCAATTGTAGCTATTCTGTATACCATTGTAACCTTAAGTTTTACATATCTCTCAAATAACTATATATCCGTATGGTTACTGAACTGAATGGTTTTTAGATGATTACCTTAGCTTTTTAATGAAAATATCTGCTTCTAAAAGACAAAAAATACAACTGCTTTTAAATTTCCAGCTTTTCATAGGTTTCAGTAACCATTGGATGTTTTGTAATACAAAAAAAGATTAAAGATTTCTCATTAAATAGAACTTATAGATATAGTGATATTCTAATTCTAGTACAATTAATTTAATATACGGATTTATAAAAAAACATTTGAGATTCCATTTATAACCGTCAAAAGATGACAAGAAGAAACATAGTTTATACATCTATTACAAGTAAATGGAACTTAAACATCTTTTAGTAGTCAATTTTCTAGAAAGAGTTATTTGAATAGAATATTTTAAAGTAGAGTAGAGAGTCAATATATTTTTAGTCAAATGAGAAAATTTATATCTGTAACTTGAGCAAGTAAACACTTGGATCAATATCATTTTGTATTCATTTATTAATTTTAGAAAGATTGATAAAATAAATTAATGATCTTAATTAATAAACAAAGATACATTTCCCCCCCCTCTTCAAAGAAATTTTAAGACAAAAAAAAAGTAATAATTTTAAAAAGTTTAAAAAAATGTTAAAATAAGTAAAAAAAGCAATTTTCCTTACTTCCTTTTCATAATTTACTCCTGCAAAAAAAACAAAAAACAAAAAAAAACCCCCACCCCATCAAGGAAAGTCAAAACATTAACATAAATTAACAGTAAGTAGAAATAAAGTAATTAAATTATTTACAAAATGTATATTCCTTTAAACGTATTAAAATGGGGGAATTTTTTTCCTTCAAGCCTTAAATTATATTAATTATATTATACCAAGTCGTTGGCATGTGCAGATTTTTTTTTTTGCTATTTAAATAATGTTTTTAAGGTATTCGCTACGTTCAGAATCGTGATTTTAAAAAAGCGCATAAATGGATAATTTTCATGATATTTAGTGTCACTTAGATTAGAATACATTAATAAAATTGTTTTAAGGAAATTTTGATAAAAAAAATTATTTAAATACAATATTTTGGCAAAAAATTAAATTAGAATAACCTTTTTTCAAAATGTTCTCCTTTTGTGAAAATGCTTCTATTATAATAATATTTTGTCTGTATATAGCTCAGGCCTCTGTATAGAGGCTCAACTATGGTTTTTGGAAAATTCACATTATTTTGAGAGTTACAACCAATTGAAATAATTATCGGCGTTTTTTTCTCAAAATTTCTCCCCCCTGTTGTCGTAAAACAGGGATAAACACACTTCTAAGTTATATATTTCAAAAATTCTAGTTGAGTCTCTGTACAGAGGTCTGAGCTATATAAAGGGTGTTTTTTTAGAGGTATAGAACTTTAAATTGCAATAAAACAACGATGTATTATTCGATTGACATGAATTTTTTTAATTCGAAAGATAATCTTGTGGCATTACATTTTAAATATGATTTCTGGCATAGGACTGCCACGGCTGGCTCGGATGTAGTCCAATCTGGACGTCCAATTTTCGATGACTTTTTCCAACATTTGTGGCCGTATATCGGCAATAACACGGCGAATGTTGTCTTCCAAATGGTCAAGCGTTTGTGGCTTATCCGCATAGACCAATGACTTTACATAGCCCCACAGAAAATGGTCTAGCGGTGTTAAATCACAAGATATTGGAGGCCAATTCACAGGTCCAAAACGTGAAATTAGGCGGTCACCAAACGTGTCTTTCAATAAATCGATTGTGGCACGAGCTGTGTGACATGTTGCGCCGTCTTGTTGGAACCACAGCTCCTGGACATCCTGATTGTTCAATTCAGGAATGGAAAAGTTAGTAATCATGGCTTTATAGCGATCACCATTGACTGTAACGTTGTGGCCTTCATCGTTTTTGAAGAAGTACGGACCAATGATTCCACCAGCCCATAAAGCGCACCAAACAGTCAGTTTTTCTGGATGTAACGGTGTTTCGACATACACTTGTGTATTAGCTTCACCCCAAATGCGGCAGTTTTGTTTGTTGACGTAGCCATTCAACCAGAAGTGCGCTTCATCGCTAAACAAAATTCGCTTATGAAAATCGGGAACAACGGCAATCTCGTTTTGGGCCCATTTGACGAATCTACGCCTTGCTTGATCATATTTAAAATGTAATGCCACAAGATTATCTTTCGAATAAAAAAAAATTCATGTCAATCGAATAATACATCGATGTTTTATTGCAATTTAAAGTTCTATACCTCTAAAAAAACACCCTATACAGGCAAAACATTATTATAATAGAAGCATTTTTCACAAAAGAATATTTTGGGAATGGTTCATTCTCTATGTTAATTTTTTGTCAAAATATTGTACTTAAATAATTTTTTATTGTAATACTATTCTTAAAACAATTTTATATACATTTTCTAATCTAAGTGACACTAAATATCATAAATACTATCCATTGATACGCTTTTGCAAAATCACGTTTCCGAAAGTAGTCGGACACACCTTAAGAAGTAATTTATTAATTTCTGGAGAGATGCATATTCCATGTTCGCCCCTCTGCTTTAGTCACATTGAAGATAGAAGATTTTCTCTAATGTAATGTGAAAGCAAGACATTGTAATGAATCATAATAAAAATATTATGATTCTCTTATGTTTTAGTCAGTGGTTTCTTTTCGAATAAAATTTAACTCTAGTTAAGTCTTTTGGCCGGTAAAAAAATTCAACAAATTTAATCTATATGAATTAACCAAATCATATTCTATTAATATAAATAATATTCTTATACATTTACAAATTAATCCTCCACCCGCGGGCAGCGTAAATAGCACTATAACTTTTTCTGTATAATTTTGCGAGTCACATTATTATCTCGTTGCACATAATAGGCGAATAAAAAATATTATGCAATCTATTAATGAATAAAGCAAAAAAGAAAAAAAGTCTTAAATAAATACCAGTGTTTAGAGGATTAAACCGAAAACAATTTTCTAAATTTTTGAGACAATTTCTTAGAAATACATGAGTTCCTTATTATTTAAATATAGTTTTATTTAGGTTACCTTTACGATCAATCATAAAATATTTCGCACACCCAAAAAGTACTCCATGTAATGAAACCTAGTGAATGATCGACGATATATCGATAAAGACAGATTATTACAGAGAACATATTCCATAAAATTTATGCAAATCTGATTTGTTATAAATTTACGCTTTGATAATTCAACAAACTAATGTCTACTACCTAATTACGGCAGAGACATAAAATGCTTAGCTCAGTAATTTCTCAAAGTTGACTAAACTCATTCATCTCTTACGTTCCACTTAGTGATTCACACCATCATACATAATGAATCAATAATTCTGTTTCACTTATTTAATTTCATTAATAAAATGTGATTGCTTCGAATTTTTCCTGTTTTAGAAACAGTTTAAATATTTGAGTCGCTGCCAGGAATTGTATTGGAAAGAAAGAAAAAACAAATTTTCTTCAGCGATATAAAAATGACTGAAAAAATTTTAGATTAGTATAAATTTCTTGTATGAATCATAAATAAGTGTAATAATAAATAATTAATGGTTATATTTGCGATAATTGTTTTCCAGTTGATTGAAACTTGTCAATAGTCTAAAACCGGTTTAACTTTTATCACACATATGCGTAATGTACTGTTTTCATTAAGCATTACGTATATCATGAAATTCATCTGACAATAATTGTTTTTATTTTCAACTATTTGTAGAAAATAGAATTCAATCTGAATTTTGTGATTCTAGATAATTCCTCTTATTTTAAATGTCATTAACTGTTGAGTGAGAAATATATTTGATTTTCTGTTTTTTTTAAAAAATATTTACCAACAAATCTCAAAAAAAAAAAAAAAAAAAAAAAAAAAAAGGAAAAGAAGAAAGTTAGTTTAGAAATAAATGAATACCAAAGACATTGTTATACTTTTCAAAAGATTACATGTTATATACTTTCAGAAAGTTATGCCCATTTATTTTGAACCAAGAAAGAGCACATTTCTGTGTATTACAGAATAATTCAAGAATAAATATTAATTACCAATGCTTACGTATTTTATATCTAGGAGGATATTTTGTAGGGTCTTAAAATGCTGTATTTGTAAGTTCTGGCTTCATTTGGTTTCCTGCAAATAAACACGTTAATTAAAGAAGGTATTTAATTGATAATCTTTTCTCTCCCAACATCCATACCACACTACCTAAGAACTTGGAATCCCTTTTGAAGTTAAAAGTGTCCCTCCACTTAATAAGGTTGATGTACGTTAAATTTGTAGAAGCTCAAAGTAATTACACTGACGAGGAAAGTCCGGAAAGAAGAGTATCAGCTAAGTTGCCGACCTTATTACTTGACCGTGGTTTAAAAATAAAAACTTCTTCGTTTTTATAGCCCTCATGTTTGCTTCTGAGTACGACAATAACAGAGCAGTCAGTCAATCCACCTTCTAAAAGTTAATGTATAATAGTCTACTCAGTGGCGTAACATAACCCCCGCATTGCTGGGGGGGCAGGAAGCTAAGGGGCTCAAAGTTTGATTGACGCCCTTTGTAAGATCTGGTTTGGGGTACAAAACCTAACTTTGCAGGGGGCCCTAATATTCTCCGTTACGTCACTGAGTACTCACATATAATTTTACAAAACGATCTTCGGTGGTACAAGAATCTGAGCCCACAGTCCAATTTGGACATCATTAATCATTCATTTATGAGAATTATTACTTTTTGCTAAACTGTGAATCTTTGAAGCTTTGCTGAAGATTACTGACTTGTGCTGGTAGTCAGAAGCAAGATAACTTGAAATTTGTATTTTTCTTTTTAAAAGGAAGTTGTTTAAGGTATGAATATTATTTTACTATCAAGCAGGCATTATAACTTGAAATTTGTATTTTTTAAAAGGAAGTTAAGTTATTTTTTAAATGGAGGTATTATTTTAAATATAGCAAATGCTAAACAATATGTTTGCTGTGAAGAAAAAGAAATTATGAGTTTTGTAATTCTATATCATTTGTTTTCCGCACATTCTCCTTTCCTTCAACGTTCTTTTCATTTTACTTATTTGTTTTGAAAATGACAGAACTCTCTTTTGTTATATCTATGACAATGACATCTGAATGATCTAGATGCCATTGTCAATAAAGAATGGATGCAGTTCAAAAAGGTAGAATTTTCTTTTTACTCATTGTTTTTTTTTTTTTTTTTAACAAATTGAAAACAGTGAACGTAGAAATTAAAATATAATTTCGAATTTTATTCATAGATATATTACGTGTAGTAGTTGTAGAGTTAGAAAACGTAATATTTATATTTATTTAAAAATAATTGATTCAACTCTTTGAGTTACAATTATTAAAAGGACGAGAACCACTGGCTTCAGTAATATGAAGATGAAAACTAGAAAAAAGTGAGCTCTGTTGTTGTTGTTGCACGCCCCCATTGGTTAGCAGCGCTAGACCAGGTCCATGATATCGTACACTTTCAGAAAGTCCAACACCAGCAAGGGAACGTCTGCTCAGTCCTGCTTGGTGAGCCCTAGGCACTCGAGGATGTGAGCAGGCGTGGTTGGCTCAGAAGAACAGTTCGTGCACATTTCAAAGCTCTTGCGTCCTTCGGAAAATTTCATTGTTTTGATATGGCCTCTTTTTTTTGAAAACGGGCTAGAAGAGTTTGATCGCGTCTTGTAAAACCGTGAGCCAGAGAGACTCCAGGACGAGAACACTGATACCAATGGTGCTCTGGGGGGTCGGGAATTCCAAGCGGTCTTATTCTAGTGTTTAGTTCTAGAGAAAATCTCCAAAAAGGTGAAGGGTGCTGACGGCTCTGGTACCTCGCAAGCGCCAGCCTTGGCCAAAAAGTGTCCGCAATCTCATTTTCCTCTAGATCTATATGAGAGGGAATCCACTGCAGATGAATTTGATGCGACGTGGAAAGTCGTTTTAACTTGGTGAGTATTGATACCCCAACATTATCTCTCACACTTTGCCAATTGGACAAAAGTGCTGTATTGCACTTTTACTATCAGACAGTATCCAAAATCTCCTTTCCATTTGGAAGAGATGCAAGAGAACCAAGGGCCTCATCAATGGCTATTAGCTCACTGCGAAAAACCGAGCAACCGTCTGGATTTTTCCTCTGGATTCTTAAGATATGGTCTTGCGATTTGATGCAAATTCCGCTGCCAGACAATTATTATCCGCTTCGATAATAATTGTCTCTACTGCCAGCCGTATAAACCTGAACGGCGTCAATTGGTATATCTCCAATTCTCTCTAGAGCTAATTGCTTTAGATAGGCAGTAAGGTCTGCTTGTTTATTCCCGTGTACTGGTAATTCTGGATGGAAGAAGACCCCGTCAAGATCATCTGCTGGGTCAAGACATTGTGACAGGTGATGAGGTTCTACAGCACCAATGGTAAGGATAAAAGAGACCATTTGGCTGAAGGGACTGTTTCTCCTGAGTCTCTGGTTATTACACCAATCTTTGAAGTAAGCTGAAGTAAAAAAGTTGCACTTGTTGAAATTCTATTAATGTTGAATTGTATGATCTTTAAAGAATTTGGAGACCGTAGATTATTTATCGAACCTAAACCAGGAACGCAGTCCTTTTTTGACTGCGCGACGACCGATGCAGCATTAGCGATAGAAGGTGTACTGTTCATGGATGGGGAAAAGTTGCAGCCTCTGTTAGTCACAGGACTAGAGCACCTAAAAATAGGTAGAGGACCGACTTAGCTCTAGGTGGTATCCCATTTAGTCTGACTCCTACCCTACGAGGATCTGTCCGGCATGGGAGACCCTACCGGTAGTTAGACTACCGCCGGCATAGCTCCCAGGGTTGTCAGAGTACTCAAGTCCCTCCAGCATGTCAAGCTAAGGATACCAATAAGCAGGTATTTGTATTTATATTTTATTATATATATCTTCAAAAAATTCATTATATTATAGGATAAATTAAACAGAAGTATTTACTCTTTTGTTTTGTTTCTGACATGTACATTAATAAGCTACTTCTGGATACTGAATACGTATCACGCTTTATTTTATACCTAAGCAACACTTCATCAATTTTTAAGGCTTTTTAAAAATATCTAAACATCAGTAGTAATATGTTTTTCATTTTCATTATGATTTATTTCACCGACAAGAAGGATTTAAACACTTACTACACTAATATATCTTTTATTTTATCTGAGTTTGTCAAAATTACCACTTTATCATTTAATAAAAAAGCACCGAAATTTATTTAGAAAATTCTGGTAATATATCATACTGTCAAACATATATCCTTTTTAATATCCGTTTCATTTATAGCTACGATCAAATTATTCCGCTTTCGGTATCAGTGAAAATAAAACTGTATTTATCGAATCTTGGAGTTTACATTTGTTTTTTTCCCATTGGTGTTTATTGAATTAATGTACATAAAAAATAAACTTTAGGTTTTTTTTTTTATTTATTCAGTATCGATTTATGAATTACAAATCGACTATTTTAAGTAATTGAGAATATTTTAATATGTTTTATTGAGAGAAAGAGATATTATTAAAAATTATAAAAAAAACCATATTTAGGTTGCAAAATCTAGAAAAAGAGAAATTAAGGATTGTTTTTCAAATAACTCTCACTTCACATTTATTGCAGTTTGTTTTTTTACGTGTGTTTTTTATTTCTTATCGACATAATTATATAATAAAGTTTAATAATTGAATATTATTTAAGTTTGAATGCTTAGTTATTTTATATGAGCAGAATATATCTAAAATTCCATCGCCTTACAGAAAGATTTTTTGAACTTCGTCTCCTATTTGTCTGTCACATTTAAATTTAAAACGAAATCTTTTATTACTTTAACTACCAGGAAATACATTGAGTTTCTATAAACTTAGTGTTTTTCAATGATTTTTGATTATCAAAAAATAATTTTCTATCTCCAATTTGTATTATACATCATAACGTTCAGAAATATATATCATTGCTTTTCTCTTTCTCTCTCTGTGTACTTCTTAATTATTCTTCTCACCTCATGGTAAGAAAGTTTAAGCCCAACAGTAATTTTCCAAAAATATTTTAATTATTCATTCGAATTTAAATGCATCTTCAAAGTTCAGATATGCTATAACCTGTAGTTTTAAAAACCAGGTTCATCATAATTATACTTTAAATCCCAAAATTTAACGTGTGAACAAAAATTAGAGTCAAAAGCTTAAGAACAGTAACACGTTACTTTTAATGAAAGAAAAAAAATTCCACACAGGATTATTGCTTTATGAAATTGTATGTTCTAGTGTGTACTAATTGATAAAACAAGGTTCTGAATTGTTTCCAGCTGGATATTAAGCCCAGCATCCTCAATGTCGGATTTTAAGTCTTTAACTGAAGAATATTGCTTGTTTTTTCGGAAAATTACACATGTGAGAATGCCCCTTAAGTTTTCTGTTGGGTTGAGGTCAAGTCTAATGTAAGCCAACCTAAGTTACTGTGATGTAGAGTGGGAAGTATGGATCGATGGATTGTCCTATTATAAAAATTGAATATTGTAAAATTTCACCAACCAGAAGTAAAGGATTGGAAAGTATAGTGAGAGCTTTCAGAGTTTTGACGTCCCTTGATCAATGCTAGAGACGTATGACCATTGACAGAAATTGCCCTCATATTACCATTTCACATCATATATATACATTGAGTGGACAAATTATTATGACCACCCCTTCAATACAATATTAGACCCCCTTTTGCTCTTAATACTGAATTGATTCTTCTTGGCTTGAACTCTATGAGTTATTGAAAAGGATGGCTAGAGGAATTTCAGTACATATCCGATGAATTACACTTTTCAACGCCTTCAGATTGAATACTGGATTCAGCTGCCGGATGCCCCTTTTGATCTCATCCCACAGATTCTCAATTGAATTGAGATCTGGTGATTGTATAGGTCACCTAAGAATGGTAAACTTTCTGCCATGTTCTTTGAACCATCTGGGAACGCTGCCGGCTGTATAATAAGAAGAATGGTCCTTTAAAAGGATTATTGTTAATTTTAACTAGGTTTAAGTAATTGGGATAAAAATTAATATTGTTATCAAAATTATTATTTTTACCAAGAAATATTTTCTTTTGAAACTAATTCCAGGAGAATTATATATATCCAAAGAGAAAGGAAGAACCTTTTTTTTCAATCAGTGTCTCATAGTTTAAAAAAACACTCTACAAGAAAGTACTGATAATTCTGCCACACATTAAAATTAACTAACAATTTTTTTTCCTTTTTTTCAAATGAGAATAAAATAAAAGTTTAAGAACTTCAAAATATTTAAGCCTCAAACAATAAATGTGCTTATATTTTGATGGTGTATGATATATGAAGATGAAGAGCAATACTTATAATAGGATATATGAAGAAAACGCTCTTTTTTGTTATCTTACATGAAAAAAAAGAAGATTTTTATCGTCTTAATGTTCAAACTTTAGTTCTTTGTGTAAGGATTATTCTTCACAACAAACAACAAAGAAAGCAATATTCTTTCCATACGTGTGTATCTACTGACCTGTACACATTTACCTAGTGGCAATTTTCCTTCTTTACCTATTCATCACATCTTTACAGTTTCAGAGATTTAATCCCTTTTTAATTCTGCTAGCAATCTAATATAGAAAAAAGATTTTATTGCACTATTCCTCTTTATTACTGAGTAAGAGGTAGCCATCTTGTGACGAAATTAGGGTGATATTTTAAAAAAGAAACACACCTATATATATATATATAAGCACAGCGTCTTATTTTCAAATTGTTCTCTTTTTCCTGTTGAAATAAGAAAATTTTGATGTACTTAGGTGATAAGTAGATAAACAAAACTAGAAATTCTTTCCCACAAGGATTTATTTCTTGCTTACTTTCCGGGAAGTATCCCTAAGAACATGAATTCTTTCTAAGCTACAATTTTTACTAGAATGTTACTTTGTTTGTTTTATTTACACTGCGATTTCTCTTTTCAACATATCCCCATCATTATAAGTCACAAATCAAAAGAAAAATGAAAATGGTAAGACCTTTTATAGTTTGTGTAAGGAAATATTCAATTTTGAAAAACATTCATCAGTTCTAAAAATATGCATATTAAAGTAGGCTAATACTTTCTATTAAAAACAAACCATTTTGTGAGAAGCACTTTTTTTACATTAAAATGATAAAAAAAATGTGTAAAAAGAGCAATCGAAGTATAGTATTTACCTTTTTAGTTGAAAAAATAAATAAAGAAAAAACACTAATTGCAGGGAAAGTCTTAAAAATTTTGATTTTATACACATGAAGAATTTTTTCATATATTATGTAAACAGTTTTTAAAATTAATAATTTTTTCTGAACTAAAATATAGTTTAACTGTGCTCTAAAATACGTAAGAAGTTTAACGAGTAGAGTTTTTCAGCTGTATTCCTTAACGCAAAATTTCTTGATTATGCTTGAGTAGTATTTTGAAAGTTCATTTTATTTCTTAAGTAAATGTAAATGTCGTATGAATGAAATAATTTTAAATTAAAACCCTCCTTTTCAACAAAATATTGATTGATCAGAACTTTTTTATCGTAATGGTGAAAAAAAATTAGTTTTCAAAATATAACTTATATATAAGAAAGGAAATTAACAATATTTCATATTTTATTTGTACTTTGGTTTTTACTCATTTTAATTAACTCAGAGATTCGCCAGAAATAATCTGAAAAGGATGACTATATAAAGAATTTAACTAAGATATACTATGCGAATATTTTTTATTAGCAAAACTGTTGTAAAAATTTTAAATAAGCAATTTTAAGCATATTCACTAGATGAAAGAAATGAAATAGGCTTTCTCTCTATAGATAAAAGAAAAGTTTTTATATGATTATGTAATAAATTTATTTATTATCTCACACACGGGAACATTTTTAAAAAGGCGTTAAGTCCTGTTCAATATTATGATTACAAATTGGCAATAAGGTGCAATTTTCAGTTCAAAGAACTACTTCAAGCTCAAAGATTAACACAACATTACATCATAATAGCTCATCTGAAAATTATAGCCTCGTGGTCATGGTAACGGACTCGTAGTCTGCGGGTCATAAGTTCGAACCTGGTACCACTGAAAACCCTCCGAGTAGAAGAACGATGCACGTTAAATCTGTCATGTGCTCAAACGTCTTCCCGTTGGTGTGGTGGTTAGGAGAGGGGGGCGCTAACTCAGGTATCGTCCTCGTCACTTGACCATGGTTCAGAATTACGAGGTTCGTCGGCAAAAGCCCTCGAGTAGCTAAGCAGTGCGGCGATGATATTCACTCACTCACATATCTGTAACTTAAAATGCGGAGATGAAGATTTGAAATTTATTTTTTTCCTGCTTACAATATATTGAAAAAAATAGAACTACGTAATACATTGTAAATTACAGTTTTAAAATTTGAGAAATATGTATGAACAGTTGTATATAATTTATACAGTTGGTGCTAGTCCAACGTTAGGTGGACAGGGGGTACCCCCTATTTTAACCCCCTGTTTTGAACTATGGGATACCCCTTAGCTTAAGAAACACAAACGAAAAACGTTAATATACGTGCTTTTTAAAAAATATATATAGGCGTCATGAATTCCTCTTAAGTCAGAAAATTTTGTAAAAACACAAATAATAGGGATTCAAATTAAAGATAGATACGTCATACGAGAAATACATTTTTGTTTAACAAACACTCTAAGCTAGCTTAGGCATTTACGATGTAAAATTTATGAAAATTGTATTGTTTGTTTTTAAGACCATTACTTTTGACATAAAGATAATGTCATATTTATCTTGAAATGGACTTAGCTTCTCTATCACCATAAGAATTCAAAAAGAAGCGTCAGGGTGGGGTTTTTAATAAAAACGCATTCGTAAATGCCCATTTATTAAGATTCAGCAATGAATAAAATAATGCTTACACTTTTCATTTGCTTTGCTGTGGTACGAAGTGAGTAAGCCGTGCTTTAGCGTTAAAATTTAAGTTATGTATGCTGAATATGTTGTTTCCTTATAAGAACAACACTATTTTTACTTTGAAATTATATCACTAAGATATTTTTACACATAAATTCAATTTTTTTTGTACATCTAAATTTTTAAACTCAATTAGCATTATTTGTATATTTCACAAGACAGATTGACACCAAAAAAAGGTGTCAGCTGCTTTATTTTTGACTTAATTTTAACAAATTAGTTTAAGTGCTTTTTATTTGTAGTTTATACATAGTTCCTTTAAATTTTAAGATGTCAATTTTTAGATTAAGTATGAGTAATTGTGTTTTAAAACTGAGTGTGTTTTGTATCTGAATAATTTCAACACGCCAAGATACTAATTAGGTAAAGTTTTTACTAAACAGAAATTATGAATTAATGTGTTTATAGTTAGAAGAAATCAGGCATGGCTTGAAAAGATTGAATGTCTCTGAAATTGTATGATTAATATTTGGGTGGGTGAAAGCATGAGAATTATATTTTCTGAATAGTTTGAAAATAACTGAGTCACCTTTCTCCAAGAAATTTCTGTGGGGATTCTGATTCAATTTTATTATTATTTTTGACTTATGAATAGAACGAAAATTGATTCAATTTATATGTTATTTTATGAAAATGTAATAACTGAGATTGCATGTATAGTATATTTATAACATTAAAAATAATGTTTTTTATTTTTGCTTCGAGCCATAATTTAGCTGTTATTAAACTTCTTATCATTAGTCTTGGATGAATTTGAAACTCAAAAATAAGGTAAAAAAATTACATTCATGAAAACATGAGGAAAATTAGAACATATATAAACCTTTTAAGCAGGAAAATAGCAATGGAAAATTATATAACCTATACATTTTGGATCTTGTCTCATCTAAAGCAAAACTAGCTTTAGTTTTTTTATTTCTGAAATAGTATCAAAATGAAATGATTTTTCTTGTTAGTACCGGATTTTCACATTCATTTGAAGTAAAAGTATAAATTTTACCTAGGTTTCCGTTTCCTTGGTTCAAAGAATCCTTCTGCTTTTGCATTCCGGAACACAAAAGTGAAATTCATTATTTTTGCACGCTGTTTAAGATTTCAAATGAGACAAATATGCAACTGAAATATTTTTATATGTTTAATTTTATTATCTAATAGATTTGATGCGAAAACTATTCGCGTTGTTGACCAATTCTGTCAAATAAAAGTTTAAATGCGATGATTTTTTTTAAAATGATTTTAAAAGGTAGCGCTTAATAAATTCCTTTTTTACCATATAATAGTTGAAATTAATTTAAGGCTATGTTTTTAAGAAGAATGCTACGTTGTACGAATGGATGAAATAACGCACCGGCTTAAAAAAATTGTAATTTTCATGAAGATGTAGCAACGTGGTATTCAGAGAATATGTTAAAAAATTAAGTAACTTCAAGTTTGGTTTTTAAGGACTTCAAAACTATTACTGATGCCGAAAAAAGAAATGAAATAAATAATTATCTTAAAATAGTGTATTACTATTGTTTTAATTTATTTGAATATTTGATATAGTGCACATCCAATTCTATGGTTAACTACGAAATTTAACACGCGAAACATGATTTACTTGTTAAGATACTGAAAAAACGTAAGATTTGATGCTTATTAATTGATATTTTTATTGAGGATTATAGATTTATATTAAAAGAATTTTAAAAAATCGAAAAAAATCGCAGTTAAATTTTAAAGAAATTTTTGCTATTGTTCCTTGGTAATTTAAATTAATATTAAAATTATTCATTATTACACTATCAGCATTAAAACAGTAGTTTGTAACCATAGGTCAGCAGTTGTTTACACTTGAAAATTGTGGACTTGCTGATGTAGTTCAAAATGGAGATCGTATTGTAGGTGGAAGAGATGCGGTCATTGGAGAATATCCATGGCAGGTGAGTTGATGATTCCGAACATCTTGTATTATTTTAATTTACTTTTTTTGGAAACATGTATTTCTCATCACCTGAGCATAGTTGTTGATGAAACTGAAGAAATTTTTATACTAGAAATGTGGAGGGTTTCATGCGTGCATATACTTTAATATATTTATGAAGAAATCGTACTTATATATATATATATATATATATATATATATATATATATATATATATAACATCTTAAACCTAACACGGTGTAGTTCTTCAAATTTTGTCCTTGTTTGCGGAATTCCAACTGCTAATTCAGCACAGATTTTTTTTCTTTTCAATTACCAATAGTAAGGTGACCATTTTTTTTACAATGAAACGGAGGATGAAAAATTCAAGAAAAAATTACAATTTAAATATATGAAATGTTCTATTAATTCGAACAAAAATACGCTAATTACGCTTACATTCTTTTTAATTATTATCTTTAAATAGTGTTTTTTCATTGAATAATTTTTTTTGTTAACATATCATGTTCTAATATATCGCAAAGTTCGGGCAAAAATATCCTTCATACTGAATTTTACGGTAAGCACTGTAGCTAAAATATTAACATTCAATTTTGATTTCTCACTAGTCATTTCGCAAAAATCATTACCAACTGAAAAAAACTCTTTCAACTGTTGCATTAGTTCCAGGGCAGCACAACGTAAATTCAACAGGTATAATTGCATTTTCATATGGAATGTGTTCATTTTTGAAATGGTTTAAAAAATTTCACCCCCATTTTACCAATTTCTCCGCCAATTTTTTTTACCAATTGTTCTAATTTATTAGAATTTAAATGTACATTCAGTCTTCTTTCTACTCCAGACAGACATTTGTCATCGATTTTAATATCAGATATTTCTTTAAAAAATGAACATAATTTTCTTTATCTGTATGCATCCCAATTTACTTGCGATGAAGTAAAAAAACACAATTGAAAACATGTTGTTTTCTGTAATATTTGTTTTAGACCATTCTTCGACATTTTGGAAACATGATTGGTTCATCTCTGAATACAGAGATTAACAAATCAGTTTTAAAATATTGAAAAGGGGGACAAAAAGGAGGACACTTTTCGAGGATGGACAGAACCTATAAAAGGAAGACTGTCCTCCCTAAAGGAAGACGATGGTCACCTTACCAATAGGAACCCAGTGCTAGAAATCATGCCGTGAAAACTGTGGTGCATGGATTAAATAGATCATTTTTACTTACGGAAGACATCTCATAACTACAATAAATATACTCTGAAAATTTGTACTGCTTTAATATGGTTGCAAAAAATTTTTAAGTCCATTTATTTTAACTTCTCTTTCTTAGTGGAGGAATATGATTCTAAACTTCTATGAGAAGTACTTAAAATGACAATTACGTAACAAATTGAGTGTTAAAAATGAAATTTTTTAAATAAAAATTCAATTAAATAATAATAAAATGAAGCTTTTGTAATGTTTATTTATTACTGAATCTTCTTTACGAGTCACAATACAATTTTCAATAACAAAACTCATTCTTATAAAACGTCTTAGTATATTATTTTTCTGCATTGCTATTTAAATCAAATATTCTTCCTCTTATTACACCTCTCTAGTTTAAGTACATTAACAACACCAAATATTTTGAAATTAAAAATACTTTCTTGTAATAAAACTTTGCTATTTTATCTATTGAGAGTAATTTACAGTGTATTTTTTTCTTACTTAAGCAAAAAAGGCTGAAAAAAATACTATGAATTTCAAAATTATTTAATTTTCTTGACTCAAAAACCAGACATGTCTGTTTTTCTTTGAATTTTGACAGAAAGAACGCTCAATGTAAAAAAATAAAACAATTACGTAATCCTTAACGCATGTGTAAACATGAAAGATTGAGCTTCTCGCTATTTTTTTGTAAGCTACATTAATTTATCGTAAAATTGTTTTCTTTTCAGTATTTTCTATCTAATACTATACGATAAAAAATCTTTTGATTATCTCTTTTTTTAAATAAACTAAACGCACATTTATCTCATAAATGTTAGCTTTAAATCCCTATAAATATTGCGATGGATCGTAAGAAACATTTATTACAATCAAGTCTTTTCTAGATAATATTTGGTTTAATATACACTGCTGGACAATTGCTAAGGACGGATAACACTATCATCCATAGCAACCACAAAATGAAAGGAAGCAAAATGTGGAAAATTAGAATAAGTGCGGGATATTAGTAAGAAGTATGAGTATGCAAATTTTTTTCCACGTCTGTTCATCACGTGATAGCGTTCATAAGATCTTTAAAGGTTTTGACGCGTGTGGACAGTTGTTGTTTCAAGTCAAAGTTTTACAGGAAAGATTTAAGAGACGAACTTAAAATTTTTGGCATGTCTTCCCGACATCACATAGATGATTTTATGCGTGGCCGAATTATTGGAAAGATCGAAGAAGGGCGAAAAATAACAGATGTTGCCAGGGAGTTCGACATCGCTCACAGCGTTGTTTCACGGCTGTGGAAGTCATTTAAAACTACTGGAATGTGTAGTAGACGGCACGGGGAGGTCGTGTTAGAAGTACGACGCCTTCAGAAGACAGATATATCGTCCTATCAGCAAAAAGGAACAGGCGCACCACAGCTCAGCAGGTGGCAAATCAGTTTCTTGCTGCCTCAGGAAAGCAGATCTCCCGAAAAACTGTTGCCAGACGTTTGAGGGGAGGAGGACTATACGCACGCAGACCTGTTGTGTGTGTCCCATTGACCAGACAGCACCGTACTGCCCGTTTGCAATGGTGTCGTGAGCATCACAATTGGACTGAACAGGACTGGGCATGCGTACTATTCTAGGATGAGAGTAGGTTCAGTCTGTCATCGGATTGTAGACGCCAACTGATCTGGCGCGAGAGTGGTACTGCTTATCGTCCAGAAAATATCCAGGAAAAGACCGATATCCGACATGCAGTATCATGGTGTGGGCCGGCATCATGATCAATGGCCGCACGCGCCTACATGTGGTTGCGAATGGGACTATGACGGGCCAACGATACATTGATGAAGTTCTACTTCCTCATGTTCGTCTTTTTCCGTGGTGCTGTCGGTGATAAATTTGTTTTTATGGACGACAACGCAACATGTCATCGAACACTCGCTGTTCAGGATTGTCTAGACAGCGAGGGTATTCAACGTCTCGTATGGCCAGCGCGTTCTCCAGATCTAAACCCAATTGAAAATGTGTGGGATGCTTTGGGGAGGCAAGTTGCTGGTCGAAACTATCCTCCGACAAACAAGAACACCCTCATCCGTGCACTCACAGAAGAATGGGATAAATTGCCTCGACAGCTGCTGGATAATGTTGTGCAAAGTATGGTACGACGTGTGGAATGTTGCATCACACTCCATGGTGGACATATCCCGTACTGATACCTTTCTTTAAGGTGCCTGTTGACTTTTAGATGCATTGTTCCATTTCTCCGCACGCAGATGAAATGAACATTTTTTTTCCTTTCAGATGTTTCACAGCTTTTGTACTTTCCAGAACAATAAATATTCTTTAATCTAATGTCTGAACAGTGTGGCAACTATATTTTATCCTACTAGGCCTCATGTCTCGCTTAATGTTATGCTACATAGCAATTTGTGATCCGTCCTTAGCAATTGTCCAGCAGTGTATATGCATTGAAAATATTGTCCTTATATATAAAATATGATATACCTTTTTTGTGCAAAGTGTATAGGAAAACTGCAATGAATATGAAGACTTGTAACGTATTACTTATTACATTTTTTTTCAGGTATCTTTAAAATTCAGTAATTTCTTTATAAAATCAACGCACCTTTGTGGAGCTACTATTCTTAATCAAAGATGGATTATCACAGCTGCCCATTGCGTTCACCGGTAAAATTTTCATACCTTCCAAGTCAAAAATTTCTGCAGTACTACCATGTTTGATTAATAAAAAATGGTCATTGTAAATTTTCTCATTTAATTAATCAATAAGACATAATTTTAAGATAGTTTTTCAGAAAGAAAGAACCAATATGAAGAGGTAAAAGCTTATTTTAGTTAAAATTTGTGTAACATTATTATATCGGTTCACTTATTACTTCCGGGTAGTTTAATAACTACATTTTCTTAGTGGGGAAAATTGAATTTTGTAGGTCCAGTTACTAAATTAGCAAAAAAAAATCTTTATGTACTTTTTGCTTTTATTTCAAAATTAGAAATAAAATCGTATACCTTTGTCGTATCGTATATCTAAAATCGTATATGTTCATGAGTTGTGAACCTTTCAAAAAATTGTATTCAGGACTGCATCAGAAGAATTCTCTTTAATAATTTTAAGCAGAATAGAATTTTCGGTTGAAAAAAAAATTGAGGAAAGAGTAACACACATTTAGAACACGAGGTTGGTCTATTTCAAATAATAATTTCGAAGACAACAGAATTTTTAATTTCCTTTTATAGACAATTGCTTTTCTACATAAAAAATATTTGAAAGAGAAATAGAAAAGAGATTTTATGACAATTTAGAGAGTTTGATTACCTTTCCAGCACCCCTGAACAAGATATGATTTTTAAAATCTTAGAATAAAAAGATGCTATCGATTCATTTAATGATTTTTACAAAAATTATATGTTTTCATTTGCTTTATTACTTACATATTTTTTTAGTAACGATAACACGGTACTGTACGTAATGTGTTAAATGTCTTACATCAGCTATATGGCCAAAAATTATATAATCATTACCTTACCCTTGTTATTGGCAAAGTGGTTATGCAGTCACGTTATAGATAATCAAATGATTTTTTTGGTAATATATTTCATAATTAAATAATGCCCCAATGAAATAACATTTCAAATTAAACGTTAATCGTTTAGGATTTTTACTACCATAATAATGCATAATTATAATTGTACACAAGACGATTAGAGTTAATATAAATACTATGCAATACATATAATATTCCGTATTTCACTTTGAATAATTATTTCTTATCCTATAGGAGATCTACCCGAAATTTTCAAGTAGTAATTGGTATTAACAGCCAAAAAGAGAAAAAAATCGATTCTTATAAGGTAAGGTATTGTAAATATTATTTTTTCGTGGGTTACACATTAGAATGCCTACTTTTCAAAAATTCGTTCGATATTTTCTTACGGAAATTGAAATAATATTGTGAATTTCTTTTTAAACACATGACCGTAATTCAGTTTGAAATTTCCTCCCTTAGAATCTTTTATTAACTTACTTAAACTTAACTCAATAGAAAAAAATATATTATTTCTCTTTAATTTCTTTTATATGTCCATGTAATATTTTCATTGATTAAAAATATGATTAAATGGAACTAATAAAAAATATTCCCACTTAATATTTCAGCTCCAGAAATATAATTTTGATTATTTTACCGAATATGTGTGTGTGTGTTTTCCTTAAAGTTGACTGATTTTTCAAACCTTAAGCAATTTTTCTGATAAAGGGAATGTTATTTAATTTTTAGGCGTACTTTATCTAACAGCTTTATGCATTAAATAAGGAATGCATTATTTTTCAATATTTTTCTTTATTTACCACTGATCCCGTTTCACATTAATGAACCAGAGAGAAAGCGCACAGTTAAGATTTTAAATAACTTATTAAAACCTATTCTTCCTTCACGATGGTAACTCAAAAGGAAAAGCACCTTAGGCCAGATAAAACGCAAATTACTCTTCCTTAAACGCATAAAAAGTAAAACATAATCCTCGAGCGGTTAAGGACTTAGCGGTGAGGTAAACAAGTAGAAAACCAAATAGTGTGATAAGATTTAGATATGTAATCTGTGTTTTTCAACAGTGAAAAATGTGTTTCATGTTATCACAATAAGACATTGTCATCACAACTGTATTCGTATATTTCAAAAGTGTGTGAATGACGTTGTTTGATTCAAGAAACTCATTTTAAATTATGTAACACAAAATAAAAGAGTTGTTACCAACTTTAACCAAATCAATAACTTGTACCTTGAATAAAGGAGATTATATAGAACACACACACTTTTACGTATTTATTACTTCAATGAAGCTCTAAACTTTGTATGCGCAAGAAACAATAAACTTATTTCTTTAACTTTAAAAGAAACCTGGCTATTATTTTAGTTTGATATCTTTTAGTAAATTGTTGGCAACAAAAATATTGATAAATTTACAAAGCACTTTCATTTAAATAAAATATTTTTCAATACAGAAAATATTTAAGTGGTTTAGTTTATTTTTACTATTTAAACTAGAGGTGGGCAGACTTTTTCAAGGTACGGGCTACTTCTAATTTTTTCAAGGTGTTGTGGTTAACCCAGTGAGGTAGATATCGTGAGATAAAAAAAGTATAACTTGATTTTATTATACTTAATAATTTATTTATTTTATAACTTAATAATACATTATAACTTACATCTTTAGTCTTAGTGAAGGGGATCACCCCAAAAATGTGTGTTGTGGTGGTCAATCGCAATTGACTTACTGCCCACCCCTGATTTAGACCATAATATAGATGGAGATAAAATATTTTTAAACACTATTTTCTCATAAATAAATTTGTAAAGTTTAAATGAAAGTATCGTATTTGATAAAAAAAAAAAAGAATAATGACATGGTTCTTAAATTTTCCTGGGGAGTGGGGAAGAGATGCAAATCTTTTACTAATTAATTTCTTCTGAGTCTAAGTAAAATTAATAGCATGCACACTGTTAGACCGCGATCCAATGGTTGAGAAATACTCCTATACTGTATTTCATTAAAAAGCAATTAAGCCACTGCTTAACAAATTACAGCTACTTTTTTATAGCTATTTTTGAATTTCTACCACCTTAAAAAATTAAAGCTATATCAATGAGTTAAACATTAAGTATGTCAAAAATTAATGTAAAAAGAAACGTTTATGTCATAATAATTAATTTGTCATGAGCGTGCAACTGATTAATATTATCTCATAATACTTGAGTGAGCAAATAGATGTCAACGCCTTGCATTTCCGCACATTTTAATTTGCCCCTCTGTGTATTAAGGTTGACAAAATCAAGGTTCACGAGCAATTCGATCCCGAGACCTTCCTGAATGACATCGCAGTGATCCACGTGAGCAAACCTCTCTTGCTGAGCGCTCAAGTGAACGGCATCTGCCTTCCCCAAGTCGAGCAGAACGTGACAGGTTTCGCCACCACAACGGGCTGGGGAGCAACTACAGAAGGTATCTACTCGCACGTCTTTGGAGCTCTGATCTTATTTGTTTTTCTCCGGAACCAATTGGCCGGTGTCGTGAGAAAATAGGGAAATTGAGGTTTGGGTTCAGTTTACAATGGAGTAGTAAATGCTTTGTTTTTATAGAAAGATACATTTTTTTCCCTCAGGCTGTCAAGGACACAGAGGCGTATGGGAAAGTCTGAAAGTGAATAAACAACATGGGAAAACGTGTTTTGCTTAAAATTAGAAGGTCGATTACGGTTTTTTAGTGTGATAAAAAGTATGTCGTAAAAACTTGAAATGCTTATCTTAAATAAGAATCGAAATCAAATGAAAATATAAGAACTCCAGAACCTTATTAAATATGTTTTTGGAGATGGGGTTTGGAAACTACTGAACAAACAAATAAGAAATATTTTTTTAGACATTTTATGAGTGTTCCAAATTGTAATTATAAATAAACAATATTTTTAATTAGGTATTATTTTGTGCTCTATTCTCTTAAATTAAAAATTAACATAGAAGTTATAAAATTTTTGTTTTTATAGCATGAGAAAAAATGTTCAGAAAAAAGTATTTACACAACTTTGAAACGCTTCCGCTGTATACGATTCGTCATGATTAGGCGTTTAGAAACATTTTCTTCTATAATAAGATAAATAAGTATCAGATAAAAAGGAATTTTTCTATTTCAATGATTCTCTTACTAAAACGCTTTGTTTATTTTATATATTTAAACCTACGTACATACACAAAATACAGACCTCACTGTAAAAGTAATAAATCCCTTTTATAAGTTTTGCAACAAAATATGGAATTTTTTAAAAACCATACAAAAGTTTGATAAGAATAAAAATTCATTGCAATTTGGTAAGCAGGGCAGTGCACTGTTATCTAATCAGTTCATAGGTTGATATATGTGACCTTTAACTTGAAACTCAGATAAAAGTTTTCAATTGGATAGATTTGACAATTACGACATTGTTATTAAAGATTAGGAGTAAATTGTTTTATACAGTGAAGACGTGAGTTGTTGCAAATGAAACTCAAAACAAGTACTTAGATTAGTTTTCTACAAGAAAACCTCTAATTAACGTCCTTACATAACAGACGTTGTCTATAAATGACAAGTTAGCGAGAATAACTTTCTCTGAAAAATATCTTTCCTAATACAGTATTAATGGATTTCTGATTATATCAATAGAAGTTTTAGTAAAATAATTTTTTTAAAGGAAGAAAAGTAAAGCAGCTTTTTTTTCTTCCAATTAAATGCTACGAAATTAATCTGGATTATAAAATTCAGTTAAAATTATTTCGTAATGATAAATGTTACACATTGTTCAATGAAAAATTAAAAGCAGAATGAAGTTAATGACTATAATGCTTACAAAAATTGATTGCTAATAAATTAAGCTTTGAATTGAAATACATAGACTCTTTTCTTATTTCAGAGATAAATAGATACATCCCGAATTTTACTTTAAATTTTATAAATAATCTCTTTTAAATTCAGAAAGAGTGATATAAATCATATCATTATGAGGTTAAAGTATATAGATAATGGATATTTTATAATAAAATTTTCTTTCACAGTAGTTTAAAAAAAGTGATATATTTTATTGAATAAAATTAATATTAGTTATAAAAGGGCGACGACATCTATTGTACTTTGTAGGTTAATTCAGTACAGTTATTTTCCTTCACATTGAAAATTTTGTCAGTTGATTTGTGAATCCTGATACTTTTTCCAATTGTTTTGAAATAAAAAGGACGAAACACAAAACCAAGTAAATCAGTAAATAAAATATTATTAACGATTTTTTTTAATCCTACTGTTTCAAGAAATTTACATATTTTTGATTTTACATGAGGTAAAATTGCCCTTACAAGTTTTGATTTATGGATTTCATATCTGTTTCCGATGTTCCCTATTAAATGTATCAGTATTTTCAAATAAAGTTGTTTAGTATATGTTAGAATAATAATATTTAAAATAAATTTTTATGAGAGATTAATGCTAATTTTTATAACGTGGCTTAGATGGAGAGATGTCCACCGTTCTACAATCAGTAGATTTACCTCTAATACCCTCAGAAAAATGCCTAGATATTTTTGGTCCAGAAAATTTTTCTTCTTCCGAAATGCTATGTGCCGGAGAACTTGAAGGGGGACATGATTCTTGTCAGGTAAAGTATGCTTTTGTAATTTGATTGACGAAGTACTAAAACTCACTTACCAGTCTTTAATACTCGTTAACAACTTCACCATCAGTATCAAAATGTTAGACACAAAGCTTATCCTTGAATTTAAGGAGTAGGAAGAAGTAACAAGGGGTTAATTTGGGATAATATAAAGGGTAGAGATAAATATGAATTTTTCAACATGATAAAAACTCACTACAACTTGATTAACAGTATATGGATATACATTGGGATGATGTATATAAAATAACTGTGATAATAGATACTGGTATTGTGTGTGGGTGTTGTTCTTCAAGTAATACTGGAATTCAAGTTTGTCTTTTCCTGGATTTATTGATAACACAATAAACTAAAATAAAACAAGAGCTTAATAATCTTACGAAATTTAAATCATCAAGTCAAACTATTAGACTGAAAATATTCTAGTAAGCAACGGCACTCCTAGAACGCCGGAGCCAAGATCAAAATTTTAAACAGAAAATATGGGAGATAAAAACAACAGCACCCAGACGCGCTGAAGCCAGGTTTCAGATTAATACACAGGCAGGATCTGCTACATATGATTATCGTCGTGATAGACCTCACGTGAGTCTGAGCGCGGTGACAGGTATGCTCCACCCACACAGGGGACCATAATTCACTACAGTATAAGAGATCTCTAATTCCAGTTTTGGGATACCTTTTCAAATTTTTCTCTTCTTTAGGCGCATTTTGAGTTATATGGCACTGAGATATTACAAAAGGTTTGACTGTAACACTAATAATTGCAAAATGTAATATTAGTTTATTTTGTAATTCATGCTATTACTAGTTTTTTACTGACCATGAAGTTGAAAATAACATTAAAAACACTGATATTAAAGTATTTTGATATTGATAATTTTTAAAAGGGTTATCAAGCGACTCTTTTTTTAACTTAAAAGCTCTGTCTAAACAATATGTGAATGCTATAATTTTCAGATATTCTGTCGTGATAAAACTGTGAACATGTTTTATTTACTGCCAAAAAAAAGAGAAAGTGCGGAAGTTCTAAGGAAAATCTAGAACAAGATAACAAATCATAAATGTTATGAAATTCTCATTCGTTAAAAAAAGTGCTCATCTAAAAATAAGCTTTAATTCGGCTAAAAATTAATAAGTTGTTGTTGTTGAATTTATGAAAATGAAGAAAAGGAGGAAAACTGTTCTATCGATATTCTGTTTTAAAACTTGTAAATTGTAATTTAAATTGAAGAAAAATTTAGTGAGCTGAGTGTGCAGAAAAATGCTTTTTTATGATTTCATTATCATTACATAAGACAAGGAACTTATTTTCAGTTTTACTATGCAAGATGTTAAAAAAAGGAATAAAAGTGCATTTACATGCCTTAAAACATGAAACTAATTATATTTAAAGAATATAACTCTAAGGCTTTCTTAAAATCAAAAAAAAAATATTTTCCCTTTAAAAGAAATTCACGAGTAAAAATCTTTTTTGACTGACATAGCAGAAATTATTAAAATCAAAAGTAAAAATGTGTATCAAATCAACAAATACATTTTAGCAGAAATAACCCATATATTGAAAATACATACATTGATTTTCAGTTTTATAGCTAATAGAAAATTACATCCAGAACTTAATCGAAAGATGTATAATTTATTGAATTTCAGAATATTCCTAATATATATACCGATAATTTGGTATCAGAAATAAATAATAAGCAATATATCCCTAGCTAAAAAAATACAGTTCTTTCGAATACATTATCGTAAATATTTATAGAAATTTGATAAGCAATAAAAAATTTACTGTTCATAAAAAGATTTAGGAATCCAAAAATAATATTTACTAAGCAGAAGAAAATATTTACTAATCTTTTTCAGCTTGTTTTGAATAAATAGTTTCAAAGATAAGAAACGTTTGATTAAGTTTAATTATTTGCGATTTAAAAAATATAAAGTAAATCCTATTAAAAGATCTTAGGTATAAAAGCTAATTTTTCTCATAATTAAAGAAAAACAATTTATTTTTAAAAATTTAACTCGCAATAACGAGCTGGCATTAATTAAATCTGATTAATGGGCAAATTTTTATTTGCAGTTACGCCGAAACTCTTATTTTGTCAAAACTGTATTTAGGGTTGTTCGAACACAATATATTTTTTTTCCTCTTTCATCCGAATTCATGAGTGAATATTAAATGTCTTTGGCATTAAAATAGGTCTGAAGTGTTTTGTTTATGGAAATTTGCAACAAAGAAACTGAAGATTATCCAGGAATTTATAAACAGTATGAGAAAGTAATATGTATAAAAAATATGCAATGATCAATAAATGCTTCGAATATTTATTTTTACATAATTTTAATTAGACAATTGGGCAGTCCAAAATAGTTTTTAGCAAATAAAACCGCAAAATTTTTAGAAAATGTACCAGTTTTTAAGTACATCTTGTAAACTGGGTATCATGTGCATTTTCTTCAACTAGCCTCTTGGACCGATTTAATATGATGTTTGATATGAAAACGTCACCTTCGGAAAGAAATATCCAAATGCGATTTACTATTTAAGTAGAAGTGTAGTAAAAGTGAGAGAGAGAGGAGAGAAGAGAGAGAGGATATATATATATATATATATATATATATATATATATATATATATATATATATATATATATATATATATATATATATATACTCATGGACAAAAAAATTAGCGCACCAAGAAGGAGTCGTCAAAATGAAACGAAATTTTACATACGTGATGACTACTTTGATATAAGTAAATGATTAGAAAATCAATGAAAAGGATAATTCATTTCAGAGAAAAAGGCAAAAGAACGGAGGATTTAAAACGCTGTTGAACTCCCTCTAGCGCGAATGCACGATACGATACTATCGGGAATTGAGGCATACAAGCTCTGTATGATGCCTTGAGACATTTCGTTCATTTGATGTAACCTTGCCTCTAGTTCGTTCAAACTCGTGGGGTGCCCGACTCGCCGTCCCAAATGATCCAAGATATGTTCAATTGGAGACAAATCTGAGGATCGAGCAGGCCAAGAAAGGGTGGTAACAGTGCGGAGACAGTCTTGTGACACCCTTGCCGTGTGAGGCCGAGCATTTTCTTGTTGAAAAATGGCTCCTGGGAGCCGTTGCATGAGTGGCAACACATGTGGTTGCAGGATGCCATGGACATTTTGCTGGGCTGTCATGGCGCCACGGATCAATACTAAGGGTGACCGTGTATTGTAGGCAATGGCACCCATACCATCACACCTGCTGTGGGAGCAGTGTGTCGCTGTAAAGAAAGGCAGGATTGAGGGGTTAACCACGGGGTCTCCACACACGGACACGATTGTTATCACTGCTGAGATTGAATCTGGATTCGTCGCTAATGACGACTTGCTTCCATTCCGCTGCAGTCCAGTTTCCTTGTGCGTGGCACCACTCCAAACGAAGGCGTCGATGTGTGGGCGTCAAGGGCAGCACAAGTAATGGGCGCCGCAGTCTCAAATATCGTTCAGCCAGGCGCCTTCGAATGGTTTGAGAAGACACAGGAGCCCCTAATGGAGGTGCTACCTGTACCTGGATGGCGGCCGATGAAGCAGTTGGTTGTATGCGTGCATTTCTTACGGTGTGGCGGTCTTCTCGACGACTGGTCATTAGAGGGCATCCTGAGCCTGGTCGTGTGAATAACATCTCTCGGATCCACTGGTCCCAACAGTACCTTACAACACAATCAGAGTGGCTTAGTTGCCGAGCTACTCGCCTAGCTGACCACACAGTTTCCATCACGACAATGATTCTCCCTCTTTCAAATTGCGACAGCTACTCATATTGTCTATGAAAACGGCGTACTGGCATTTCTACCCCAGCTTTTTCTTTGTAAATGATTCAGCATACTCAAACAAGCTTTGGTTACCTGTTTTATACTCCACGGAGAACGATGTTAAACACCCTCCACCGGCTATACGTAATGCGCAATCATGCTGCATTTCTGATCATTTGCATATCTCCCCGACATGTACTAACATGCGAAGTTTCGCTACGATCCCGCAATTATTTCTTGATGCGTTAATTTTTTTTATCCGTGAGTGTATATAGATAACTATTATAGAGGGCTTCAAGGAGCTCTATACCGATGTTAGAGCAACTTAACTAGAAGAGATTCAGAGTGCGTCTGCTTGAATCAGATACTATTATTGATACTATTATTAGAAGTCTATTGTTACGAGTTATCAAGAAAAATATATGTCACTATTATAATTATTAGTTAGACTCACAGGTTGAGATAAAGTTTAACTGTCTCAATATTTAATCTTTGTAAATACGTTTTTATTAGCTTTACCTGTATGTAACGGAATCTTTGAACTCAATTTTTACCCACTTTAAATGGTCAGATTAGTTCGAAATTTTGCACACTTGTCAAGGACCGATGATAATACAATATTGTAATAATTTTGTTTCATTGTCATCAGGATTAATGATTTCCTATTTTCAGATTTGGAAACTTAAAGAATAAGTTACAACCCTAAAGCGAAAACGTTCATGGTTAATACAAATACAACAAACAAAAAAGATTAATTCATCAATGAATAAGTGATAGTTTAAAAAACTAAAAAAAAAACACTCTTTTATTATAGATCGTAGTAAAAAATGAAAAATAAAGTGTAGCTTATATAAAAAAAACCCCAAAACACCCTTTTATAGTTTTAATCGAACTAGAAAGTAAAAAAAAAAATTCTTAATATAAGAATAAAATGATTAACGAGAAATTAATGTCATTGTAGAAAATGCGCAGGGTACTCGTTATCAATTGTTATAGTTTCTTACTAGTTCTATTCCGAAATGAAAAGTTAGTGTAAAAATGTAGCACAAAGCAGTAAATAGTATATTCAAATGACTGAATAATCCATATAAATAAATTATAGTTAAAAAAATGATTTACATTGATTATTCAGTCATTTGAATATACTATTTAAATAGGCTGATCTTTAGTTAGTAAATATATCTGTTATTTTCAACGAAGTGAATTCATCTCATTCTTACAAAAGTTTTTAAAAATATATCTTTGTTTGATTACAGAAAAGAATTTGTGTTATTTTATCAAATTATAAATTAACTAACTGAGATTAACAGTTTTTTCCTTAAAAGTTTTCATCTATGTGAACTAGATTATTTTCATAAATTTGGATTTTTACTCTTCTTTTAGGGAGATTCTGGAGGTCCTTTAATTCAACAGCAAAATGGACGTGCCGTTTTGATTGGCATTGTATCTTGGGGAGTTGGATGTGCTCGTCCAGATTTTCCAGGAGTTTACACAAGAGTATCGCATTACATCGAATGGATTCAAAACAATGTAGACAGCAAATAAATTTTATGGAACCTAACGAGGAATGTTTGTAAAATCTTTTAAAAAATAAACCCGGAAAAGAATGATACGTCGCTTTTTTAGATAAGATCACCTACTTTTTTTATATTCACAGTAACACTTGCTTAAATTTATTTACACATCATTCTGTCAAATGGTGAACAATACCTGTAATAAATAGGTTTATCCTAAATATGTTTCTTTTATAAACAGTAACGCAGTACTAGCGAAGCATACCTACATATGGGATACAACAGTATTAAGTTCCTCAGGATGCTTTTAAAAATGATTTTGTCATATTTGTTGATGGAAATGACTTTTTTCACTTTAGGTTCGTAAGATTATTTTCATTTTCTTTTAACATTTGCTTTCATTAATTCGTTCTGATTTTTATATAAGTAATTAAAATTTTCACGCACTCATTATTAATCAATTTTATTATAAAGAAAAATATGATAATAATTACATTTTTATGATAAAGCTGGAAAATAGTGTGCTGCATTGATCAAAAAATTTGTGCTTCAGCTTGTAATAACTTGTTACTTAAAATTTTTTTACTTCACTTAGAAAGAAAACAGGAATTAACCCTTTACCAGGTCGCGGTAAATATACTTACCACAAAATTCATCGATCGATTCATCTCTTTATCAGTCATTTTCATCTGTCTGATTTACAATTCATTTTACATATAGTAGTATTTCTAAACATATTTTATAAATTTGTTGCGTTTACTATGTATGATCTCTCTTTTCATAAATTTCATGGGAAATAATTTGTAGAAATTTTTGATTTCACATCTTCATGATTTAAGAATATAAAATATTTCTAATTCACTACTCCTTTTAAAGGTTGTAGTATTTACGAAATATAAATATATTTTAGAAATTTTATGTGAGGAAAAGAAAAAGGAAACAAAAGGCATATAAATGCATTCAATAGCCCGCAGTGGGTTGTAGTAATCATATTCCGATTCAACAAAGGAGTCTTAAAAATCAAAGGAATTTTACCTGATGAGTTAAATTAATTCTTTTCTTAAATAAATTTCGTCTTCAAAAATATTTTAATGTACCTAGAAGAAAAATATCCTGGTAAAGAGTTAACTTTTGTCTCTTTGAGGAAGATTAATTAAGACTTTTGTGTATAGAATCTTAACTACATTCAGATATGAGTTTCACTTTTTCCATGAAAGAACGAAATGAAACTACATCACTAACACAAAGAAATGCCAAAAACATATTTATGAAATTTCACATATAATATATAGAAATTAAAATTTGGAATATATATTTAGTTTCACTCAGTTAAAATGGGATCAAATCCTTATACAATTTTTAATTAAAGTTTAAAACCAGAAGTTTTTATATAAATACAAACGTTTGAAAAATCAGCAAAGCTCATAGGAAACATGTTTTCTATTATTCAGAAAGGTGATTGTGAATTTAAATCATTTTATATTATTATAACAGTTAAAAGAGTCATTTAAATAATTTTTTTAAGTTTCTATTCATTGACACAGAAAATTCCGTAACAAAAATTATTCATTCACAAAGAAAATTCATTTACAAAAAATTATATTACTATAACAGTTAAAAATTCATTTAAATAATTCTTTTAAGTGTTCATCCATTTACAAAAAAAGCTTCAAAATAAATACAACCCAACATAGTGAATTGCTCAGAGACAACAATAAAATAAGAATTTTGCAAATGATGTTTGTTTTCTATAGGAAAATCACATTTCAATTTTTCATTTTAAAACTGAAAAGAAAACTTATATTTTCATTTATTTGCTTAGTCTTTAGTTTATTTTTTCTTTCTAAATCACAAGAGTAAAATTATTTGCACAATATTTTTTAAAATATAGTGGTACATAATGAAATTTATTTTTTTACATGCAATCGATCAAAAATTGTTTTGTTGTTAATATTTTATTCATCTATTATTACTTAAGTTGATTTGGTAACCAAGACATTGGAGTTTTTTCAGAACTGGTTGCAAAATTATA
Organism: Trichonephila clavipes; assembly: GCA_019973935.1. Classification (NCBI taxonomy): domain Eukaryota; kingdom Metazoa; phylum Arthropoda; class Arachnida; order Araneae; family Nephilidae; genus Trichonephila; species Trichonephila clavipes. The sequence continues at coordinate 236,190 of BMAU01005552.1, forward strand.
CTAAAACTTCCATTTAAGAAAAAAATGAATGCTATTAAAAAGATCAAGTACTCGATATCTTCGACAAATAAGTCAAAAACCATTCTATTTGATTGCACTCTGAATGAAATCTAGAATAAGTAATCAAACAAAATAAATCCATGTCTGTGTTTATTATCTCAATGCATTGCTATTTTTTAGGGTTTATTGTTTCGCAAAACCTGTAAAAAGGCAATGAAAAAAAAAAGCTTTCTAAAATTATTTTTAAATCTTGAAAACTTATGAGATATTATTCAATTCGAGTATTTTCAATGATTAATTTATTTATACTTTTGGTTAATTTGGAAACGAATTCATTGATGTAATTGATTAAGAAAAGCAATTCTTTTTAAATTGTATCGGTACTGCATAGTAACATTAAAAGGTGGTGGGGGAGGGAATTGAATAATAAAATTAAGAAATGCTTATGCAACAAAACAAAAAAAACACAGTAGTTTTCAAAACTCTATTCCAAATAAAAAGAGCATAAAAAGTTTGTCGAATAGAACATCTAATTATATACACAGAAATCTCAACTTGCAGGAAAAAATCCTTTCTATCTAACAATACAAGTTCTCTTCAGATTTTTAGTTATCTGCCAAACTATTGGAGCATGATATACTTTTTAACTCTGTTGACTCCACACATTGTTTTCTTTCAAAACTTTTTCTTAAAATGAAGGAATGAGTAAAAAGAAATGAGACAACTTTATCATCTAAGATGATTGTTTTTAATGGATATGACAAGTCGTTCCAGAAGATAAAACTGTCTTTTTTTATTAAGAAAATAGTATAAGACATACAACTTGCACTTCTTCATTAAATTAGTTCAGTTACAGGATTATTTTTTAAAATTTCTTTTTATATTCACAATTTAGTAATGAATTGAATGTTATTTGTGATTTATTTAGCTAAAAGGAACTCAGTTCTAAATATGAGATACGGATTTATTCAATTAATTTAAAACCATGTAGATTTTCATAGTCCCTAGAGGTTTCTAAAATGTTAAATAGGAAAAAAAAGATTTATAATCTGTAAAACTGCAATTGTGTGTGCATGTGCCATTCTTGCTTTCCCTTTTGAATTTATAAGACACTTAGGAGTCAAATTTACAAAAAAAACATTTCTTTTGAAACAAATATTATAACTAATTAACTGTAATTAGTAGCTAAACTGTTCTAATAGGATACTGTTTTAGTCGTTTAGTAGCTTTTTTTTTGTGTTAAATAAAGTAATACTTTTCAATAGTTACCCATCTTTGCTGCTTTTCTCTTTCACAATTTTTTCCCTCCATTCCAAATATTCGTTGAAATTCAAATTCTGCTAGAGAGCCAAACATCTTAAAGTTCTATATTCTAATTTTAAAAATTTTTAAAAAGAATCCCACGTTTTTTTAATATTTTTTACAATTTATTAAGTTTTTTTTAACTGAAATATTTTGATTTTGTAAAAATTATTCCACTAAAAATTTTGCTCTACTAGTGATTCAATTCGAAGCCTACATGTCCTATTATTTATTTTATATTTAAATAAGAGTAGACATTTTGGGAAAACATTACTTGATATTTCAAAATGAGAAGATTAAGAAAAAAGAAGACAAGAGAAATTTAAAAATACTTGAAAAAAAAAAAACCCGACAAGATTTTACTGACTTAAATAGTTTCGGATATGAAAAAAATACATAATATATTATACACTGGGAATCCTCTCTCTTACACTCAAACTAAGGTTTGGAATATTCTTTCAAACATATATTAGATATTATTGTCGTCGAATTCGATGAAAATCCAACAAAAGTTGCACATTTTAACATTTTTTTTATTTTAAGAGGTATGCAGACGCGTGTACGCCTATTTAAATACTAATTATAGATATTATATTTAAATCAATTTACGTAACTTCTCTGATAATCTTTAAACGGCCACGGTAGTGGTGTGGCTATGGTCTGGAAGTGTGTGTGTGTGTGTGTGTGTGTGAGAGAGAGAGAACAGCGTTGTTTCTGTTGTGTCGTAAATTCGAGTCCTGGAACCACTAAAGACCCTCCATGTTGAGGAGTTAATATGAATGAAATCTGTCAAGGCTCAAAGTCTTAACGTTAGGGGTGTTTGGAAGTTAAAAAGAGTGCAGGGGAAGTCGTCCTCATCACTTAAGCGTAGATCAAACTTACGAGTCCCGTTACAAATAACCTTTGCGTTATCGAAGTGCAACAACAACAAACGAAGTGCAACAACAACAAACGAAGTGCAACAACAACAAACAGTCAATAATTCAATCTTATCAGTCTTAATTGCGATGTCAGTCCATCTCTCACAATAAATTCTAATTTTGTGATTATCCTGTATTGCAGACTCTTTTTACTATATGGATTATCCTCCAATAAATTGAAAAAAAATCAGCAATTGGTTTAACGCTTGCGTAAAATATAGCTTTAAAAAATTAAATTTAAATATTTAATTAAAAATTGTTCTTTTTAAAGAAAATATAATTTCATAATAAAAAAAAAAAAAATCGAGCACTTTGTCCGAATTTTATGAATTTTATGTTGTTCATTAATGTTGTACATCGATGCGATTCATTTATTTGAAATTTATAATCTCTATAAATTTATAGATGAAAACTCCTGTAAAATTATAGATACTACTTATACGATTTTTGGACCTTTCTTAGATAACAAACTTAGACTATCCATCGAATACGAAACAGTTTTCCACCTTTGATTGACATTAGAGAGATTTTCAAGATTTCCTTTCCTGCCAAAGCCATATTAAGCCGAAAAGGAAACAAAAATTATATTCGCCAGAAATTATTTCCGATTTTTAATGATAGAGAGAGTAAACAACACATTTTGCAAATAGCGTACTTCCACCAATTTTCTAATGCTAATATAGTATTATAGTATACGAGACAAGCCCTTCTTATTTATCTCAGATCTCAGAAAAACGTTTTAGTGTAGAAATTGTACCTTAAAATTAACTAATCAGAGTATAAATTTAAAAATGGAGAATATAAGAAAATTAATTATAAAATAATATTTTATAAAAAATATTTCGTATGATGAAACTTCGCACTTAGGCGTTTAATTAGTAATCTTAGCAACTTGTATGTGCATCTTGCACAAATGCAAATAAATCAACTAATTTCCTTTCTTTCTCTAAATTTTTTCGTTACTACAATGTTTTCTCCTTATACGAATATATTTACTAGCAAGTAAATAATACTTGGATGGAATCTTCAGAAATTAATTTCGCAAAGTGAAATCTAAAGCATTAACTTCGGAAGTTAAAAGTAAAAATTTACTCTGTATACATTATTTGATAAGATTTCTTTTACTTATGCCTCTTTTAAATGCAAAAAAAGTAATTTAAAAAAATTATTTCATGAATCACTTACACAAGAACAGTTACTTTTATAGAAAAGATGAATATATTATTCTAGGCTGATCCTACAACTGGAATAACTTTTGAGTACATGAACCTTTTGGAAAAACAAATCAAACGAAAGATCAAAGCAATACCTAAAAGCTAATGTGACACAAAAAACTTTTATAAATCCTATTTTAGGTATGTTTTTGGATCCTATAAGAACTAAAGCACTAAAAATTGGTAGCAATGTGTACTAGATAGCTAAATGGATTAAATGTGAGAGTATGTTCTAAATACTAGAATATGTAAATGAATAAAATGCACCAAGTACCAGAATGTGGGATAGGTAGCACTGTAATCATACATCAATAACTAATTATTTGCATGTATTCTCTGTACTAAAAATGCTATTCCTATGAGAGAAGTCAAACTAGTCACGAAAATATCAATGGACATAAAGTAATGCAATAAAATAGACTCTGAATTCAAATTAAATAATAATAATATAATCATGTTTTATTAAAGATTTAAATCAAGACTGTGAAAATAAAAAAGGCATAACTTAGGCCAAGCAAACAAGGTTTAACATTAGGTGGGCCTCGCAAATCAATATTCATAGAAACGCAGGTACCGTATTTACCTATTTGTGGTACATTCAAAATAAATGTACGCATTTTGTTTAATAATAGCAACAATAAAAAAAAGAGAATATAATTTAAAGAACGTTTAGAAAATTTTTGTGACAAATCTATACGGAACATTATCACTAACCTTCTGAGTCGTCTTTTTTAGGGAAATTTAATTCCCTACCTATTTCCAATCAGCTCCAAAAAGAGGACAGGATTCCTTGTTATGCAGATTAGATAAAGTATTTAAGTCAAACGGAATAGTAAAGTTAGAGCAGTAGGAGAGAGAGATTGAAGCAGAAAGGTATAATAGTGAAATTAGAAATTTATAATTGAAGATTTCTTGGTGGATAATTTAATCTCAAGAAGAGTTGAGATTGTGTGGTAAATATTGATTTATATTTGAAGTCTCATTAAACGTTTATATTAGGAGTGAGATTAAAGTTAAATGTTCAATAGGAACATTATTAAATATAAATCTGGGATCTCTTATCGTGGTAATCTCTGCGTGATCGATATTCTAATTGTTAATTCATTGGATCATTAAATATTTAAGTTAATTTAAAGGACATTCCCTTTAAAAAACCTCATAATACTATTTAGATATATTTGTTAATAAGTCTTTGATTCTATTTGGATAAGATAACCAAATAAAGAAAGTTATTTATAAAAATGGCTACTGGCTCTTATCTGACTCCTACTTATTCTCGATCTCAAAGTGAGGTCCAAGGGGACCTTCACAAATTTTACCTATCTTATTTTTGTATGCTGCGTTGGTTACTTATTTTATTTTATATTATTGTGTGCCGATATATTAGCCAGGCCACAAAAATGCTCGTTGCGGCCCACAAGTTTAATAAATGATAAAAATTATGCGTTAAATAAATGATACAATTTCTGGGGAAAATCTTTTCCCGAGATTGAATGAAACTCAGATCACAAGACCACTTTAGAGAGTGAGAAATGGCTAGGTAACTAAAAAGGAATCACAAGAAATGTTTTGAATTGCCAATGAATTAAGTATAAGTTAAGAGTTGTGTAAATTTATAAGTTGAATACGCTCGCAGTATATATATATATATTCCTGTAATAAATACTTTTCTGACTTCCTTTTTCTTACAGTTTTTGGTCAAGGCAATTTTAGTTTGCATGGCTGTGGTATAAGTAGATCTTCAGCAAGTGGCAGTAAAATTGTAGGAGGGCGCAACACACTAGAGGGAGAATTTCCTTGGCAGGCATGAACAATTTTCTATTATTAATAAAATAGTATTATATATATTTTTCATTAAAAATAAAGTGAATTGAAATTATTCATACATAAATTAGTAGATTAATCCCTTAATAAACATTCTGAAATCACATTTTTTCGGTGTTTATAATTACTTTTATTTTCAGTTATTCTATAATCCTACTTTTTTACAGTTGTCTCTTCAAATGAGAGTTATGCCTATTGTGACAAATTATCAGCATATCTGCGGAGCTTCAATCATCAACACTGATTGGGCAGTGACAGCAGCTCATTGCATTGCTGGGTAAATTCATAGTTTTCCTTCTTTTTCTATTTTTGAAATAAAAATCAAAGAGAAAAGTTAATAGAAAATTTTGCGATAAATTTATTAATGTGAATTATTGATCAAAATACTCATTTAAAAAAGAACTCATAGGTAGAATTATTGTCAGTATCAATAGTTATTTAAAGTAGCGATGAAACACAAAGATAACAAAAGTTTAGTTAAAAAAATGCACAAAAAAATTGGCATGATCTTTGAAAATTTATATAGAGAACGAACCAAATTTTTAAAAAAATAACTAAGAGCGAGAAACACCATTCTTTTGGTTTATTAAGAAAATTCTATATACCTTTTTAAATTAAATTTTTCTTTAAAAGATATAAAGGATAAATTAAATAATGGCTATGACGTGTGTGTGTATGTACAAGTTCGGAATATGCTCAAAAATGTATGTACGCAGTTCAACACGGAAAGTATGTTCATAACTTTTTAACTAGATTAATCTAGGCTCCTAAATCAATGATCAGAAGAATTTAAAGTGATCACTATAAGCATTCAGGCATCTGCGCTCTTTATGGTATTTTTGTTTTGTTTTCCCCCTTATAACAAAAACCACTACTGGCTTTTGAGTATTTTGTATCCTTAAATGCTCCTGCCTCTTCCAAAATTATTGGCAAGTGTTCGAGGAAGTCAAATAGTTGTTTTTTTGTAAGAAAGCCAAGCGTACTCTCGTCACTCTCCTTGAAACACAATTTTGTTCCGACTGTCACGTGATAATTTTAATAATAGAGTAGTACTGAAATTAATAACATTACAGAACGCGTAATAGAATTCATATTTCCAAATAAAAATCCAGACCATAAAAGACAATCACTGCATTTATTCTACTCATTTAAAAATAATTAAGATTTCTCTTATACAGAACTATCTTTACAGCTTTATTTTGATAAATGAGGGATCAAAGTATATAAATATGAAAAATAATACTTACATACGATATACCTCATTGATTAAAGATACTAAATAATTTTAGGTTATATTCTATATTTATGAATTTTTTTTGCAAACACAAATTTGCAAAATTTGTAAATTGTTCTTCACTTTTATAATAACGTTATTTTCTAATGTGAAAATTATTTGTTTTTCAAATGAGTTTCAATGAATATAAAGAAGTGGAATACTGGTTTCTAAACTAGTGAGGCTTTTGTTTTGTTTTTCAAATAGAAGACCAGAGCCCCTAAATTCAATTCTTATTTCAATTTGTCCAGTTTCATTCTTAATAATTTTCGGGCAGAATTTCTAATTTAGTAAAATTTGTTTTATTACAGAGGGTTTTTTACAACATATCGAGTTCAAGCAGGAGCCATGAATATGACGAAAAGAGAAAAAATAGCTCCGACAAACCATATGGTAAATCTTTTTTCGAAGCTTATTGTTTAAGATTAATTTTAGAATTTTAGATTTAACAGTTTTTATCTTTAATAGGTTGTGCCAATTGTACATGAGGGTTACAACCCATTAAGGTCTTTGAAAAACGACATTGCTCTTTTAAGACTTACCAGTCCTATAGACCTAGACAATTCGGATGGCTTTATGAATGGCGTTTGCTTACCCTCAAAGGATATGGCAGACAATATTACTGGCATGGCTACTGTTACTGGATGGGGTACAACTAGTCAAGGTCAAGTATTTGTATACTTTAATTAGGTAAAACAGAAATATGTCAGACTTAAAACCATTGTCAAATGTGTTAAACAAATTTTGAATTGCATTCCCTGGCATTATCCACTTCAGCATTTAAATCGTCGGTTTCCCATACACTTTTATTTCTTAAAAGTAAAGTAATAATTACCTATTGAACTTCTCATAGTAAAGCATAATTTGTTCATTTTTAGTTACTAGCAATTTAGTCTTCATTATACACATGCCCTAATTTATTTAAATTACCGATTACATATTCAAACAAAGTATATATTATTAGTTTATATAACCAAATAACTTTAAATGATAGATGATAGTAAAGAACTGGCATGTTTTTATCACATTTATTACAAATTAGTTTACCGAATGAATTGAAAGCTATTTGATAAAAAAAATCTTATGGACACGTTAATCAGTTTTGTAGTTTAAGCACCATTTAACTAACCTCGTTTAGCGACGACATTTCTTCAGTTAATTTGGAAAGGGCGTCAATTATTACAAAAAAACTCTGAAATTTCAAACATTTTGTGTTAATCTTTTCCTCTCCGATTACTTCTGTTTTCTTTCTTGATCTCTTTTTGACAGCTTTGTTACTTCAACCGTTTGAGGTGACACTTAATAACCCGTAAAATCTTTTTGCAAAGCATTTCAAAGTAAACTTTTTTAAATGGCTTTTTTTCTCGTTTCAGTGTTATGTAACTGTAGATCGTAAGAATTTGGGACGTTCCTGTAAGGAGAATGTTTACACACTTATTTTGTGTTTGTGATGAAGTTGCTATTTGTTTTTAATGAAACAAGCTTTATACGATTTCAGTGACAGTACACTAGTTAATAATTAGTTAATCACTAAGAAAATAATGTTACTGATGTGCTTAACTTTCTTCGCAATATAATAAGAATATATTTATCAAATAATGTAAAAAATAACTGCAAGGTTTAGTAGAAATTTAAAATGATTAGTAAGCAATGCGTAATTCAAAAAACCGCAATTTTACTTAAACAAAGAATATTATACACATATACACTGTAGAATCTATCTTTAATACTCAAACTTAAATGTATTCCTTCCTCATTTAAAGTGTTTAAAAATACATACATATATATATATATATATATATATATATATACTATGCTATACTAATAGATACATAATACTCTAACCGAAGAGTTATTCGAATAGGAAAATCGTTAAATACGGTACACATGTATAGAAAGCAAAATGGTAACAGTAGCAGCACAGAAATTTAATGATTTATTCAGGAATACAGCAGAAAAAAAACATCCAGAAATTAATAACGCATTGACTCGTAATTTTGGGGGAGGTCCTCATGTGAGATTGTTTGCCATCTGTGTTTTAACTGGTGAGTTAGATCAGCACGATCCAAATCCGGGATGGCGGCAAGCGCATGCTCATTAGATCTCAAACGTGCTATAATGAGGAGAGATTTGGTGATCGCGCTAGCTAGGAAAGTGTTGATAAATCACAAAAACAAGCAGTAGGAAGGCACACCATGTGCAGTTGGACTGTGTGCCGCGTGTTTCCGATGACAGCAAAAGTGGCCGGGCTATTAAATAAAATGGCAACCCATTCCATAATACCGTGTTTTTGGGCAGAGTTGTGGGTGGGTGGCAGTCAGGTGAATATCTTAACACTGACCTGAATATCTCTACACATCTTTTCACTAAACATACGTAAATTAGCATATGATATAACTTCTTTGATTAATTTTTTAAAAGAAAAAAAAGTGGTGAAAACTAAATGTTTTTGTTTTCCAAGCTTTTGCGAAGGGCGTACAGTTTTACATTAAGAAAATAAATCATAGAATTTTCAACAATTTTGATTGTTCCGGTGGTCATTTCATGTTTTCCGAAATATAATAATTTGTTGCCAATGTTTCACTTATTGAGGAACAGAAGAGTAAGAGCTAAATCTTGATGAAAAATTCTGTATTAGTAGTGCCTATTCAATCATAAGCTTATATATTATTTTGGTAACTGTTGGATATTTTTATCTTAATAATCTCTCCTAGACGGAAAAAAATAAAAATATAAAAATATTTTTCAAACAGGAGGCTCTCTGTCTGAGACTTTAAGGGCGGTTGATGTTCCAATATTATCAGATGAAAAATGCAAGGAGGTTTACAAAGAAAACTATGAACCTACTATGTTGTGCGCCGGTTACGATGAAGGAGGAAAAGATTCTTGCCAGGTAAATAAGATTTATATTAAAGTGAAGTAAAATCACTTCATATCAACAATTGCAGGTTGTTTTTGATCATCTGCTGCTTACAATTCACTTAATGTGAATTTAATACAAATACTTACTTCCCAAATTAAGTATCGACAAACTTTGTTAAATACACTTAACTTATTCAAAGAATTATTGTAAAGCTTTAATTGTATTACTTTAAAAACAGACTTTAATTGAATGCAACATTAAAAAGATATAGTGTCTTTTGGTGTAAATTTAATGTATAAGTTAAAAAATGAATTTAAAAATCAGAATATCGGAAATAGAACTAAAATGTAAACTGAGGTCTACATAATTTAAAATTTGTGTAGAATTTAATAATTACTCATTTAAAACTTCGATTTTAATTGTATTATATTTTTAGTGATATTCTTTTGATTTCGTGTTCACTAAGACTTAACGTAACGTTATATTAGACCAGTTTCATTGAAACTTAATTGAATAATATTTTATAATATTTTAAAATAATATAAAAGGGAAAAAATAATGCCTGTACGTGAAAAAGAAAGAACGCGTCGATTTGCAGGTACTCTTTGAAAAAGAAAATTATGTGTGATTCTATACTCTTATATTTTAAAAACTCAGATACATGTTGCACATAAATGAGATTCCTTTCATGTTTTTTAAATAAACAGTACTCTTGCAGAAAAATTTTACAAGACCTTAAAGGTATTAGTAAAATTCTTCTATATTAACACATAAATTGCCATAATTGACAAATCTGTGTGCTAGGTTGTTTCAGCGACTTAAGCTTCTCTGTTTCGAATAATTTTATATTTAGTGATGGCCTTTTATTTCCATTTCTTGAAAATTTTTTTAAGCCATCCAAGATTTAGGTGAGCTGATGTTTAATTGAGTTTATTTCAGGCAACCCTTTCCACAGTGTGTGTGTGTGGTTTTTTTTACCAAAAAAAAATGTATTGAATAATTGAAAACAGCGATGCTGCTATAAGTATGAATATACCGAATTTTTTCAATTGGTTTCAACATTTATGCAATAATAATAATGACTATACATACATTACATTATCAGAATTCTGAATAATAATACATTTTCATAAGAATTTCTACAGTTTAATTTCTTAGACAAAACAGAGCATTGAACTTTTACATATACAAATGAAATAAACTTATATGCTCTATCTGAAACTAAGTTTTATTGAAATTGCCAGTAACTGGCTTTTTTTTTCAAGCCTTTAAATGCACATGCATTGGTTCAGTTACTGTAAAGATCCCTTCTACTACTAAAACTTATCGTAAAAGGGGTTTATTGTAAATATTAATTAAAAGAAGATTATACTTTTAATTTATCCTTTCAAATTGTTTACAGAAACAAGAGAAAATATTTTTTTATTCTCTTTTTATTTTCTCTACGCTTAATACTTAGCGAGCAGTCTCTCATCTCTGAAATAACATTTTTATTCTCTCTCTTATCTGTATGAATGTGCGTATACTGCATTACTAAAAATTATAAATATGAAAAACTGTATACAGTTATTTTCAATAGTGATAAGAGAAAGAACGTTAATAGGTACTTATTACGTACTTTAAAATACTACGCAGAAAAATGAATTTTTGAAAACTTTAATTTCAGACTTATAACACACCAAGTTTTTTTATATAAACAGGGAGATTCTGGAGGTCCATTCGTCCAACGATCAAGTGACGGAGTGTCTACTTTGATTGGTATTGTTTCCTGGGGATATGGCTGTGCACAACCTAACTATCCGGGTGTTTACACTGAAACTGCTCACTATATAGATTGGATTACTAGAACCATGAAAACACTAGGAAGTGGTAGCTTATCTCCATAATTTATATAATTTTTTTTTGTTTAATTACAGTTTCTTAAATAAAGTTGAATGTATGTGAATAATTGCGATTTGGAATTAATTTTTCTTTACATTACAGCTTCTTAATTTTTTAATTTTAAGCCATCTTTTGAAAAAAAATAAAACAGAAGTTTATGTGCTTGTAAAGCTACAAAGTAAATATTTTTAAAACAATTATAATGCAAAATTTTACTCTAGAAAGAGAGTACTTTGAAAGTATTTCTACAAAAATTTGAAAGTTTCAAGCTTTTAAATAAAAATATTGATAAAGACTGATTGAAAATGAAAGAAGTATTATCATAAATCCCAAATTAAGAAACGTTATTTACAAATTAAAAAAGTGTTGTTCGTATTTGTAAAGTAAGAACTTTTATAAAAAGAAATATTTCGTGAAAATATGATTTAATAGAAAAGACTAGCTTTTGGAAAATACTTGGCATTTCTTTGATGAGAATCTTTAAAAACATATTTAAATCTACACGAAAATCTAAATTTTTTGCCCAAATTAAGAGTTAGAATTGTAAAAGCAAATAATAACAAATTAAAATTATAAAATCGAATTATTATAAAATTGAAGCATATATATATATTTCGTAAAACTATTAAAAATATTCCGATGGATGTTTAATGTCATATGTATACCAAGAAAAATATAAGTGTGAATATGTAGCAATGACTTTGATTACTACTGAGTAACCTACAAGAGCATAAATTTTTTCGTTAAAAGCTAAAAAGTGCTTAAGTTACAAATTTTTAGAAAATAATAAAAATATTTAAGTTGGTTTTTAAAATTATAATGTAAAATTGAATGAAAATTTTTTCAAATAGTCATGCACATTTATTAGAATTTTTATTTTTTAACAGTAACAATACTCTTGGGAAGATTTTAGGTAAAGCATTTCTTCATCGCATAACTTTCCAGTATTTCATAAAGTTTTGCTACTTCAAGAAGCATTAACGTTAAATCAAATATTGTCATAGAATAAAAGTGAAATAAAATTATATGATACTTCATATTCCAATAGAACTATGTTAATATTTTTGTACTTTAATGTTTGATAAGCACTTCAAAGTAAAGCATATATCTTAAGGACTTATATTTAAAAACAAGCATGTAGTACTCATTGACATCATTTATCATTTTATAAATATACTGATTTTCCATTTTTATTAATTCATTTATTCACGAAATGAATAAAAAAGACCTTATTTAGGTGTTTTCATATTTGATAGATACTTTTTAGGGTCTATTTCCTACGAAATGGGCAACACTTTCTCTAAACTATGCCGAACATTCGTTTTATAGCAAACAAAACTGTTAGATATGTAATACAATAATCGAAAAGCCTTCAATTTTCCGCTGTTACTAAAATCCAAATAACTTCGCTCCAAATAGAAATATATTCGTTTCTTAACTTGCCGCTTCGTAGTTCTGAGAAAATAATGAAATCTGAATTGGAAATGCAGTGGCAAAAAGTTGATTGGCCACTTAAGTATGCATGAAGAGAACAACTGCCCATTCCGATACAGGTCGTCCATTGAAATACAAACATCGAATCTTAGTCGATTTCGATAATAATTTCCGGATTTATAAAAGGTTATTGTGAAGTATTTATTTCTCACGTTATTTCGTTGAATGTGAATTTGAGTTACTTGCATTATAAATCGCTTCATTGAACGAGATAAATGAAACAGTTCTGATGAGGAACATAGGAGAGGTCTTGCAAACTCATACAACTGATGATATTAAGAAACAATATACGATTAAGAAGCACGATGAACTAATTCTATGTGATAAAGGTATCGCATAGAATTAGTCTATATATATTTAGTGTTAAAAAAGAAAACTTCTTTTAAAAGTGTGCTTATCGATGTGCAGTAATTAATTTTTGCGTATTTTTTTAAAATTAAATAATACTATAATAGGAATCGTAATTTTAAGTTGGTTTCTTACATACACAAAATAAGAGTAAAGAATATAATCTCCTATAAAAATATGATATGCAATAAAATTAAGGTGATTTTTAAAAAGCGTATGAATGAATATTTTTTTGATATTTAGTGATAGTTGAATTAGAGAGAATATACATATATAAAATTGTTTTAAGAATATTATTACAAGAAAAATTATTTAAATTAAATTTTTTGGCAAGAAATGAAGAAAAATGAATATTTTAAAAACATTCTACTTTTATGAAAAATGTTTCAATAATAATAATATTTTCCCTATGTATAGCTAAAACTTCTTCACAGAGTCTGAACTACGATTTTTGAGATATGCAATCTAGATGTAGATTAATTTATTATGTATGAGTTGAGAAATATTTTAACAAAAAAGATCCTTTATTATTTCAATTGATCGAAACTCTGAAACTAATGTGAATTTTTCAAAATTTTAGTTCAATCCCAGTGTAGAAATCTTAGCTATATAAAAGCAAAATATTACTATTATCGAAGCCTTTTCCATATAAAAGGTTTTGCAAATATGTCATTCTTTCTTCATTTTTTGCCAAAAAATTGCATTTAAATAATTTTTCTTGTAATAAAATTCTTGCAAAAGTTTTATATGTGCATTCTAATTCAACTGACACTAAATATCAAAAAATGATTCATTTAAAATATTTTTCAAAATCGAAAGTAGTCACCTTAACATAAGCGAAATATACTCATGAAGTTTTACAAGCTTTAAAAATGGCTTTTTACACATATTAAGGGAAAAAAATTGTTTTTTATAGATTTTTTCTTAAAATTGTAAACACTTAATAGGCTCAGTTTAAAGAAAAACCAGCTGTTAATATTTTGGGTAATTCAATCGGGGACAATATAATAGTCACATCCAAATTTCGTTTGGGTATTAAAAATTATTACTTGAATAAACTCTAGATTACAAATAATTTTTCCTCTCAGAAGGATTTAATTTGTTCAAATAACTAAATTCACATAAATTTTTTTTATTGAATAGGAATATTAAATTGTTTAATGAAGCTGGAACCTTTTTATGAGATAAAAGGGGAAAACAACAAATCACACTTAATGGATATCTACAATAGTAAATCGATTTCAAAAACAGCAAACTCTACAGTAAAAATATTTCAATTTAATTTTAATCCTTTAATTACATGTGAGGAGTATTAAAGATCAGAGAGAAGGAACACATACTTCATCTTAAAAGATCTGCAGAATATTAGCAAGCTATGAAGCAAAGGATAACCTTGAGAAGTGACCAATATAATCAACTCTTGTAATCTGATACACCTAGCCGTTATAAATCAGTATTACAGCAACTCATGTATAAGTATATTTTTATGTGTTCTAGCCCAATTCTACACTAATATTCTATGCGCTCTAATGGTGTGTTAAATAACTAACTTTTTTTAAAACAAAATGCAACAAATAACTACTTTTATATTTATCAATATGTTTAGTATTCAAAGCACATTTTATCCTCGAAAGTAGTTGTCTCAACAGAAACCATTAAAGGAAGAAATAATACAGGAGATATCGTTAAATATTAAATATAAAATATAGTGCGTAGCATCTTCTATTCTGGTATTTTCCTTGAGACCGAATATGAATAAACACACGTTAATCACACATAAATAATATAATCATATAGTGTAAGTTAAATTCAACAAAAATCTTAATTATTGTATACAGAATTTAATTTTTATCTTTAGTAGGTGTGATGATTTGATACGACCCTTTTTTTTAAAAAAAAATGTTCATAAGTTCTTAAAATTTCAATATTTGTCATTGATTGACTATTAAAGTTGCACTTCGGAAATATATAAGGGACATTTCCGACTGACCTTATAATTTTGATTTACGGTCAAGTGGTAAGGACGATATTTGAGCTGGCACCCTCCTATCAAAACTTTCATGAGGAATTTAAACTTCATCTTCTCTGCACTGTGAGTCTTAAGCACCAGGATTTGAGCTCACAACACGACAGAAATAACCCTGGCCATAAGTTCATGACCACGACTTCTCTACTCTTGGTTCTGTTGGGAAAACAAATGTTCAACTCGTTGGCAACTAATGTCTGCACGAGTCAAGTGAGTTAATAAACAAAAATGTAATAAAATTATAGAACTCTATAATTTGAAAAATAATTAATTTTTTAGATGAATTTCGTAAGTTTATATTTAGGCATTTGTAACTTACTTTATTTTGTATTTTATGTAAACTAACTGTATTTATATTTACACTTACAAATCTGGAAGCAGTTTCTATGTAACCTTTTTCAGCTTACCAAATTGGCAACAGTCTGTATTTTCGCATCAGACTAGCTGCAACGCTTTGATGTTAGCGCAGTTAAGCCTAATAAGAATAAAAGTGCTCTTTGAATTATGTTACGCAATTTTCTATACGTTAATCTAATAGAACAAAACGTTCATAACAGTTCCTTGTGACAAATATATATAAAAACTATTAAAAGTTAAGCAATATCCGAGAAAAATTAAATCACAGTGAAGCTTTGAGGAAAAAGTAAATGAAGGTCTTAAAAGAGATCTTTTGACTCTGAACTTTCGCAATGATTTATGATTTGCTTATGTTAACTTCTTTAAGTGCAAAGATTACGTTGCTCTGCATAGCTTTTAAGTATCAAAATTCTTATAAATTCTGTCCAATGATCAAACTATGATAACCCAGTGGTTAAGATGTTGAGTTCGTGGGGAGCTTGAGCTTCTTTCGAACGTTGAACCTCCAAGAAATTCTCCTCTATCCTCCAAAATCAGGTTTGAAATAAGCGGAAAACCTCCACAATCAGCTTATTACATTATTTCGTAAGTTCTAAAAAAATGCCAAAAATAACTCGAATTAAGTATTTAAGGATTTTCTGAAAATTTAAATATCGTAAGTGTTTTGTCACTTCCTTCTTAGTTTTATTACCTTCCGCAAAAGTACTACGTGCGAACGAGATTCAGTTTTCGATAGAGGAGGAAAAGACCTTGAATCATTTTACTCTCTACTGGCTGAATTTCAATCTTGCAGAAACCCATTCATCCGAGAATCAACTTCAAAACTAGGGCATTTACCCTGCATATTGTCTTATGTCAAGAGAAACATAACTTTCAATTTAATAACCACAGATAATTTATGTTTATCTACCAACAGGCATTTAGATTAAAAATTCACGTAAATTAATCTTCATGTAATCCTTCCGTTATCAGTTACTATTTGACTAAACTACTGGATTTTATAAAATTAAAATGACAAGATTATGCATTCGTTATCACAGTTATTAAGTTGATCCGAGGTTATGCCCGATGACAGCGAACTTTTATAAGACCTTTTTGAATTTTTCTCAATATTACCATGGAGGTGATTGGGTAGAATTGACTTCCGGACAGACTTACTTTTTGGTCTTCCGTCTGAGTATGGCGGACAGTTCAAATCGAAAGATATTGTGAGAATTTAGTAAATAACAGGGAATACTTTCAAAATAATTTTTCAGGAAAAGATGACGTGGATATGCCAAACAAGATGGAAAATTGATATTGTTTTTAATATAGTGTTTAACACTAAATATTACGTTGTATTTGTATTCACATGTATAAACAATCAAAAAGAAAGTGTAATAAAAAAAGCAATTTTTTAAATGTTTTCCTCTATAAACTTGTTTTACATATTTCAAAATTTTCCTTGAATATAACTCAGAAATAGCAGGGCTTTGTAGGAATAATTTATAATAAACTTGTTAAAAAGTGCATGAATCTGGAAAAACATTTCCTGCAACAGATAGATTTTGAAACAATATATAATAATTATAAAACACTTAATTAACGGCAACAATGAAATCGTAATTAAAATATGTGATCATAATTTTTGTCTTGAGACTTTTTAAAATAACCTCTTTATGTCTGTATTCTTGGTATGGAGGTAACTTAGCATGAGTTCCAAAACTAATTTTATGTATTAGCAAAAATCGAACTAGACGAATCGTTTTCTGTTTCAGTTTTTAAATATTAGACTTTTTTTACATATAAATAACATTAGGATTCTTAAGAGTCGCCAAACCGGTATAATGGTTAGCGACGCTGACTGCAGTGCCGTAGGGACTGAGTTCGAATCCCGGAGAAGACATGGATATTTGTAAATGTATAATGCCTTTACGGCATGGGGGTATTCTAAACAGCCGTCAAGCCGCAAGTCCTCTCGGAAGGTTGGTGGAAGGGGAAGAGAGGTGTTAGACCTCTGACCACCCCCAGAGTTTTCTCCCTCTAAATTGGGATGGAATCGAGCCAAATCGTACTGTCGCCTGTATGGTGCTCAAAGCTACGGCTAACGATAGGCGTCACTTAGCCATTTGCCATGATGAATTTCGTAAGCCTCGATCTGACTTCGTCATCAGGTGGCATTAGTCACAACAACAGGATTCTTAGGTTCTCACATATAACACAAATTTTCTCAAAATTCGTTTTATTCTAATGGAGCTTCCTAAATGGGGCTCAATATTTACTAATGCTAATATCTATAGGGTACGAAAGTCAAAACTAAACAAAGCAAGATAAAAACTAAATAGTTCTTTTTTATTCAACTAATACAGCTTGAAAAGTATCACAAATTTAAGTTCCGACAACTAGAAAATAATTAACTCAGAAGTACACATAAGTTGCCTCTAATCTCATTCGGAACGTAGCACACATAAACTTAAATCCAAGTTTATCGTACTTTAAGATAGACTTGGACCAACTATTATAAGATATCAAGCAGTGATATCTGTTTACAGCATAAATCCTAAAGTTTAGCCTTCCTGTCTCTTCTCTTAACTGTTTCGAAGAACAGCATTAAATATAAAACAAAACAATGTAGTTTATTTAATTTCTAAACAGTGTTGCACAAACAACTTCACTAAATGAACCTTAGTTCACTGGAAGAAATTGAATCGATGAAAAGAAAACAAGCCATTAGAATTGAAGAAACAAAATTAAAAGCGATCTTTATAGCAATATTCTAAATAAAAATCTTAATTGGACATTTTAATAAGTTAAATATTAATTGCTTCCAATTTAGGTATTGTGTTTAAATCGAATTCGAATTTGTTATGATTTTTCCTCGTTAATGCTTCAGTGTAATTTAATGCAGTAGTTTTTTGAAAAGGAATTTAAGAACCCACTTTAAATCATATTTTTCTTACTTAACATTTAGAAAAAGGGGCAACGTTTATATAGTTTAAATTCCCTTGTAAATAAGTAATATAAAAAACAATTCAAAGTCAGTTTCTACTTAGGTCTACAAAGAAATTTTTTATTTTAGTTACTTTTTATTAAATAAATACAATTAATATAAATATGTATTCATATGACGGAATCACAATATTAAGTAGCAAAATAGAAATCTGTATTCCTTTCTATAAGAGACATTGGACTATTGTTTTTGTTTGTTACTATTTAATCATTAATCACATTCTCAGACATTAGATCATCCCAGGTAGAATTCGAAACCAAGACCTCTGGATTAGAAGTCCAACGCGATACCCTCTGCGCTACATGGGCACAATGAACGGTTTCATTTTTTATGCATGGTTTTGGGCTATTATTTTTGTTTGTTACTATTTATTTGTTAATTAAATTTAACTAATGAATTATTATTTGAAAAAAAGTATATTAACATCAAGTGTCATCCACTAAAAGTTTAAAAAAATGTATTTGAACTTGAGTGGATGAATAAAAAGTATTTTATTAACGATTGAAACTTTGAACGATGTATCTATAAATCAATATAAATTGAGAGAGGGTGAGCTATAATAGTAGTAATTGAAAAATAAAGATTTTTTTATGCGTGCACTTTTCAAAAGTGGAACTTGCTGAAGTAAATCAGAACCCATTTCAGTATCAGCTCTGTCATTATTGCATTGAACGCTTACAACAAATATCACTGCTTAATTTTTACTGAAATATTTCTTAGATTAAATATTTAAAGAATGAAATCCATTGATGAATTCAAGTTCGTTTCTCTTTTTGATGCCAATAACTTCAGCTTACATGTTTATATTTGTTTATCCTCTATTGTATTCACTGATTCAAATACTTCTGTTCTAAAACTCATTCAACACTGAAAAACTAAACAGTCTTTTTTTTTGGGGGAGTTGCGATGGACCAATGATTATGATTGCAGACACCATGATGTGTGACGCTCAAGCAGTATCCTGGTTCCAATAAAGACTAATTAGCAGAATATGGGGGGGGATTCTTACACAATAAGTTCAACTGGACCCTAAAGTCCTTCCATTTCATAATGCTAAAAGGAAGGAGGAGTTACCAGTTTGGATGACGTCTAAGTTATCTGACCCAAGCTTTAAGTACATAGTCTTACATCCAAATATTCATCATTTAGCCCCAGATAACAAATTAATTCAAATCAACTTACAGTTTCTTTTTTAAAAAGATATGTTACTTAATATCCGTATTTTATGAAAACTCCCTTGATACAACTTTATTCCAGGCTGTTTAAGATATTTTACGTGAAATAATCAAATAATGAATAATACATGATCCTTAAGTGCTATTTAAAATGTAACATGAAAGAATAAAAAAAATACTTTTATATTCAAATTTTATTTTAGTATATTTAAATGAAATTCCAACTGGACAAGAAAAGTGTTTTCTTAGTAATTAAATTATTGATTCATCATAAAATTGTGATCCACCATAAAATAATGATTAAGCATTCGGTACTGTTTCTATTTGTTATTTGAAAAATCTAATTAAATTAAAGAGAAAATAAGAATACTTTAATGCTATTAATGTGTTCTAGGCAAGTCTTTTGACATCTTTAATGTGCACGCTTTCACCACTAGCTTATTTCTTATTAAATCTTTAGCAAATGTAGCTATAATTATATTACATTGCATTGTGACTAATGAGCTGTTTTCCATTTTAATAGTATTTTGTTTGTCTATTCTTTGATATTGGATACGAAGCCCTAACTGCCCGCAAATGATTGTTGAAAGATTATTCCAGAGTTGTCAAAGCGTTTTCGACACGGTTATTGAACACAAATTATACACAAACGCTATGGCTTACAGTAAGTTCAATTCAACACGACAATAAAATTTAAGAAATACTACAACTGTCCTAATATTCCCATTTTAATATTACGTTCGTAATTTTTCAAGATGGATACTTGTATCTCATAATCCCAGTAAGAAAAGCTTTAATCTATTATAATTTGGTTGTTTTGTTTTAAGCTGATTAGAAAGGAAATATCCAACGGTTTTCTTTGGTTAAGCTTCTAAAATAATAATCTGGAATAAATTTTGATTCTAATGGTCACCTTGTTTCTTACAACTTTAGCGTATAATTTTTGAATAATGTAACTGAACTACTCTTCTCACTTCCGTTTCACCTGGTGATACAGAAATCAAAAGGATTTAAACTAAGTTCTGAGAGTAAAATAAAAGTAAAAATCTCAGGTACATATGCTTTTAGACAATCTAGGACTAGCCTGTAACTAAGCATACAACATAAACATAAAATATTAAAATGTTTAGAAATGAAACAACAAAATAATCATGTTTTTAGATGATTTTGTGCTCTATCAAGCATATATGAATCAACTATACTCATTAGAGAGTAGTATTTTAAACATTTTTTTCAATTCTTTACTATATTAATTTTCGACGATGCATTAAATATTGAGGTGATCCGAAAAATTTTTCAGAAATGCGTATACAATAATTTTAACCTTTAGAACATATTTTTTTACAGTGTTTTAATTTTGTGGGGATTTACTTATACTTTTAAGTAAATAAACAAATTATGTGTTTGAATTTCTTTAAAAAAACAAAGCTTATATTAAAACTCTAAGCTGACAATATTTCTTAGGATTCAAAATTCTGTTGGATACTTCTAGTGAAGGCTGTAAAGCTGTATAATTTATTCAATAGAAATGTAAGACATAACTATACTAAATATCTAGTTTTTATTAAATTGTTTTTCAAAATATTATTTTGAGCCACTATACTTAATACTTTTGCAGTAATAGCTAACGTATATTGCAATTACGTTTAACTTACGCTCCAAAGAACTCTTTTTTATTTCCAGAACTCAGTCGGATATTTGACAGCAAAAATGAAAATTCACCATTGGGTTTTTAATTTGCTGAGTTGTACATTGATGGGCTACGAAAAATAAAAAAAAATACTGAGTGAATTGTGTAACTACGGATGAGAGAGAGAAAGAGAGAGAGCGAGGGAGAGAGAGAGATGACTATGCAGAAATTTTTTTAGAATAATAAGCAAAAATTAAGCTTCCGTCTCGATTATTATTTAATCATATCTCGATTATGTATATAAATAAATATATGTATCAAATTTATATGTGTCAAATATATATATTGCGTAAATATATACATTTACACATATATTATGTATATATTGTGTCAAATTAAATAAAGTTGTAATGCTTAATTTGTGCACAGATTCAATAACAATTAACCAATATATATATATATATATATATATATATATATATATATATATATATATATATATATATATATATATATATATATATATATATATATATAAAGTGATCATGTTATTTTAAAAGGAAAATAATTTCTTATCTTTGAATTTAGAAATAAGTATGACATGCACGAAAAAAATTGCTCTGCAGGTGATAAAATACAACTTATTTAATATTATGCCTATGAATACAATTTAAAAATTATTTTCTAATTTAAAAATAGTTCTTAATAAAATAACTGCATACATTTTACAACAGAAAAAGAAA
This sequence comes from Trichonephila clavipes, assembly GCA_019973935.1. Lineage (NCBI taxonomy): Eukaryota > Metazoa > Arthropoda > Arachnida > Araneae > Nephilidae > Trichonephila > Trichonephila clavipes. The sequence continues at coordinate 258,229 of BMAU01005552.1, forward strand.
CAGAAGGAAAAATTGATCTAAATACTTAAAATGAACAAAGTATAATAAAAACATTTCTGAAGGTTAAAAAGACATTTATGAGGCAATTTGTTAATGAATTATTTTAAACAGGAAATATTTACTTTATCTTTTCACAGAAAACTCTATAAAGAAAAACGCTTCTAATTATTTAATTAAAGAAATAATAATCTGAGGAAAGAAATTGGTTGAAAGAAACAAAATGTCTCAGGAAATGTCTTTGAAATTAAGGAAATGATATACCAATCTAACATGGTGTTTGTGAAAATTGTTTAGAAAGGAAATAATTAATCACTTAAGAAAATGCTAGAAAATCATTGGCATGTTAGTATTCAGATATAAGATAAGGCAGAAATTTACTCAGATACCCTCCTTAGACATGGAAATCAATTGCAATAATTTCTAAATAAAGTAGGTGTAAAGAAAGGAACAACAGTTTTCTCCCAACCAAAAAAAAAGATTACATACTTCCCCAGCAATTTCCTAAATGCATTACCTGTATTTAAATAAAATAATTCTAATGAGTTTTAAATAAAATATAATATATGATTGTAAAGTACAAGATACTTTTCTTTATTACAGAAAAAAAATTTGCTTGCTTTCTTCACTCATTTTTTAAATATTTGTGTGTGTTTTGAATTTATAATTAAAAAACTGATAAAATTTTGAAATTCAGAGGGGCTTTTTGGGACCGAAATGAATATTTGAAAGATAAAAAAAATTACGAAAGAACGCTTTTGAAGAGAGATTTAAATAGAGGCTATTGTAAAAAAATCTCATGAGCATGTATTAATTTATTTCAAAAGTAATTATTCTACTGCTTCAGAAAGTACTGCAAGAAATTTCTCACAATTTACTTCTGTAAGTAATATCCCGAATTTACGCGAAAGGTGGGATTGAGGGATAATTGCGTAAGTCGGGGTATGATTTCGCATATACATGCATATAAATTATTTTTAGCTGTAGCCGGACACGAAAGAAAATATTAATTTAGAAAAAAAATTGTTTACTAAAATCCTAGATATATAAAACAAATGGAAAATCACAAACCGAAGTTATTTTGATGCAGAAGTTATTTTGATGCAAAGTAGTCTTCCTTCCTCAAAATTTCCTCGTAGCTTGCTAATATTTTTTTATTCCTTGATGTGTTGAAAAAATACACTCATCATTGCGGTCTACATTTTCTAAAATTTGTTACGCCTTTCCAATTAAACTGAAGCCCTCTGTCAAATTCCCAGCCGTCGTTCAATCTTCTGATAGAACTGTCTAAAGACTTAAATTCTTCAATGACTTGCTGTTGCTCATGAATTTCTATGAGCTTATCAGTTATCAATTCCTGATTGTGGGAATCCAGCTATTCCTGAACGTCTTCACTATCTCCTTCTAAATTTATTTGCCTGGCAAGATCGACAACTTCTTCAGTTATTACCAATTTTACCAAACGTTTTTTTCTCAAACAAAGGACGAATCGATGAGATTTGAAATGTTTGCGTAAGTTTTGAGGGGTGTATTACTCTATAGATAAAAATATGCCATATTCTTTTCAGAAGTTTACGGGAGATATTAAACTTAACTTTCTTTTTTGTACGAAAATTGAATTCTTCAATATTTTAAATTTTTCTTCCCATTTTAAGATTTTTATATCAACATAAAAATATTATGAATGAATGATTTTTTCAAATAGTTTTCTCTAAATTCCGCTAGGATCTTGTTAAAAGCATACAAAACTCAAGAAAGAAACCCATATTTTTAATCCTTCAACAAACTCATTATACCAACATAGATCTTTATGCGTGATATATTAAAAGAAAAACTTGTTTCTTAAAACAATCAATGAGATTAATCGACGGTTTAAATTTTTATCACGTTAGAGATAAAATTAAAACAACCATACACAAGTTTATATATGTAACAAATGCATACAATTACCATAATGATAGGTTTCCCTGACTTCTTTTTTTCATAACATCAAATTAACACATTGAAATAAAGATACAATTTTTCATTTTACGCGCACAAATGATAATATATAATTAAGAAAACTACGTATTTTATTTCTCGAACATTTATTTAAAATCCAACTTTATGCAAATAAATGTTTATCCTAAATTGGCTGCAGTTAATGGGGCACATCAAGTACGCGCGAGGCTTTTCAATCTCTCTTTCATCATTATTCGTTCAATAATTACTTTGAAAAAAAAGGAAAAAAAGTAATGAATTCTGTTGTGATCAAGACATTTAATTTAATTGATGGTATTAGAATTGTTTAACAAATAGTAATGAACTTTATGAGCGTTTCAGATACTTTACTCAATGGTACCATTAAGTTGATTACCCAAAGATGTGTAAACAGTCGTAAAATGAAACTATTCTCCAGAGATAAAGCTTAATAAGAACTCATAGTTTTAATGGATAATTTACTTCATTCCCATTCAACCTAACAACAATTTATTTAAAGAGCCAACCCACTGAAAGGATTACATTGGTATAAAAGCCTAAACACCTTAATCCCTTCCAAGCTCATTTTATTTCTGGTTTATGGAACAAAAAATGTCAATCAATTGATTTATTTTCAAACATACATATCTTTTTAAACATAATAGCATCAGACGCATACAAAATTTCCTAAAAATTAATGTAAAAAAAACTCTATTTAAATAAATAAATAAGTAACTTACCTGTAAAGTTGGCTTTCTGTTTAGTAGAAATAATTAGATTTTGGAGTCAATTCACCCTAACTATATACATAAAGCTTAGAATACCTAGCTTTTATTTTGAATTACAAATTTTATTTACATCTTTTGTATTTACATAAATGATTATGAAATTATTCATCAAAATTTGATCGTGTATGATAGATAAATTCTAAACATCGCAATCTGAACAGAAAAAACTTGTTTCTCTTCTTCCCTTTACTGTCTCTGAGCAGCAAATAATACTGTCGTGTTTGATTGTTTTCTGCTCTGTTAGAGAAATATAGTCAACTATCTTTCAGACGAGCGTGAAGGACGCAAGGGGCGGGGGGATGCTCAGCAGAAAGAAGTCCGCTTTTAGCAAAAAATTCCTCCGAGTGGTACTTTCCAATTATTCGAAACCATAAAAAGCATACGTGAAATAATTCGGAAAACAGCAATTGCACAGAGTAAGTTTCAGAGTACCCGAACTACACTCGGGATAACCCAGGATGGTGCGTTTCGCCTCCCCAAGCTTACCTCGGGAAAAACCTCGAAGAGGTTAATTCAAAACCTTAAACAGAGAAATCATAAGAAAATAGTTTTATATAAAATTGTAAAAGTAAACGTAACTGTTTAAGCTATTTCTGTAAAATAGCTAAGAATAGTGGGTATCTTTCATAAGTTGTAGTAAATGTTAACGAAACAGTTTGGAGGAGAAATTAAACTATTTTGAGATTGTTTATTCTCTTTTTTATTGGCTTTAAGTAAAAATAAAACTTAAGTTCTCTCTAAAATTGAGTTCTTTTTGTTATTAGATGATAAATAAATAAAGCTTCAGCGAGTGGTTGGCACGATAAGATAATTAGGGGGGGGGAGGGGCACAAATTTGAAACTTCATTTATTTTTCAGAAGTACATATTTTATAGGCATTATACAGGGTGTCCCAAAAATAACTCTCTCTCTGACAGACAGTTTCCTCGTTGGGACTGCATAAACAATGTCCAAAGAGCTGTACCTACACTATCCATATTCTACGAGAAAAATGCGATAAATGATGATGCATGAGGTTTACGATAGAGCTCCGGTGCATTTTTGTGCTTCTGTCCGTGATTGGCTGGATATGACATGCTCCATCAGTTGGATCGGACGTGGGGCTTCGATTATGTGGCCTCCCCGATCCCTTGATCTCATATCGTTGGATTTTTTTATCATGGGGCTACCTAAAAGATTAGGTATATCGAAACGTTGTGACAACACAAATGGACTTAGCTGGTCGCCTGCATGCTGCTTGTACTTCGGTGGGCACCGAGCTGGTGCGACGTGTGCACTCATTCATTTCACGATGCGCTCAAGCTTGCCTTGATATGCAGAGCGGACATTTTGAACAACTGCCTTTATAAATATTTGCAAATACTGCTATTGATTTGTACATTACTGCGTTTTTTCCTTACAACGGCATACTTTGTTTTTCGTATTTTTCTCGTAATCTATGGATAGCACATTTACAGTTCTTTAGGCATTTTTTAGATACTCTTAACGAGGAATCCAGATGTGTAAGGTTTGGGCACTATTTTCGGGACACCTTTTATAAAACACATCTATGTATGTATAAACATATATTTTAGATATAAACTGCTGTTTGTCAGAAATGCAACACCATGAAAGAATCATCAGAATTAAATGAAATTGAATGCACAAACGACTAGTATTAGTACAAATAAAAAAGCAAAATACAATATTAAGTGTCGGAAATCAGTATTCGGTGTAGCCACCACGCGCTTCAATAAGTGCTGCTATACGACGTAGTATGAAGTCAAACAGATTTTGAATGTCTGCTTCTGGAAAAGAATTCCACATTGCTTGTATGCGCAGCAAAAGTTAGTCCTTTGAAGTTGCAGGATGGGGATCACGAGCGAGACACCGACCAACCAAATCCCACATGTGCACAATAGGTGACAAACCCGGTGAATAAGCAGGCCAAGGAAGAAGTTGAGTGTATTGGGCTGAACAGAAGTCTCGAACAGTCTTTGCAACATGTAGGCGTGCATTATCCTGCTAAAGATAGCTCCAGGGATGTCTTGAAGGAAGGAAATGACTTCGGGGTGTAGCACTTCATGTGGACGTACATGTTGCTATTGAAATTACCCTCAATTCGTAGCAATTTGGATCGTCCATGATACGAAATCGCACCTAAAACTATAACTCCGGGTGTTAGGCCACTATGTCATTCGATAACCCATTCTGGAAGCAGCGTTCACCGGCATAGCGTCTAACACGAATGCGGCCATCATTGTCCCACAAATTGAAGCGTGATTCATCTGAAAAGACTACTTGGTGCCAATCTGCTTGCCAGGCTCTGTGCTCATGAGCTCATTGAAGACGCAGCAGTCGATGGTTTGCCGTGAGGGGGATCCTGTATAAAGGCACCCTTGCACGCAATCCACGGGGTAGCAGACGTTGACCAATTGTCGATACCGACATTAGTACACCTGTAGAAGTAGACAAACGTGCTGTTAACTTCTGGGAGGATGCTGTACGGTCATTCACTGCCATGCGGAGCAGTTGTCGATCATCGCGCGCTGACGTCACCTTCCATCGTCCACTGTCAGTTTTTCGAGTTGTTCGGTGCTCGTCGGTCTACTTCTTCTAAACTTTCATCACTCTATGGAACTGTTCCGCTGTACACGAGCTCTTATTGCGCGATAGGAAAATCCTCCTTCTCCAAGGTCGATGCTCCTCCCCTGTTCAAACTCCGTAAGTTGTTGTAATTTCTCCTTATTTCGTAGTGGAGGTATACTTAGGTCTCAATAAATATTCGACACTAACAAATAATCATTAACTATTTTCAACGTCCCGCTACAGTCCTCTATTTATACGCTTTCAGCATCAGTTCAGAGGGCGCTACACACGCCACGCATGCGTGGTGGCTCTGAAACTTAACTATTTTACTTAACATCCTATAATTGATATTTGCTGCAAAGTTAATTTAATTCTAATGATTACTTCATGGTGTTGCATTTTTTACAAACTTCAGTGCATTATATAATGTATCGCATAAAATAAGATATTTTATGTTGAATAGTATACAACATATTATTATATAATTATTTATTAGGAAGATTTTATATCTAATTAAAAAAAAATAAAACAAATGTGAACAAGAAAATCCCATATTTTTGAGTTAATACTAGATTTTGGATTTTACAGATTACATTTATATAAAGGAGAAAGGGGCAAAACTTTGAATTATCGGATAGTTCTGGAAAATATACTATATAATCCATCATAAATAAAATGATTGTTATTTTTTGAGAGCTCCTCTTTGTTTTTAATCATTCAGTTTTTGCAGATTCGTTTTATACCTTATGCTCTGTGGATATGAAGCTTGAAAATATCTTGCATATGCTACTAAAATTATAATTATGATTTCCGAAAATCAGAAATTAACTGGAGAGATTTTACTAAATATTTGTAACATCTGTTATTCAGATCAGTATGCTTTAAGGGATATTAATCTAAGAATTTAAGTAAAAAAATAAAGAACAAAAATTTGAGTAATTCTTAAAGCTCTACAATATATAAATTTCTGATGAAAGATACTTCTATACTAGTAAAGTGCTATTTAGTATAAATATATATATGATTATAAAAAAATATTTTTTTCTACCCTATTAAGTAATCCTAAGGATGCATGAGAAAGTTTAAATAATGAAATTTATTCCATTAGTGAATCATACAAACGTATGAAATTTCCTTCATTGCGTAATATTTGAGGAACAATGGAGAAATCCTTCACTAAATAGGTTGCTACTTTTTTATGCTCATTTCTGTATTTCAGACAAATAACTCATTTTTTTATGTTTAGTCACTCAATTTTTTTCCTGAATGAAATGTCTGAAATTGATACATCCTAATTGAAACTAATCTGAATAAAATATTACATAACCATTTTGATAGAAAAGAATTATAGAAAACATTAATCTCGAAAGTTTTCCTTTATGTATTTAGTAGAGAAACGACTCTATTTCCTGAAAATAGAGTTAAAAAAACTTTAAATTTATTTTTTACTAATTATTACTTATGTACTAAATATTCATCAAAAAACTGAAAAGTGGAAAGTTACCTTAGGTATATATCAACTTGATAACTCAATAAAATGGCAATCCGGAAAACACCTGTATTTTGTTTTGAATTTCAATTATTTATTTAAATTTAAATCTGTTTCAAAATTTAAATATTTCCGTATTTATAATTATCAGTTTGAACTAATTGAAAAGAACAAGAAAAAAAAATATTTTGTTTTCAAAAGTCAAATTTTTTATATATGTAAGCCGTACAATTTTAATATAAAAAAAAACAGCCATGGATTTTATTTATTAAGTGTTAACAAGCCATTATACATGCTCTGTCTCATATTACATGCTACATTTTGTCTTTAAAGACATTTTACTTTGCCTGAAAAACAGGGTTATTGTAAATTAAATGTATTTTGTTAAGGGATATATGTCTTAACTAATACGAAACAAAATCGCATTTGTGTTATTCCTAATAATGAGCCTACAAAAAATTGTAGCTCATAAAAGTTCCGTTAACGAAAAATATTTTTAAACAATAAGTATTAATATTAAAAGTCAGATATATGCTACAATGTTACAAGACATATTGAATTCTAAGAAATTATTCGTTTTTACTTCTCGCTAATGTACTCAGAAGTTATTTTATGTTGAAAAACTCTTTTATCAGGTAATTTATGCGATATTTTACATAATTGAAGAAAGACTGTTACTAATACTGAATGCAATTTCTAGAATATTATTTTCCCTTATTGTCATGATATGACAAAATACATTCCCATCCTTCGAATTATTATTTATTTTAATAAACCAGCATTCTTAGCAAAAAAGATTATAAAATATCGCATAAGTGAACTTCACCCGTAAAACTCAATTTCCGACAAGGAAGGTACCGCCGCGGGGAAAATAACTCACGCGGGTGCTTCAAATATTGACCAATAAATGGGCTTTTTTTAAAAAATTTTTTTGTTGAGAACAAAGTATCACACGGGGGATTACATAGAAGTAAGCGTGAAGCACACATGACATTGAAGAGAAGGATTATAACACAAACATTCATGTCGGGATTCGAACCTAGTAAATGGGCTTTAGAACGTAAATTTTATAAAGATAGAGTCAAAGCATATTCCTAAATAATAAATAATTATGTAACAGAAAGTTATGAATTTTCTTGTGATATTACTTCCAAGGTACTTTATACAATGACATATAATGTAACCGCTTTAGTCAAATGGTCATAGTGACAGTCACGAACTTAAGGATGACGGTGTTTCCGTTAAGTCATAGACTCGAGCCCTGCTGACTCTAAAGACCCACCGTGTAAACGGCCTGATGCACGCTAAATCTGTCAATGAGTTTGACTCAAAAGCAACACGAGGGTTGTTGCCGACAGATTTCATAACTTTGAGCCATTATCAAGTGATGATGACGTCACTTGAGCTAGCAACTCTCTCTCTAAAGTGCCATACCTCACCAACTTAAAGTCCTCAAGTTGATAACGGCTCAAAGTTATGAAATCTGTCAGCAACAACCCTCGTGTAGCTTTTGAGTGCGATGTTAATAAACATTCAAGCAATCAACAACGGAATAATATTATTACGGTTAATAAGAGGTAAGTTAAATTAAGTAAGTACGATTCAAATAGATAAATTAAATGAAAGATTATGGTTTATTATGAGAAAATAAGCCCATGAGATTTTTTGTTTAGTTGTTTAAAATGAATATTAATATGAAAACAGTTGTTTCCTTAGAAAATAATCACATTAAAAATGTATCTTGATGTGAATTATTTTGACTTTCAAAGACTTCATTCCCTAAAGACTAACTACATAAAATATATTTGATATCGACAAAATATTTAATTTATAGGAATTTGAAAGTAATCATTTATATATAATGGGGAACCACTTATATTACTTATAAATCTCAGTTGTATAAAACAGACAACTCATCGAGCTTCTTTGTAAGTTAATGAATTTCAATGTAAGCACCATTAGTACTTCTGCACATCACCGAACGAAAATAGATGAATTATCAGGTATTTGTTATCAGTTTGAGGTGTTATAAACTTTACTACTTCGAAAATACAATATTTCAATTGACCCAATTTGCACATATTTTGATGATAGACAACTTATTTAATGAAGATGCAAGAGGAAATAAGAGAAACCCGAGTACCAGGGAGATCAGGTAGTGGGACCTTTAATTTTAATCCAGCATCCAGTAAATGTGTTATTCAAATTCGTGCCATTTCCATGAAAGGAGGGGGGTAAGGCACCATTTTTCTCGCAGTTGAAATAAGGTGGAATCTGTGGAATAAAAAAAGCTCTCCGATATGTCAAGGGAAATGTGTACTGCCATTGTCATTTCTGAAAAGGATAAAAAAAGAAACTATGATTTTACTTTTGTGAATCTCTATCCCCATGCTAAATTTGCATCGCCGATTTCATTTTTGATAAAGTAGTGGGAAAAACCCCCTCAAGACTACAAGCATGAAAATTATTTTCCTAACTCGCCCTAGGAGAAACTTCCGAGAGATTCTATATACATAATCACATAATGGGCGCAACTCACCAAATGATGTAAACAATGTGAAATGCGCAGCTGTCTGGCACACATTGAGTAGGACAAAAGGGAAGGAACTTGCAAGAAGTACATACCGTTCTTTCTGCTGAGGAAATAATATTAGAATATTTTCCCCTTGCCTTTGAAGACACGCTTAACAGAGAGAATGCCAATCCACTGCCAATAGAAGAGTTTCCCCCAGATAGACGATTTTACGAGGGACATAGAGGATGGACTGAGAAGGGCAGGGCTTTTTCCAAGCGTCAAATTTCTGCTGACACCCACTTAGATATGTCTACGGCACACCGACTGTGGCAAAAATGATAGGAAAAAGGAAATGTAACTAATTCAAGCTTCTGTTTATTAATTAGTGTTTTTATTAATTCAAAAATTCAATTTTGGTAGCGAGAGCCGCCACTAGATGGTGCTCCCACTGAAATGGCTCACACATTTGGGACTTACCGTGCCTGCAAAGGCTTAGTTATTAATATGCAGCCCATTAAAAACAGGAAATGATGTGTGCCGGTGCGATCAGAGTGACAGTACGCGTAGATCGACGCATCCACAGACAAGTGGTGACGGCTCCACAAGTCACTTCTGCCACCAATTTTCAGTGTGTGCATAACACCTTTGAAGTTCCCATATCGACCCAAACTATCATCCATCATTTGGCTTTTAATGGCTTCTACTCATATAGTCCATTAAGAAGACCGCTATTGATCCAACTTCTCCATTATAGACAATTCTGTATGCAGTGTTGCCAATCTAGAATAACGTGGATAACGGAATACCAGTGGGTTTTGTCTCATACGAATCATGAACCTATTTTTCTAATGATAGTTACCATGTTTCATATCTGAATATGTGTGCCTTTCGTAGTTGAGAATAGATTCAGTGTTTCTTCTAACTTTAAATGTAAATTAATTTGGTGTGAAAGTAAATGTACATATATGTTCCAAAATGTTAATGAGAGGAACCAATATGTTCTTATGAAGAAATTATGAGGGTTGATATCATGGCAAATTGATGCGCACCTCTAAAATATGATGCCAGTTAGGAAACTAAGCCCTGATCGATACATTAAAGAGGTTCAGATGTTTTATGTTCTTTTGTGTGAGGCTGTGTTGTTTATGCTATGTTTATGACAATGCGATGTGTGGTGCTGTCTAACAGTATGTAGACAACATCAACGCCTTGTCTGGCCATCACGTTGAAAATAATGATTGAAAATGTTTAGGTGTCTTAAAATGACATACTGTTGCCCGATATCAGCCTCCAACAAGTGAGAACGCCCTCATCAGCGTACTAAAAAAAGAATGGAAAAAGTCGCCTTAAAACATTCTAAATAATGTTGTTAAGAGTCTGTCCACCATGAATCGTGCTTAATGCCTTAACATATGTTTTAACAGCGCTTCTGGTGTGTTCTTTGCATATGTACAATTATGTGTTCGGGTCACAATATTAATGTTCCACCAATATTGCACCATCAATACTTAGTCAGCCCCTTTGATGTAGTGTGTATAGCTTTTTAATAATATCACTCCTGTAAGCATGGCATTCAACGCGTCTTTGGACTTTTATACGCTGGATTTGTATTTGTTCCCCTTATATAGATTTTGTCCTCCAGTGTATTTATACGTATTCATGTATGTAAAAATAAATAAATGAATAAAGAGACATGTATTGAGATGTGTGCATGTGTATTATACAGCAGCTTGCTTCCTGTATCCATACTATGTGACTCCGTACGCAAGTCATCCAACTGGATCTATAGGCTCTTCGACAACGTTGTAACATTATTAATGGTTTGTCTAGAGGAGATTGCAAGGTCAACAACCAGAAAAAAATAAATCATTTGTAATTATTACATATTTTATGCAATGCTAGTTACATGGTAGAAATGGTTGATATGTCCGAAGCTAAAATTCAATGACTTAAAAAAATATTTTGCACTCTTGGTATAAATAAATTTATATGAACAATTTCAAAATAATCAGATAATTTTTTAAGAGTGTTTCGGTTTTTGTTTTGTTTCCCCGGAAAAAGTATATACACTGCTGGCCACCGTAAATGCAACACCAAGAAAGACAAGAGATAGCACAACAAAATTTATTTTGTAGATAACATGTTGACCAAGTATCAAATGATTAAATTTATAGATTTCTGTGAAGTGTGGTTCCTGCCAGAATCAGTAGCCAGAGTAGCCGCCATTGTTGGAGATCACCGCTGCCACACGCCTCGGCATTGATTCAAAGAGACTTTGGATATGTTCTTGGGGTACAGCAGACCAAGCAGCTTCCCCACGTTGCCAAAGTTGATCTGGTGTGGCAGCTGGAGGTGTAATCTGGGTCAATCGTTGAGCAACCATGGACCACATGCTGCTTATCGATGAAAGATCCGGAGAGCGAGCGGGCCAGGTAAGCAATTCAATCTGGTGATTGACACAGAACTTTTGGACTGTGCATGCCACGTGTGGTCGCGCATTATCCTGTTGAAATATGGCTGTGGCCAAGCTCTGAAGGTACGGAAGGACAGATGGCTCCACCACCTCGGAGATGTAGCGCTGGCTGCTTAAAGTACCGGCAATGCGTACTAGAGGAGTGCGAGAGTGATATCCAATACCGCCCCATACCATAATACCCGGTGCAGGACCAGCGTGGAGGTGCACAAGGCAGCTGTTCAGCATCCTCTCTCCACGGTGTCTCCAGACTCGAATCCGACCATCGTGGTGTTGCAGACAGATGCGTGACTCGTCAGTAAAGACAACTTCATTCCATTCTGCCACCCACATCCTTCTTTCATTGCACGATTGGCGGAGAAGACGTCTGTGGTTCTGCGTCGAGGGTAGACCAAACAATGGACGTCTTGCGGACAGACCACTCTGCTGTAAACGGCGTCGAATGGTACGCGCAGACACTGAATGATGCGTTACAGACTCAATGTGTTGTGCTATGGTTCGTGATGTGATTGAGCGATCCGTCCCTGCCATGCGCACAATTTGCCTGTCCTCTCGTGAAGTGGTGCACTGAGGTGGATGCGATTGACCACGTCGGTCCGTCGTACCGTCCTGCATCCAACGTTTACATATCCGCATTACAGTTGTTTGGTTTCGTCCAACACGACTATCGATTTCCCTGAAAGATAATCCACAATATCGGTAAGCCACTATCCTTCCTCTGTCGAACTCGGATACTTGATCAAAATCTGATTGTTGTTCTCTACGAGGCATAACTGATCGTTTTTTGAAAAAACGAAAAGAAAAACATAATTGCCGAACTTGAAATCATCGAAATCTCCAACCTTTAATAGCACTTTGAAGTGGCGCCACAGGCGCGTGTGATGTGTGTCTGCGCTGAAATTCTAATCATTTGCATAACTCACCTCCACTAATGAATGTTGTAAATTTCATGTTATTTGCATACTTCCTTCAGGGTGTTGCATTTACGGTTACCAGCAGTGTATATATCGATGTAGAGCATGCTTTACTTTTTTGTGGAGACGGATTCAATCTTCCTTAACCATTCTTTCGCATTATTTTATTAGAAAAAATTCAATTGAATAATTGAGGTAGTCTAATTAAATCAGTGGATTTTTCATTCTATTTAATTTGATTGATTATATTTGTTTATGCTGGTCATAAGTTTAAAATTAAAAATCTCTTTATTTTTAAATATAATTAAAATTCTTAACTATCTTTAAAAGGTTAATTAAGTTTAACATGCTAATTGTATTTATTACATGGCGGAATAGTTACACTCGGTTAGTTAATAAATGTATTTCGTTCGAAATAATCATAAGAAAAAAAAGAATACAACATTTCGTTTTTGGAGAACTGGTTTTAATAGAGCATTCTTTCCTGTAGTATATCTTTTGACGCACACAATGTTTAAAATATTTTAGAACGAAGATTTCTTATATATGTTACCATTAAAGTGTGAAATCCATTATTTCATAGAATAACTAGGTATTTCATGAAATAAATAGACAAGTCAGTTAAAGTATATAAAATTATTGAATCCTACGATTTAACTCGGTATTCTGTAGAATAACGATTTTTTGATCGTTAAAGTATGAAATACCGCATTCGAAAGTACTTTGAACCGGTTCCAGTTGATTTAGAAAGGATTTTTCTACTAGGGATTACACGTTTTTTATGAATAGCTACGGTTTTTCTTCACAGCATGTGTTTTGTTCATAATATTTAAGTATATAATCTATTTTTCCCCAACATATTCTTTTCTCCTCTTTCTGTTTAACTATTGTTAGCAATATGAGCAATAATAAGTCATACCATCTGCTTTTCCTTTTTATTTATCAATTATTCATCCGCAAAAGAGATAAAATGTATTTTTCGAGAGATTTTAGCTATTTGTGATCAATTAATTCATGTGAGATATCTTAGAAATTATTTATTTTTAACTTTGGTTTTTACTTAGTTATTTTATAGAATTCTGAGTTATTTCATAGAATAACTAGGTATATATAAATTATGAAATTTTTCATCTTTATATATTTTAACTGATTTCTTGTCTAGTTATTTCATGAAATACCTAGTTATTTTATGAAATAACTGAATTATACACTTTAACGGTAACATATATATCGAAATCATATATGTTTACATAATGATTCTGCAAGAGAGGAATTTTCATTTGATGTTGACTCGAAGAGTCAAAATCCTGTGTTTATTGTCCGTTATTCTAAGAAGTAAATTCTTTTAAGGATAAAGTCAAAAGGTTATTAGAATCCCATTAGAATAGAAAAACTTCTTGCTTTGCTCATTAACGGCTTAATTTTACATCAACTATTCGTATCTTTTTCAATATTTCCTTTACATTAAATACAATGAAGTTCTTGTCATGATAACTCCTTTTAATAGCTTTTCTTTCAGCTCAAAGTAAACAGGATTTAAATTTCAGCAGTTTTATTGAAAACAATCCTAATTCGTTTTTGTGTTTGATAAATGCTTACACGTGTTTACGCTTGGATTTTTTCATCTTTTACTATATTTGAGAAGGTGGTTTTTTTGCGTATTATTGAAATATTGCGTATCGTAGTTGGGAGATTGGCGAAAAAGCCATCATTGCATTTTTTATAGTTTAGTTCCTTTAAAATGGCTTTGTAATCTGGATTTTTAATGATTGGATGTTACAACAAACATACCAATGATATTAAAAATAAAATATAATATAGAATACACTTAAAGAATTAATATAAAAGCGAATGTTACCTATTGATACAATATTAATAAATAAATAAATAAGGCGAATAGGAAATTTTAAAATACATTGAAGCAGAACTGTGCTTATCAGAATATCTGAAATAATTTTTCTGGGATTATTGTTAAGAGAAATGTCAGTAATCACTTAGCAAGGGTATGGCATCAATATTAGGAAATAAAATTGGAAAGGAAGCTTGATTTTTTTTCAATAAATGCTTCCTTTGACAGAATTTTATCTATTAAACCATTTAGGAGTGGCACTGCAAAAACATAACATTTAATTCTAATTTTTTTAAAAAATTATTGTTCAGGTTATTTTTTAAAATTAAATTTAAGTAACATTTTTTATTTTTCATATTTTTGTTCTTGATTATAAATTAGTTTTATTTTCAGTTAGCAAAGTCTCACACCTACATCAAAGGATTTTATTTTCATATTTTGAAGAAAACAAAATTGAAACTTGGGGACTTAAATGACTTAATACTTGTTTAATGCCTTACATGTGTAACAAAAGATCGATTATTTGCTCGATTAAATCCAAATAACATTTTTTTGTTTCTTTTAATGCTACTTCTGAATTTCTTTATTTTGCTCTTAATACACTATTTTTGATTTAAACTTGCTTAATTTATGGAAACAGATGTTTTTTTATATTAAATTATTGCTTAGAATCTTAGATTTTTATACAAATGAATTAATGAAGCTGAGTACTTATCTTCCTTGCACGTGTTCAGCAGTAGCCGAGTAGTCATGGTAACGAAACTCATCGCTGGCATTGCCGAGTCGAGGGTCTAAATCAGCGATACTCAATCTGCAGCCCGTGGACCGCATGCGGCTTTTTAAGTGGCCCGGTCATGGCCCATTGTTCTGAGAAATTCATTCATTTATGAAAATTTGGTAGGAAATTCTTTGTTAAGACATCAAATATATCAATTTTTCTTTTTGTTTTCGATGTTGTATGGGTGCGAATTGATATTTTTTTCTCATTAGGGATAACAGACAACAGTGGAGTAGCGACCATTTCATGGGTGGAACTAATTATTAACTTTTTTTTCATATCTTGCAAGCGAAAAATAATCGAAGAAAATAGGTTGTTTCAAGACGATCGGGAGGTTGAACGAAAAACAAGCATGAATCAGTAATTGTTTGATTTGTCACGAAAGTATTGTATTTAAAAAATACTAATAAACAGGAATCGTGTTCAATGACACTTTTTCACGAAGATCTCTTTCAAGAGGTGATAAATAGGCTTTCTTGAATAATCTATACAACAGCAAAAAAGTTATGAGTTAGTGGTAATGTCGCAACGGTAACAAAGGCACCCTATGAAATTTGTTACATTATTGGTAATCATATGAAACCGTTTACTGATGCAAAAATTTTGAAGGAGTGATTCTTAAATGCTTCCAATTTAGAAAAATTCAGTGATAAAGATAAAAAAATATATAAAGAATAATAATTAAAGAAAGCAAAATAGGAGTTTTACTATTTTAATCAATTTCCCACATTTTTAAATCTAAGTCTCATAGCTTTTCTTCTACCTTCCCCCCCTCATTAATGTTCATGTTGCAGCCCGCGTGAAATAGCTAACATATGTGTGCGGCACAGCAGAAAAAAAGGTTGAATACCCCTGGTCTAAATTCTGATGCCTCCAAAGATGTGGCGTGTAAAGGGGTTAATGCACGTTAAACCTGCTGATGCTCAAGGACCTCGTATTGGCAAGATGTGAAAGTTTGGAGAAGAGTACCAACTCAGGTACCGTCGTCTCCACACATGCCAGAATTCGTTCAAAATTGCAGTAGAGGGGATGATGCATGTTAAAAATTTATTTAGGTTTAAAGTCTTCGCGTCTGTGTGGTGTGAAAATTTTGAGAGTATGGTGCCAGCTTGGGTATTCTCGTGATTTTAAAATTTAGTCATAATAACTAGATCAGTCACTAATAGCCCTCATGCCTCTTCAGTAAGAATTCAAACATTAGTAGTAAACATATCGTATTCTTCTTACGGTTACAAAGATATTATAATTCCATTTCAAATGTTACTATATAAATTTTTTTAGAAGTGTGTTTCCTTTATATCACTTTATTATAATAATATAATGGATAACCTAAAAAATTATTTTTGACATTCATTTTTATATTGTATACGTATCGTACTTTTGATTGCTAAAAGGGAACATATTCAAAAGCAAAGCGCATAAAATAGTTCAAATCATGTAGGTCTGAATCAGATTTCTGAGAATTTTCTGAGAAAAATTTAACGATATTTTTACTGAAACTACTAACTTCTCATATAATCAATTTTAAGTCTTGGATATCAGTTATTTACAGCTTAAATTTTTTTAGATGGTAAAATTTGAGAAGATTTATGTTTTCTGAATTAGTTCGGAATGAGTATACACCCCCTCCCACACACATAGTCAAATCTTCAAAAAATTAATGCAATTCATTCAAATTGTATGAAACTTTCTGTAGATAGCATCAAAAAGTGATGAATTAAGATTTGATAACTCTGAAATTTTTATAACTTCATTTAAACTTATTTTTTGTTCCATAAATATAAACCTTTGCTTCAATTATGTTTATTATAGTGATTTTAGGATAATTTCAGACTTTTTTGGGGCTTTCTGATAATCATTCCACGTGAAATATCTTCTAAAGAATGTCTGCAGAACATATACGAAACTTCAGAATCGTCAATTGATTCCTTTAGAGATATAGATTTCATTACAATCAGCTTTCTTTCTTCCTGCACGCTCCGCTAATTTTCAGTTCTTTATCGACGTCGTCACGTGAGATATGGCTACTCACAACATTATTGCATTATTTCCATGTTTCCCACTGCATTGCGTAATTATTCTAATTTATTTTTTATCAATTTACTTGGTTTTGAGGTCGACACCAATGATTGTAAGATTGTCGTTAGGTTTTGTGGTCACTAGTGTAAATATTAATAAAATTATTCTTAGGTGTATTCCTTCATCTAACAACATAATCGTCGAGATCCAAAAGCGACTTAAGAGCCTAAAAGATTAAAAAATCTCAATAGTTTTTGCATTTGTTCCCGGACTAAGGGTGTTCTTGGAAATGAGTGGGCCGATTGGCTTGCAAAGGCTGTCACCAAGAGCGAAATTGAGGTTGCTGTTAATATTCCTAAATCATTTTACAAGAGAATCCCGAAAGAAAAATGGTGAAGTCTTGAAACCAAGAATATCTTATTTCAAATAAAGGGAGCTTAACAAAAAAATTATTTCCTACCATTAATAAGAGACTGTCATGGCCTTATTTTATACAATTTACAAAATAACAAAATTTCTCACTCGTCGTGGTAATATTAAAAGTTACTTGAACAAATTTAATTTAGTTAAGTCATCTTCCTGTGATTTTAATATTGGTTGCAAGGAAAATGTAGAGCATGTGCTCCTTCTGTGTTCCAAGCTTGTCAGAGAGAGAGAGAGAAAGATCCTAAGGGATCTAATATAAGTTAGCCTCAGACTTTCACCAACTTCTTTCCACCAGAAGTGTTTTTAAAAAGTTCTGTGACTTTGCTTGTAATCCTTTATAACCTCAAATTCCTCCCCCCTTCTTTCCTTTGCAATGTTTGATCAATACTTACTTCTGTGAGCCCCGTGTGATACTTTGTGGTGCACAAATAAAAAAAAATAAAATAAAATTAATTCGTCTATTCCAAAACATAGTTTATATTATTAGTAAAATTCAGTGTAATGACATATTTATATGTATTCAGCAATTTAAATTCATTATTTAAGTATTCAAAATTTATGTATAATCCCCGCAACAATAAGTTAAATATAAAAAGATTACCCGTAGTTTAATTAATCATACATTATTAGAATTGTAACTGAAACCATTGAAATTCCCTGTGCATAAATCGCAACTAATATGAAAAGCTTTCTGTATTCATTGTTTACTACTAAGTATAATAAAACAACTTTTTTGATGGGATTGCTTCTCTTCCCACATAATATTTTCGAACTATCCTTCTCAAACCTTATGTCTTTTAATAAATATTTTGTATTGAGTTTTTCTTCAAAAGAGCGTGAAGCCTTCCTTATTCTACACAATTCCTGAGATTGGAAAGGGATGAACGTGAATGGAAATAGAAATAGTAGTTAAGGAATGTTTGAATATTTTACTACCAAGTGATTTCTTACGTAATAATATTTTTTTGTCATCTACTTTTTAATAAAGATTTTTATCCACATTTCTTAAAGATATCTCGTTACCTCATTGAAAACATAAGGGGCATTTGCTGAATGAAAGAATAAGCTAAAAAATTTCATGCTCCTCCTAGAGAAGTTAGTCCTTTTTATCGACATACAATACATCAAATTAGAATAAAATAGGTTTCTTTCATTTAATGAAAAGTATCAATAATAAGAGGGAAATAGCTTTAATATCAACTGCAATCATTATTTTCTCTCTAATGCAGTGCTTCTCAAACTTTCAATACTGGCGCCCCCCTTTTCAATCACAATTTTTATCGCGCCCCCCTTATACATTAATAATGCACTAAATGCAATAATAATGCACTTTGACGCTAAAGCTACAATACGAGATCTTAATTATAAACCATACAAATTAATAACATAAGTATTAAATTTTGAATACTACTTTTAAGCAAAAAAATAAATTAACTAAGTAATAGGATAATTATTACGTTATTTTCCCTTTCTCTAATTTTTAAATTGAACATATTGCAAAATGCGGTGACTGCTTAAAAGCAAAATATGGATATCTGCTAAATATAGAAAAATAACCCAGAGGGTCAATTTCTAATCATAAGCATTACTTATAAAAACTTTGCTTTGCAAAACAAGCCCATGGAAGTCGTTAATACTTATTAAACTTGTTCTTAATTTAGTATTAATTAATTAGTTATAAAATACTCTATGCAGCACTGATACATTAAAAGTATACCGGCCGGAGTACGCACTCTTTGCAGGAGTTCGTTTAAAAGAACATAAAACATTCTTGATATAATAGCTGTGTTGTAAGGTGAGTAAAGCCAAGTGCGCGCCAATGTTTACAAAAAATGTAAAATGTTTTTTTAAATGCTTGCTCAAATTATAATTAGTTTTAAGCGAATTTTAATTTTAAGCCTCACAGAATTAGCATTTATAGTTGATGTTAAATAATGAACAACAATATAAAATTCCGATGAAGAATAATTGTATTATTTTTAATATTTAAAGCAAAAAAAGACTTCAACATGTTTTAACCCGGGAGCAGGCGCACACTCGATACGATCTAGCGGGGTTATTGAGTCACCCCAATCCTTTTTTTATAATTATTTTATTGTACACGATACAAATCGTTATTCCAGTGAATAATTTAACTAATAGAAAGTTACTTACCTACTTTCAAGGACTCTTCAATTTTTCTTTGGTGACAAATAAACAGTTCTGCCAGAATCAACAAATTCGTGATCTGTGTGTCCCGCGCGACCACTTCCGGGTAAAAAGTGCATTCATTATAATAATATGTATGTTACTGCTAAAAACAATTGTTATGCTTTATGTTTGAAAATACTCCTCTTGGTCTCAGTCTTCGCATAGTAATCCATCAAAGTGTGTGTGTGTGTGTGTGCTTTCCGGGGTTTTCCAAATATCATAAAACTGTTTTACATGGAAAAAAGCGCAATAGAGAAATACATTACTTACAACTTCCTTAAATGAGAAATAAACACATAAGAGATGGGTTATAACTAACTCTACCAATAACTTAGAAGGTCAAACAAATTACAGCTGTATAATGTGCAGTATTTCAAAAATAATGACAGTGATGAATTTTTATGTTCCTGAATTTTTTCGATTCTGTATCTGGGATCTGTTTTTCTCTGAAAGAGTAGAATGTTATTTTTAAAAAGAAAACGTAATAAAAACTCTCTCATCATGGGATTACAGCAAATTAAATAAAATATTTTTATTTGGTTATAGGATCAAAGATAGCTAATTAAGTATTGAAGAAGTTTTTTTTTTTTTTTTTTTTGATGACTTGATATCGCCTATAACTTACATCAGAGTAAAAGTGCATTTTTATTATGTCTGAAAGTATTTTGTTTTAATTCATTCCAGTAAATTAATTATTTTTTAAATCTTTTTATTTTCGATATGCTCGCGCCCCCTCGTAAGGTTATCTCGCCCCCCCCAGGGAGGGCACCCCACAGTTTGAGAAACACTCTGCTCTAATGCCAAATATTATTTCGAAAGATTAGATACTTTTTTATAAAACATGAAAAAAATTGCTTTTGAATATCAGTCACAATAAAGAGTTGGTTATTTAAGGGAGCCCATAAATATATGTATTTCAGTTTGCTCAGTTATTTTCTTCTTTTCTTCCCCATTGTAATTATCTTCATACCTGATGCTATTTATTAATTACTATTCATTATTTAAATTAATATTAAATTTTTTTTATCCAAATGCATCTTTGATATATTAAACTTTTTTAAAATGTCATTTAGTTTTAAAATTTAATTTTTTTAAAAAAATATTTTCGCATTAAATTGGATGTTTTAATAACTTATTAGATCACTTTAAATTACAACCAGTAAAAAAATAATATATAAGCTGTAATAAGTTATCTTTTAATTTTATAATTTTCTTGAATTATAGTATAAAGTAAAATTTAAAAACTAATGAGCGTTAATTCATAGAAATATATTAAAATACATTTGCAGTATTATAGATAATAATTGCTTAAATTAAAAAAAAAGCAGTGCAGTTTTAAGATTTTTTATGATTAAGTTTGTCAGTATTTAATAGAAAAAATTAACCTTTTTTAATTAATTTTTTCTACACTTATTGTTGAAATTACCTATATAATTATTTATAATAGAAAAAAAATTATAATGCGAGAATATATCTTTACGTTATAGATAATTGAATTAGTAAAGTTCTTTGGTGTATGTCGTTTGAGAGGTAATTCTTTTATTTAAACTAGGTTTATTAGGCAAAAAATATATTAGAGTAATCATACAATTTATGAATCAGACAATAATGATTTTTATAAATAGTCTTCTCAAGAATTTAAAACTCTTAAGGAATATTCCATGAAAAATAATCCATAAAACTTATTTAAAACACTTTGTAACATTAGATCAAGTATTTCTGGTATTTGCATTATGCTATTCAATGTTATTTTCTGTTACTTAAATAAGTTCTTTAAAACCTTGCATTCCTCACATATTGATAGAAATCAAGGATCACATTATTTTTTCAACATGTTTTCTGATTTCCATTCTCTAAAATGTAAGCCATTAGAGAGATAAAAATGGGCTGTATTGATTTTTAATAGTATTCCACAAATAAAAATTAAATGAAGCATTTCGCATCCATGCTGGGAACTTTCCCTGCTCTGTCTCACGCCTCAGTTGCTCATGTTTTGCATTCGATCCGATGCCACGAATTACAATCAAAGAAAGCATGACCGCACATGTTAACACGTTTTGTTATCGAGGTATGCCGGGATTGTTGATATTGTTGAGCTGATTGTCAGCAAAAGTTGAATGTGGATATCTTGAATGGTAATGACCGCGATCTATGCCCCAACCTGTGCCAAATGAATGGGACTCAAGTTTAAAAGGCATGCGCGGCGTTTTAATGAGAAATTTTCCTACAGGAAACAAGTCAAGGAAGTGGGTTAGCTTTCCCTCTCGTACCCAGAGAGTGAACGGCGGAGGCCAATCCATTTCAGGTCGCTACTTCAACCCACATATAAAGCTCTCCAACACTTTAACGTTTCATTTTTTTACCGAATTGAGGAAACAGATCACTACGATGAAACTCTTGTGTTCAGTCATCTTTGTCTTTGGATTTCTTTCAACTGGGAATGGTAAGGCAGCATAGTATCTCTTAATGCCTTGGAATAATGGAATATTCATATTCAATCACTCATACTGGTTCTTTTTTTACTTCCCTTTCAAATGGTTTAGTGTTGCGGAGTGAGAGCATATTGCAGTTTGATAACAATGGATAATGATATGTTTGAAAAGTCATACTGTACATTAAATTTCATTCTAATTGTTATTTAGGAATTGTGTATTAAGGATAAAATTATTCCAAAACATCATTGTCAGATAAATAAGCAAAATATATACATTATATTCGAAAATAAATCTTAATATTTATTTAAAAGGATCTCTACGTAGAAATATTTTTTTGCAATTCTGTTATTTCATGTATAGTTATGTAATTTAGTTATCTTTCTTCACATTAATACATGCATATTAAAATATTAAAGATCGTTTAAGAGAAATCAGTTAAGATTTTGCATAAGAAATTATATGTAGTTTAAATAATATAATTAACTAGATTTTTATTAAATTTCACTTTTATAATTTCTCAAACACTTGAAATAAAATATAAACAATGAAACTGAATCATACACTTTGTTTCAATATATGCGAGACATGTTTTTAAATAAAATAAGAATTTAAGTTTCTGTTAAAAGGCGAAAATAAAAAAATATATGTTTTTCTGTTTCGTTTCATAATAATTATTAAAGTACAGAACTATAACTAAGGCCGGTTTTGATGACATTTTCATACACTTTTCCACATTTTTCTTTACTTGTTTACTTCAAAAATATTTTGCAATTATTTTTGAAGCAATAGAAATTTTTTTTACAATTATTGTAAGAGGTGTTCACATTTTAATAACTTTAACTGTTGACAACTTCATATTTAGACAATTATTTGCTTATTTCAACTTTCAACAAAAATTTTTTTTGTAATAAATAGAAAGCCCAGTCCTTAATTTAAATAAATTTTAAATATTAATTAATGTATTAAGTTTGCAATTGATGGAATTTAAATTATATATACACATATACGTAATTTAAGTATCATGAATGTTCAAACGTTTAATTCATATTCTTAGTTAGTTTTAAATCGCTGAAATATTTCATGGAACTTTTTATAATGAATTTATTAGAGTTTAATTTAAAAAAAATAGATAAAACAATAATAATCCAATAATAATTTTAAATTTCAAGGTTTACGTTTTTAAAAATTTATTTTTATTAGAACTATTATATCAGATCCATAATTAGTTTATATTGAAAAACAAAAACTTACACCCTGTAGCATAAAGTTGTAAAAATATTCGAAAAACAAACAATAATTCTTTAATTTCAATGAAATGCAATATTAATTCAAAGTACTTAAATGTTAATAAGAATTACGATTAGACAAAGTCTCTTAAAAATATTTGATATACATGCGTTATTACTGAGTTAAAATTTGATTTTTGGGGAAAATGCAATATTAAATGATTTTATTCAACCTATTCTTTGCGACAAAAGTAAAGATTAAGCTATTTCTTTATATATAGCTGCTGAACTCATAAATAAAACATTTAGGGGAAAAAATTGAAATATTGCTTTGTACTTTTACTCGTTCTCTATTACTTTTTCAACCTTTATAACTCTTAGTAAATGAACTTTATAATCATGCACTCCTTATTTGTGTCTTAACACTTCATTTTATTCAAATTAAGTTTGAGTAAATGACAGTGTTCTAAGAAATTTCCTGTATAAAGAAAGAGGGACTTTTGGGAGAAAACTTTCACAGGTATTGTAAGCCTAAATAATAAATGAAAATGATGTTAATAAATTTTCTGCAATATCAATGATTTGTTTATTTATTACAATTTTTTTAAAACGAAAAATATTCGCATTTATAAAATATTGTTTTGGGGGTATTGGCATTTTCTGTAAAGCATAGCATGTAATAAACATTCGTGAATCTTAGTTTTAAATTTAGGGCAAAAGCAAAATGAAAATAAGATACACATATAAAATATGTTTATACCTCATGTCTATTGATATTTATATTTAAATTATGCCAATATTTTTTGCATGAATTATTTAATCGAAATTCCTGTCAATAAATAAATAATTAATGTAAAAGTGATGGTAAATGATTAAAATTATATTATTAAAGTATTTTAAAAGTGATTAAATTAAAATAAACATTTTATTTATTGTTTGCATTTATTTAATATTAATGAAAATTCATTTATAATTTTAAAGGAGTAAGCCCAGTGCTTAAGGAACAATTAGGAATAAATATTATAAAATTTTCTGAATTTTAGTGTAAATTGATTTTTTTCCTAAATAATAGTCAAACCTCGAATTTTTTTGACCTTATAAAACTTAAAAAGCAACTACCTTCTACACTATCTCTTAAGTTATTAAGTTTCTTTGAAGTTAAAAAGAATTTAATTTCTCTTAAGATTTCTTTTAATTGTAAAATAAGTTATAGACTAAGGATAAATACAATTTCATCACAAAAAACAATGAACTTTTGTCTTCATCACTAAATTGCAACTGATTTAATTAAAATTAATGAAAAATTTTTTTACACTAAGCACCCAGTCAAATATTTAAAATTTTTTTAAATGAAATGCAATTTTTTTTAGTTTTTATATAAACTTATTGATATGAGGATGTATAAAACAGCTGAACTGTTCTAATTTACTTAGGCTAATTCTATGCTTCTTTTTTTGTCAGGATACTTTAAAGTTCCTGGAATGAAAACTGTGGACAGTCCTTTGGATCATTTGCTTCGTCAAGGACCTTCAGAACCCTCCTTTTCTTCAGATATGGATGGTCAGTGGGCTCATCAATCTCCTCCAATGAAGCACTTTTATTCTTGGAAGACTCCAGAAACATATTCTTTTTATCATAAGCCAGAGAGTCAAAACTATTACTTCGATATGGGAAATCAATATTACTCTCCTATGAAAACATACGAATCTGGTGACTATTATGGAAGTACTCATGATGATGGTAGACTTTCTAGTTATATAATGGACGATGATACCTACACAAATCCTATTGCTGGAAGATCCAAGTATTCCGGTTATCTGGCTAATGGATATGGGCTTTCGAATAAGTTACAAGAGAAAATGAACTTAACAAGTCGAGTTCCAGAATCAGCTGAACAATCTGATAGAACACCACAGGCTGAAGAAAGAGTTGTTGGTGGAAGAGATGTATCTGATGGCGAGATTCCTTGGCAGGTAGAGTATATTTTACAATTAGTTCTTATAGTTTAAGTATGGGAAATAGGCATTGAAAAATTATCACAAATGATGCTTAGTTTTTAAAAGGTATGTAAGTGACTTTTTTAAATTTATAAAATAAGACAAATAAACAAGGTATCTTATAAATTTTAAAGGTAAGTTACTTTTTAATCTTTTGAAACTTTCAGATTTTCTTTGTTAATCTATTTATTTATTTTAGGTTTCTCTACAAAGGAAATCCATGAAAAGTGGTAAAATTTTTCACATCTGTGGAGGATCCATCATCAATAGAGAATGGGTGGTTACAGCTGCACATTGCGTCGCTTTGTAAGTGTTTTATCTTCATATGATTACTTTAACTGTTTTAAATTTCTAATTAATTAAATGATTTTTTCGTTTTGATACCAAAATTTATCTTTATAAAAGATTTAAATTAATGCTATAGAATTATACTAGAACAAGATGTTTGTTTTTCATCCATTAATTTTTATAAAGTATTGTTACATCGTAACAATACGATTGGTCACTTTATAACAATTATTATTAATTTTATTCTTTATAAACTTAATATATCATATTTTTCAATATTAGCATATGTCTTCTCAGATTAGCTATTTTATACATATTTTTTGTAGCTTTTTTGCATTTAAAATTTAAATCAATTTATTTGTTAAATAGTAGTCTTACTTTTAGAGACCAAACTACAAACATTGCTTTCAGTAGTTCGTAATTAATACTATGTAAGTGAAAGAGAAGAGTAATTGAAAATAAATTCAAATTTAGGTAGAAATAAAATTTAAGCATGAAAATTAAAAGAAAAATATTAGAAGAAAGGCTTTTACTATATATATATATATATATATATATATATATATATATATATATATATATATATATAATTGTTCTCTAAAACAGGAATATTTGTGCTTCTGTGGAGCCCCATCTCATAAAAAATAGTTATTACTTCAAGAAATTTCAAGTTTTGCAGGATTTTGTTTTTCATGAAATTCTGACAAATATAGTTTAAAAAATAATAATGCTTTTTAGTCATGAGAAAGTTTACTGTGATTTAAGATAAAATTATTTTAATCTAAAAGAAAAATTTCAGCAAAAACTATATTTTCAATAAGCGAATAAAAAAAATTATAACTTTTTTTCGGTGTATTTAAATTAATTGATTTTTAGCTCGTTTGTATTTTGCAGTTTCAAAGTAATACATCGCCCTAAATATTTTTAGCCAAGCATTTAAATTCACGGAAATTCTAGATGCATAAACATACGAATTAGACGAGTTATTTCTACGAATTTCTACTTCGCTGCTATTTCCTGCTCATCAATTTTAATTAAAATTACGTTTGTGGAATAATTTGTTTTTAAATGTATAGTTTCATTGATTTACTTTCAAATTCTATTTATCATTCATTAACTTAACATAATTTTATTTTAAAATGAATTAAATAATTGCTTACAATTAACACTCTCTATATCAAAGTATATTGTTTGCCATTTCTCGTCTTCCGTATCAACCACTCATGCAGTAGACCGAAAACACATTCGATTCTTTATCTTATCCAGTATATCTTATCTTTTTTAATTTTTTAAAGATCCATGAATCTTGCTATACTCATCTTAAGGTCAGAAGACGAATATATGAGTTGTATTTTATACCCTTCCCGATTACGTCAGATAGTTCAAGAGAGATTTACAGTTCGATTACTTGCTGTCATTTGTATTATATTTAGTTGCAACAAAATACGTCTTGCTACAAAAAGCCTATTAATCGCATTTTCCTAGCTCTATTTTACGGTTCAGTAACCACTCAAATATCATAATTCAGATGTCAGATTTCAATCTCAGATAAAAATAAATACACGCTTCATTTTATTTTGATATTGGAATAAATATGTCAATGAACGTTTAATGTAATGTAAATCAGTAAGCTATCTAAAGTGTTTTTTTTTCTAAATGTGAAAGATTCTAAGCTAACTTGTGAAAAATGTTTAAATTTTCATGAAATTCCCCAGTGTTGCTATTCATTCATTTCTTTGTAATGCTGTCTTTTTTAAATTTAAGAACATTTTAAATCATATTTTTTCCCTTTACTATATGCAGAGTAAAAACTCATTTTAAAACTGTTAGGAAATTACAAGCTAACTCTAATTTTAGAAATTATGAAATAAATAGTTTCTAATTAAATAATTTAAACACGCGAAGTATGATACTCCAACATATTTAGCATAATAAATTTTCAATAATTTTGACTAATGCAATAAATTGTAAGTTAACTAAGTTATTAGAAACAAATGAAAATACACTTAACAATTTATAAGATCAATTGCCTAAAAACCAAAATAGCTGTGAAAACCAATATCCTCCATTTTTCCTAATAATCTCAAACACCGTTCTTCATTAAATTGATCTGGTAGTTAAGTTTAGTTTTAAGAATACTGTATCATTCTGATACAATGACTATTTCTTGTTTATTGGCAGTTGAAAACTATTTATTATTAGCATAAACTTTACCACATAGTATACCCGAATGATTTTCCCTGAAAAAATTCGCTTTAAGCCACACAACCCACCAAGAATAGTCTCTTCCTTTTTGCGTCTCTTTTCTCAAGTTATTCCAATAATGTTTGTAGCTTTCAGAGCAGTCAAGGTTAAATTTGGGTAGGATTTCATCAGAAAATAAAATTTGTTTCCACTCAACTTGCCAAGAAATGACATTTTAAGCACATTTCAGTTCTACTCGATGATGCTTCAACAACTTTAGTAATTTTTAAAATTTTCATAATATTTTTTATTAGTATTTTACTTAAGACTTGAAAATTGTGATGCGGGAAGTTATTTTGCCGAAATGTTTGAAAATTTCACGAGTCAAAAGACTTTTTTTAGTTAATAGACAAAAAAATTGTCAGTCGTTCCGTGCTGTACAAATCTTTTTCCCCCTTCCAGATTTTCTTGTTTCATTTGAATCATTTTTTCCCATAATGACATTGTAAATATTATTCATTAAACGAACTATTTATCTTTCAGATTTAGCAGCACTCTTATGAAACAAAATTTTCGTACTTAGATAGCAGTTTACCTCGAAGTATCTTGAAATAAATCAGGAATAATACAATCAAATCCGCACCTTTGCTTCTAAAGTAATGTTTTTATTAAGTGCTAACGCTTACATTTTAAACTGATTCTGGTGCTAATTTAAAATGCTAATTTTTGCAGATCGCCTTACAATTTTTTAATAGGTATCTGATTTAATTTTTACATTCATAACATTTGTTTTTAGCAAAGTTATCCTGAATTAATCTATCAAATGATCTAAAAAATAGCACAGTAACAGTTAAAATTGATCAATATGCAAATACTTTCTGAATCCATTTTGTGTACGATATTCATTAAGTGCTATATATGAAACTTAAGCAAAAATTCCTGAAAAGTAATTGGTTGTTAAATATTGAAATTTTATTTGAAAAGGCATTTTAAACATAAACTATTTAAGCATAGAAAGAAATCTTTACTCTTAAAATGTAAAAAAAAAATTCAAGTAACAAGAAAGGTAAAAAGATATTGGACTCAAAAATTATAAACCAATGAATCCGATAGAAACACTGACATGTAAAAACATATTTTTACGTTACCTCACATTTTCCATGTGAGGAAAATTTTGGATTGGTAATAAATATTTGATAGATATATTTCAAAGCAATATAAGCATCCTTATTGATTATTTGTGTTTCGGAAAGTATTTTAAAATGAAATTAAATAAGAAGCAAAAAATAGGAGTAAATGTTGT
The DNA here is from genome assembly GCA_019973935.1 of Trichonephila clavipes. Classification (NCBI taxonomy): domain Eukaryota; kingdom Metazoa; phylum Arthropoda; class Arachnida; order Araneae; family Nephilidae; genus Trichonephila; species Trichonephila clavipes. Next base: position 287,627 of record BMAU01005552.1, read on the forward strand.
TAGTTTTAATTTTGTTACAATTTATACCATAATTGCTCTGCGCCTTTGCTCTCGTGTTTGGAAAGCAACAGGTAATACAAAACCTTGAAAGATCTTGGTTGATCCTGATTTGAGCCCGTAAGTGAAAAATTTAAAGATTTTAATGTTGTGAAATTAATACCATGTATTAAGTTTAGAGAATTGCATCTAGGAGAAATATATTAACTAATGATTCAAAGCATATTGTCAAAGAAGTATTACTGAAATTGGACTTTTATCTAAGAAAACTTTGAATTCGTTTATATTACATAAGTATATTTTAAGGACAAATGCTTATGGATTCCACAAATTCATTGGTAATTAGTTTAATTGTTTGAAGTGCTGAATCTATGTTCATTCATGAAGATCAAGACGTGTAATTTTAAAATTCTTCCGAAATAACTTTATTCGGTATTCTTAATTATATCCTTTGGAGAATAAATTCAAAAAAATTATTTTAAATGACAAATGCATTAATTGAATCTTTAAAAAAATCTGAAAGAGACTTTACATCTGCAATTTCGAATACTACTAAAATTTCTCAACTTTTAAGAAAAACTTCAATAAAAATAAATGAAGTTTTGGTATATTATTAATAAATTCAGGATCTTACAGCAATGGCTATTATTGTGTGAGATAATTAATTTTGTAGTACATTTGAAGTGTTAGAAATTTTGACGCGTTTTGGGGATGGGAAATTTAGGATAATAAAATGCCAACTCAGATGGCGTTGATACATACAAAAATACAAGATAAATTTTCAATGATTTAACGTGTAAGCCTAAATTATAATATAAATTTAATTAATATAAAATGTTATAGATTATTCAAAGTTTCAAAATGTGTGACTAAAAATTTCATTCCGAATGATGTGATACATTTTGAAAATTAGCCTTCAAAACCTGATAATATTTAATAATAGCTTTTAAATAACTAAAGTGATGTTCATTTAGAAAGGGACTCTTCCAAAAACTAAGATAATTAGCTAAATTATAATCGTAAAGCTTTTAGTTAGTTTGCATGTTATTTATCTTGTTTGTGCGCCGTTAAGCCAATCGATACTGAAACTCTTAAAGATGGTAATTAAAAAAACAATTTACCTACCGGTAAAGCTTTTTTCCATTAACTATAAATGCATAGATTTTTCTTTAAGGTTTTCTTTTGTAGCATTTTTCTCAATCATTCAACCATACTCAAAGTTCAGAAAGCTATTATTTTGAGTTTCCTTCATATTGTATTTGTGAAAGTTAAGATTATATACGGAAACTATTTCTGAGAGAAATTAATGATAAAAAAAACATTTTAGGAAGTTTTCTAAAAAAAAGATTTATTCTTATCTACGCATATATATAACAAAGAAAAAGTATTATAATGCTCAAGGACGATTCGTGCTCCAAATTTAAGATTCAGTTTTGAATTTTTTTTATTCCTCTACTCAGGATTCTTACGTAGTTACGTACCTTCATTAGTAAAGTGATATTTTCGGGTCAAGAGAAAATTAAAAAAATTAATATTCATTTGCTCTCTAAACTAGGAGTGTACTTGTCAAAGCATTGAGAACAAGTAAAGCCAAGATTTTCCTTTTGCTTTAATTTTCCCAGCTTACCACTTTTATGAATTTTCTTATCACAATATCTCTCTCTATATTTATAATACATGTATTTGAACTATAATGAATGTATTTGAACTAAAAACCATTCCTTAAAAGTCTGATTTAAATTTACTTTTCATTTATGAAGAAAAGAACAAAAATTTCATAAAAAATATATCTGAAGTTTTTGCATAGTTTCGAGGTTAAAAGTAAACTTTGGGATAGTAAGGAATATATGTTTTGAAGTACAGGGCATTTTCTTATTATACTGAATTTTTTAAACAAAATCAAATGTGTGTTATATCAGAATGAAATACGATCATACATAATTAAAAGAAACAAATTGAATCTTAATCAATCTTAGTTTCTTTATCTTTATTCTTCACGTTAGTGTCATCAAGAAATAAAAATAATGACAGCTTTGCTTTCGTGAGTTTATATAATTTTAAACACGCAACTAAACGTTTCGGAATATCTCGTAAGAAGTATCGAGGAAACTAAGCAATTATAGTTCTAAATCTTCACCTGTTTGTTATATTTCTTTGAAAAAGGCAAAACTTCATTGACGTGATAATATGTAACTTGTTTGAGAATGAGAATGGTAGTATAAGGAATAGTAGTTGAAAGCTAATGAAAATTCCTTTCATTAGTTTCCCTCGAAAATATTTTTCAGCTGAAAATATTTGCCGCATTTTAAGTGAAAAAAAATTAAAGATCATTAACAAGATATTAAGCCATTGGAAAACTTCCTTTCAGTTTTGTTTCCTCTACTAAACTTGATTATTCTTTTATAGTCTTCCTGATGTAAAACTTTCCCTTGCCTTTGGCTCCTATTGCAAACAGCAGTTAGTTTATGAACAGAAATTCAACTTACCTTAACAATGCCATCACTAATTGAAATAGTACTTTTAACAACAGAAAAATTTGACAGAATAATTATTCTTTATTGAAATGTGGAAGCAGAGAAAAGTAGCTTAAATACATACATTTTAAAGTTTTGGAGTAATCAAGGGCTTAAAAGGAAAAAATGCAAAACATTAGGGATTTATACCTATTTCCTGATATGTCACTATGTGTGTGAGGGAAAAAAACTACCTAATATTTCTAACTTCAAAAATAAAATGGATACTTTAATTTTTAGTTCACTTGTTTCCAATATCACCTTCGAAAATTTGGAGAGAATAGAGGACTGTATGTTATCCTACAAATAATACTTAAAATAAATGGATACATTATTTCTATTTTTATTAAATAAGTTGATAATATGTGTCAACTATTTCAATTTCAATTTAATCTTTAAAAGAGTTAATTTAAAAAACGTTTGAGAGTCTACTTGTTCAACTACACACACACACACACACACACACACACACACACACACACACACACACACACACACACACACACACACACACACACACACACACACACACACACACACACACACACACACAATATATATATATATATATATATATACATATATATATCAACTCAAGAATTAAGCGCATTGCTAATTATTCATGTGGAATGGGTATTGAGATATTAGATTTTGAATCTGATGTGAAACTTTTTGAATTTTCTTCAGATATTAGATTATTCAATTATTTTTGATACAATGTTAATATTATCGTTTTTAATTCATTCTATCACTTTCAATCCTTATTAGTTTAAGCAGCAAATATGATCACAGTAAATGTTCATGATGTTAAAGATGAAACATATTGCACATACACATATACTTGTATATATTTATCTCAGTAATATTGACAAATAAAAGAGAGGTTTTCTCCTTAAAACTTTGCTCCGCACTACAATATTAATTTTAAGACTAACAGTCGATGCATTACTGTGGCTGTATGTTTTGTACAGTATCGTCTCTTTTACTTATTGTTTTTCTTTAAGTTAGATTTCTGAAAATTTAATATAATATTATTTAAATTTTGTAGTACATATGGTTTGTAAAAGTTTCAAGATCGTTCGAAATACAAATTTTGTAGTTTTTGTTATTTATAATTTCTTCACCGTGCATATTTTCCTTCACTTTATACGTTACTTACTATAATTTGGTAATTAAATATTTTAACCTTTCCTTTAAATTAAGAAAATATACTTTTATAAAATTGTTTGTCGAATAATTGCTAGGTTAAGTGATTGATGAGGCTCTCTTCACTAACCCAGTTTTATATTTAAATTACCGAATTCTATAGAGAGTCTCAAAGTGTTACCATTCACTTTTGTTTCAGGAAATATTTTCCATTAGAACTACTTGGCAGTTATTAGTTCTCGTTTTGCTTATCGATCTTTTGTATAGTTCGCTTGCTACATGTTTCGATAGTGATTTTAGCGTTTGTAAAGATTAATGAAAATTTCTCTTTAATTATGACTTACAATCATTTAAATGTAGTTGAAATGATTGTATCATCATTAAAGTTCTTTGAATAATAATAATATATAAGATTTTGTGTTACATTACGTTTTAAAACAGATTACCTTTTCAACAATGGAAGCATGAAACAATGAATTAGAGAAACTAGTGTTAATCGAGGGCTTAAATATTTCGAAGGACTTGTGTAAACACGACATAGTTTTCTACATATTATGAAATCACTGCACAAGGATTACTTGAAATGGTTTTTTCATCAGTGTCCATGCCTCTTGTTCTATTTTTTCTTTCCAATAAAAGTGTTCATGAATATTAGCTTTCACTTAATATCCCAATTTGCTTATAAGTTATTTTAAACGTAAACTATTACATTTGTTAAAATCTAAGTAGTAGAGCTAAATGCTTACACAATTCTTTTCATCTGTCCATTTTTATTTGTATTTTCAAAAGCTTTATTGTCTAAATTATAAAGTTTATTTACATTTACAGAGCTTTGTTGTCCAACTACAGAGTGGTCGCTGCTACAACCAATCTTCGAGATGAGAACCGAATTAAATCTTTGAGTGGCTCTGAATATTCTGTACATAAAGTAAGATTAATAGTTCCATCTACTGGACTTTAAAAGATTATCTTGTCCTATTGGTGAATACTTTTTAATCATATATATATATATTTTTTTTGCTGATTAGATAGTAAAAGAATAAAGAAGGAGTGAGACACTTAAACATTTATCCAATATAATTGATTAAATAAAAAAAATTAAAAATGGCAATGACTCACAATGAATGAAACTCAATGAAACACAAAACATCGCAGAATTCATTTTAATTCTTCCTAAGTTTTATTGCGTGATCCAAATTAATTATGTAAAAGAATTGTACTTAAGTTTTATCATGATAAAAAAACCCCCGAAAAAAGCTGTCGGTTCAGCGCGTTCCGCTTAGTTTTCGCTCTATATACATTAATTAAAGCAAACGGAAGTGAAAAATAACTGAAGAAGTTATTTACAGTAAATGAATTCAATTCTTCTGAAACGTACAAAAAGTCATAACAAAAAAGGAAACAATTAAACAGAGTTACGTCATGGCAGGAAATGCAAAAATGAGATTCTTAATTTTTGGTCGAATGTATTCAAACGCAATAATTTCTATTAAAAAAATAATTGGATGCAAATCTTACTAGAAAAATTCTAAGAGATCAGATTTCTTTGAAGCCTTTAACTTAAGTAATTTAGTCAGTAGATTATATAAAATGAGATCATAACAATTTAAATAATATAGAAATTAAGAAAATGTCATGTTTATTTTTCATACGAACAACTGTAACTGATAACAAATTACTTTAACAGACGAGTACGCATTTTTGTCTAAAATCCCCCTAATTATGGATAACCCTTCTCATTCATAAATTGATTTTTAAGAAGAGAGAGAGAGGGGAGAAAGAGAAAAAGAGGAAAAGCTCTGATTTCTTCTGATGTGAACTACTATATTAAAATATCCTTTACATAAATTTTAATTTTTGAAGTAAGATTTAAAAAAGCATTTTTTTTCGTAGGATGACAAAATACAAGTTTAGCTTCAAACGTCCTAGGGGTAGTAGAATACAATCTTTGACTAATCCTATTTTTATTTATTTTGTTCATAAAATATTTAAAATTGTAGGCAGTAATTTCTCAAATAAAATTTTTTTGTGTAACAATGCTTTTTTGCCATTTTCTAATACAGTGAGCAATTCAATGAGAAGAAAGTTATCCATTTATAATAATTAATCATCATAGAATATTATTGACTTTTGACATATTCCGTCCAAAAATATTATTTTAATGCATTTTTGTTCAATAATAAAATTTTAAATCTTAAATTATTTTTTGGTATTATATATTATATTTATAAATCGCGTAATTAAAGAAATGTTTCTTGTAATATTATATTTAACATGTGTTTTGTAACATTATGTGTTTGATGCGTTTTTTTAAAAAGATTTCTCTACAATTGAAAAAAAGGTATGAATTTTAATTTACAGTTTAATGACTTTTCATAAGAGGTAAATTATATTGTGTTGTAGGTAGTGGACGTACAGATTCATGACAATTATGACATGTTCCGTTTCCGAAATGATATTGCTCTAATTAGAGTTGATCCTCCCTTCGAATTCAGTAACAAAATTCAAAGTATTTCTTTGCCCTCTCCTGGCCATACAGCAAGTGGACATGCTTATGCATCTGGATGGGGACTTATGCAAGAAGGTACATTAATTTTTACGTAATAATATTTATTTTGAGCTCTTAATATATAGTTGCAATATTCGCTGCTGCTTAGAAATTAAAACAATTAAAATTTTTACAAGAAAAGAAAATTCTATGTCATTTTTATAAAGAACAACTGAATACTAAGTTTTTTTGTATCAAGTAATAACAATTATTTTTTGGGAAGTATTAACAAATTAACTGACAGCAATGTAATTAAGACTATGATTTTTTTAAATAAGTTTGTGCTTTTCATGCAATATAAAGCACATAAATTGCTCATTCATGACGCAAACAAAACTTTGAATTAGTTGAACTGAGAGTCATACACGTATTTCGAATTTTGTTTTAAGCTTTTTTTGAAAAAATATTGTAATAATGAAGAAAGAAAACTTCAACCACATAATTTGATACGCTAATTTTTTTATTTTTTTGCATTAATTTAATGTGATTTTATTTTAATTTTGGTTCTTCCATAGAGTGCACAATTAAAACTTGAAGTTCTTAGGGTGAATAAAATAAGAATGGGAGAGAAATACATTTTCTTGTTTAGTATATAATGTTTTTCTGTGATGCAATTTGGAAGACAAATTAATATTTCTCGAGTAGGGGATTTTAATTTTAAATTCTTCTCTAGTAAAAATAGTACCAACTTATTAACACTGCAGTTTTTTTTAAATCGCAATGTTTTCTTACTATGTATGATTTCATTTCCTTTAGGAGTACGAGTAACTCCAAGTCGATTACAAGCTGTAGAGCTTCCTTTATTAAGTGATTCTGAATGTCGTCAAGCATATGGGGACAATCTAGTGGAAACCATGATTTGTGCTGGATACAAGGAAGGTGGCAAAAGCGTTTGTCAGGTCAGTGTTACACCCATTTTAATAGCTTCAAGCATTTATTGGATAAGATAAATTTATAGAGATTAGAATAATATCAATTGTTTTATTATGCTTAGGGAGATTCTGGCGGTCCCTTGTACCAATCTGATGGAGGACATGCTGTTCTAATTGGAGTAGTGTCCTGGGGAGTTGGATGTGCTAGACCTGGAAAACCTGGAGTGTATACTGAAGTATCACATTACGTTGATTGGATTGGTGGAATTACAGGAGGTGGCAGAAATGCAATACATTAAACAACCGTTTCATATTAATTAATGAACTCCACCGAGGTTTGCCATACGCACAAATGTATGCGCAGAATGGTAGCTAAGGCGTCTACGTGCAATGATGCTGAAGTGTATCAAGAAGCGAAGTTGATGCAATCATCATTATCTGATGTGATTGAATTTATAATGAAGACTGAATTCATACAGATCTTTTTTTGATAAAAAAATTTGATTGTAAGAATTTTTAAATAATGGGATTAAACCCTATTAATCTAATTCATTATACTTTCTCCATTTCTTATGAATGCTCAAAGAATGACGCAAAATATGTAAAAAGGTTAAGATACGTATATTTCTTTCAATTGAAAACTGTTTCTAAGCAGCCAAATACTAAAAAAGTTTCTATTTTTAGGATAAAATAATAAGGAAAGATATTACAGTTAAATGTATCTATCTAGAAATGCGTCTACTCTTAAAAGTTAATAGAATTTTATCTATAAAGCATATAGAATAGAATAGAATTAAAAATACTTTGGGAAAAATCTGTATCAAGACATGCAGAAGAAACTCTAAATTTTGTTTTTATAGTGTATATATATAAAGCATTTATTGCGAAAAAATTAATCTTGCGTGCATTTTAATTTTCGTCAAAGTGAATTAACAATTTCTTTTTTAAACAATATTATGGATTATTACCATGTGGGATACTGCTTTAAAGTCAAAAACTAACAGATTCTTTTTTTTTGTATTTTTTCCACAGAAAAGCAGGATAGTTATAAGAAAATTTCTTATGTTCACAGAAAAAGGTTTCAATAATCTATCTGGGTTAAAAAGCGTAACACATGGAATACAATAAGATAACAATAAGATTTCTATCAAAAATATCAGATTTAATTTTGCAAAGAGAATTAAAATTAATCTACTTTATGATTAGATAAACAAACATTTCTTTAGAATTTACCAAATACAGAAAAATATTTAAGTCATCATAATTTTAGGCGTGAAATAAATTTAAATTTCTACCCTAGAAGGTTGATGTATCAAATATAGCTTGTAAAGTATTATATGCAAAATTATTTTTCTATGAAAATATGTTAATTACACTCCTGATTAATTTTCTTATAAAGAAAAATTACTCAATTTAAAATAAGAACAAAATTTCGTCAATATTATTAAATTCAGGATCGCCGTTCTTTATCAATATTGAGATTTTATAGTTTTATAGTTTTTAAATACGACTGTTATATTTCATTCTCTAATTAGCGATTCAAATTCTTTCTTAGAAAATGACACTATCTGCAAGTTCGAAACTTTACTGAAAAAGTGTCAAAACGCCAATAATGTACAAAGAATGTTTTGAATCGTTGACTGATGAAGTAATTTGTGTTTTGTTTTTTGTCTTACATTTATATATATGTCCATTGTCAAAATAAACTTTTTTGCAAACCAAGACCATTTTTTGTCTTTTTTCCAATTGACAGTTCATAAGCATCACATGCTTATAAAATTATGAATAACTCATTATTTTTAGCTATTTTTTTCTCTTAAGTGTTCACTATTGAACAAAATTTAAGATCATATATAAAAATGTGTTCCTTCGTATCAAATTAATTTATACTAAATCTGCTAGAAGTATTAAATATTACTCTTATATTTATAACTCAAATTTTTTCATTTGTAAAGAGTATAATTTAAATTCATATGAATGACATATAAATGGCAATTAAACTGAGATGAAGTAACTTGAGAAGCAGAAAATATTTTCAATAATAAATAATTAGAAAAGTTGCAAACATGGTAACTAGCCTAACTTCTGTTGAGTCATTAAGGCCTTCTACTTGAATGTAAGAAGCAAAGGTGTCTAATTATTATTGTAAATAATTTTATGATACGAGCAATGATCATTGAATCTGGAGGTAAGGAATCATATTTCCTCACTAACGTCTTTTTCATTATTCAGAAATCGTCTTAGGTAAGGATTATGGATTATGATTTGGTATTCTAGAATTTTTCTAATATTAGTCCTAATCGAACAGACATGATTCCTTGACATAAAAAACTGACTGATTTATTAAATAGTCAAAACAATATATATTTGGAGTAAGTTCTAAGAGGATGAAAACACATCTTTCATAATAATAAATACTAGATTTATAGAATTAGTACATTTATAGAAACATAATGGGCTGATTATTTCCTTATGAACCTTATCTGTAATGCAGTGGGGCTTCTGAATTTATGAAGAAAGGAGCAAGGGTTTGAAAGGATATCACTCAAATTAAGAGCACTTTCCTCTCATCAATAGTGATTTTTGACACATTTTTGAATTATAACTCATTCCAAAGTATCTACATATAATTTTGCCTCTAGAATTTCGGTTTAAACTATCCTATTTATTATAAAAATAAATTCATTTAAAAAAATTAATAAATCTCTAAGATTCAACACTTTTTTGAAAATTTGGCGAGTCCCAAGTTTTTCGCTTCTAGAAAATAATAAAATAATTGTCATTTAACAGAGAAAAAAGCCACAGAATTAAATAAACTAGAGTTTTTTGTATAGTGTGTGATGTCCCATGAGCATAATTACATATAACGAGATTAATTTTAAGGGATTTTATATAACGTAATATATATATAAATATTTCTGAAATTTTTTAAACTCCCCACTTACTCCTAAAGCAACATAAGTGTAATAATGGGTAAATTTGTTTAATCTAATTCGTACACGGTATTCATCATTTTGTTAGATAAAAAATCAATACTTGGGATACCGAATGATAGATTACAAATAACCCATCCTTCATTTTCTACAGCTAAGTTTTAACCACTCAATATCTTGTCATCATTATAGAAAAATAAAATAGAGAATCGCATTTCAACACAAGAGAAAATGATGATTGATGAGTTTATGATGACGATTTTTTATGGCCATACGATCACTTTTTAGTAGGTTTCTAGGTACTTAGTTTTTTGACGATTAGAAATTGTCTCTATGAAAAAAACAACCAAAAGATCTCTGAAAGTTTTTGAATATGTATAAATTTATGGAACATACAAATGATTATATGTATGATTAGAGACCAGCAACGTTAGATATAAATTATAAGTACAAGCAACTAATGAATTGTTCTTCATATAAGGAATTCTTGTCTATGGCATTTATTTACGTTAAAATTCACTACTTGTTTTATGTTAGAAGATTAAATGAAATTGATAAATTCAAACTTTGCATAAATACAGCCTATTGTAAAGTAAGATTACTCTACTCTGAAATAGTTTCTTACACTTATATAAATAGGTCTTTTTATATAATATATGAATAGATCTTTTGTAATTCGAAAATAGCAACAACAGAATTACAGAGCGAAATGGTGGGAAACATTTTAATGATCTAGACACATCCATTATACAGAGAGCTGTCGTCTTTTGACCAGTATAAATAATAAAATCATTTCACGCACTCTAGCTTTAGAATTAAGGTGCACACAATGTATCATAATTCATTTCCTCAATGTTTATCAATACTAGGTGAAATAGAACAGAAAAACAAACGAAAAAATAATAAAAAAAGAAAAAGTAAATTCATTTGTAATTTAAGAATTAAATCAAATTACAGTAAGAATTAGATATCGTGTTACAGTGAAAATAATACAGAACCAAAATTCACAAATTACATATGATCATCGTAAAAAAACACACACAAACACACACAATATATCAAATGATATACAACCATAACAAAATTTCTCTCCTTTAAGCAATCTTTATATACGAAATTTTCTACACCGTAATTTCGTACGTATAGTCCGCAGACACGATTTTATATAAAACAATTTCAAAAATCGTCAGATAGTCCGCGGACTATACGTCCGAAATTACGTTATTTTAATACGGCAATATTAATGTATTTTAGAAACAAAGAACTAAGTATAAATAGAAAAAAAAGTACTTCCTTACTAATATACCTTCAGAAATAAAACGCTAAATACAAATAAAAACAGAGCTTACTAATTAATCATATATTAATTAATCACACATTCTACTACATTAACGAAAACCTTCAAAGTCCGATTCATCGGTATCAGAATTAAACAGTTTCTAATATATTTTCGGGAAGAGTGTCCGAAAGTTCATTTTCAGCAACACTATCTTCACTGTCAGTGATTTTCGTACTCCAGGTACTTGCTACTAAGGCTCCTAAAAATCGAGCTGACGCATCAACTACTTCCCCCCTCCCGGCAGTTGCACTTTAACCGTGAACAACCAGCGTATTATCCACACTGGTGGATAGTCCGCAGCTTCACACAAAAATTCGCATTTTAAACACAGATAGTCCACGGACTATACGCGCGAAATTACGGTAATTACAAATAATATTATGTGTGTGTGTGTGTGCTTCCCTATCTCTATCCCATTAAGACCCGAAAAGCTTTTATCTTAAAATATTAAATTCTTTTGTGCTTATTAACACTATATTGACCCCAATGAAAAATATAACAATTTTCGCTCTCCCACCCCCTGCAACGTAGACAGTACTCTCGCTTGGGCTTTACCTGTGAAAAAAACAACAGTGAAATTTTGCGAATTATACATTTTTTAGCTCTAAGTTGATGGAAGAAACAAACTTAATTCAATTAAAACTGTTACACACACACACACACACAAATAAGGAAATTATTGATGTATAGTTTTCATTTGTAGACTCATCATTTATTTACTAAGCAAATCTTGAAAAATGTTTTTGTTTTGAGCAAGCATAAATAATAAAACATTGCATTTTTCACAACGTGTTTTCGAACTTCTTTTGCAGTTTTCAAATATGTACTTGCGAGGCCTTAAAATGCCATCAACACATCGAAAATGGCTATACATGTCATGTATTTTATTCTGGCACAATCGTAAGCAGGTCGATTATAATGCTTCGATCTTTTTGCAGGAGGAATTACAACACTGTCATCTTCATTGTCAGTTAAAATACTTTTGGTAGTAGGTGGAAATGTTGCTAATGTGTGTGTGCTTCAACTACCACTAACTTAAAATTTTAAGAGATCCATTGTGATTTTTTGGAGGAATTTTATTTGATATTGTATCTTGTTTGTACTGAATCCAAGAATTTACTGGAACTGAAACAATTAAATAAATGGGTTGAAGAGACATTGATGGTAAAGGTTGATCCAAAATTATCTTTCCGTTACAAATATTTCCATGTTTTTCTTCATTGCTCTCACCTGAACTTGATTCTCCTTCCAGTATGCGTGGTTCATGTGTTTCGTCATCATCCGAGAGATCACTAAGTTCAGAATTTGATCTATTCATAAATTGTAAAACTTCTTCTTATGTGAGAATTCTTTTCTTTATAGACTCCTGAAAAAGATTTTGGTTAAGCGCGGTAGCACAATATTCCATGAAAAATAATAAAATGTATCATAAAGTTTTATTATTTAAAAATAATTTAAAAAGTTAAACCACTGCTACACCAACTGCCACAGAAAAACCAAGATATTTTTTCAGGGGGGGAGGAAGAGATATGGATGCAAATATCTGTGTAGAGGATGAAAATGCCATCCCCCCCAAGAAATGTATGAAAGAGAAAATTAATTGCCAACACACAAGAGCGAGAGAAAGAAAAAGGGACTCATCCATGGTAACCTGCAAGAAAATACGGTATTAATTGTAAAGGGTGTTTTTTTTAGAGGTATAGAACTTTAAATTGCAATAAAACAACGATGTATTATTTGATTGACATGATTTTTTTTATTCGAAAGATAATCGTGTGGCATTACATTTTAAATATGATTTCTGGCATAGGACTGCCACGGCTGGCTCGGATGTAGTCCAATCTGGACGTCCAATTTTCGATGACTTTTTCCAACATTTGTGGCCGTATATCGGCAATAACACGGCGAATGTTTTCTTCCAAATGGTCAAGCGTTTGTGGCTTATCCGAATAGACCAATGACTTTACATAGCTCCACAGAAAATAGTCTAGCGGTGTTAAATCACAAGATCTTGGAGGCCAATTCACAGGTCCAAAACGTGAAATTAGGCGGTCACCAAACGTGTCTTTCAATAAATCGATTGTGGCACGAGCTGTGTGACATGTTGCGCCGTCTTGTTGGAACCACAGCTCCTGGACATCATAATTGTTCAATTCAGGAATGAAAAAGTTAGTAATCATGGCTCTATACCGATCACCATTGACTGTAACGTTGTGGCCTTCATCGTTTTTGAAGAAGTACGGACCAATGATTCCACTAGCCCATAAAGCGCACCTAACAGTCAGTTTTTCTGGATGTAACGGTGTTTCGACATACACTTGTGGATTAGCTTCACTCCAAATGCGGCAGTTTTGTTTGTTGACGTAGCCATTCAACCAGAAGTGCGCTTCATCGCTAAACAAAATTCGCTTATGAAAATCGGGAACAGCGGCAATCTCGTTTTGGGCCCATTCGACGAATCTACGCCTTGCTTGATCATATTTAAAATGTAATGCCACAAGATTATCTTTCGAATAAAAAAATTCATGTCAATCGAATAATACATCGTTGTTTTACTGCAATTTAAAGTTCTATACCTCTAAAAAAACACCCTTTATAACAATCAATTTCGTTTTTATTTAGGCTTGAGCGATAAAAAAGTAATACTTTACAAAAAAAATACTTTACTTAAAACCCTCTCAATCATTTGATTCGGACTTTTCTAATATACGACTTTTCCAGAAGCAAAAAACGTATAAAAATTTCTAACCCGCATGATCGCGTGGGTTGGGTCTTGAAAGGTTATAAATATGCAAGAAAGGAGCAATTCGATACTTGATATTGTACAAAAATATTTGCAGTGGAAAAAAATGACTGTTATTAAAAATATCTTTCAAAACTTTTATAAGCATAACGCATTTGGTTAATTATACTTTTCAGTAGTAGAATACTTTATGTCAATTTTTGATCATAAGAAGCATCTAATTCAAACATCTAACTCTAACTTAATTATCTTTTACATAGCCATGCTTGAACAGAAACATTCAAATAAAAAAGGTTTTTTTTTATTCAAATAAAATACTTAGACAAAACTAATTAATAGCAAAATAGGCTGGATAAGTTTTTGAATCATGATTAAGTAACTGTGCTATATTTACAAGATAAAATGTATTTCGAAACCATCACAAATAGTTACCCTTTTAAATTGATTATTTTATTTAACAATTTTTTAAATCACTTGAGCAATAACTGAGACTGTTCTTTTCATCTCAATTCTTAGTTTACTTATTATAAAATCGTATTTTTTTGATTATTTTGTTTTATGTAACATTATTTCTCTCTCTCTGGTTACTGTTTTTACTTATTTGATTTAATGTTTAATACTGATTTATGGAAGCTTTCGACTTAATATTCTTTTTACCTTCCAATATATTTACATTTGTAAAAGAACATTTAAGCAACTTCATAAACCATAAATGCTGGTTTTTAGGATAGTTTGTTATTGCTAACATGTGTACTTTTATTTGAAAAGAAATTCATTCTATATATTGGAACAAGATAATGGTAATGGGATTTTGCATTTACTTGAAAAAAAAACTAACTTTTGTGAACGCTGGCCCCGGAACTTTGTGAAGGGCTCAAATTTTAATGTTTCATGAAGATATTTTTTCTTTGGATGTAGTTTTAGTCATATCTTTATATAAATTAAAATTTAATTTGTGCATTATTTATTTCCAATCCATCCTAACTGTAATTGTATCTTATTTATTAATTTTTTTTCTCAAAATGAGAACAAAGATTCTAAATTAAATATAAATATTATTTTGTTACACCGTTCTGAGGTATTAAATATCATATTGTTCCCAGAGTTAAATTTTATAATGAAACTATTATTTTTTGCAAATTTTATACTTTTTCGCACATCCATTTAATACTGTGAGGAAATTAGACATATTATATATATATATATATATATATATATATATATATATATATATATATATATATATATATATATATGAGTGTGGGCGTATATATTAGCTTAATTTAACATGAATTTAAATTCTATTCTTGCATATTTTTTCTGTGTAATCATAACAACAGTCTCATTTTGTTTTTCATTTTAAAAAGATTACACACAGTTTTTTATTTATTTCCTCTCACAAAAAAATAATAGCTAAACAGCTTACGTATACATTTCCCAGCAGCAAGCTAGTGCTAAGTTTTCCCTAAAGCCACCTACATAGTTTATAAAAATAGCGACTAGGTTCCTTTATTTAACCATGTCACTATAACACCCCTATTATTTTTTCCAAGAGTATTTTCCCTATACGAGACTATGTGGGGATTCTTCAACCTAGTATTTCGCTTTTTACTCGTATCGAAAGATCACTACTCTCCTAATGTTAAAATTACGTAAGTAAATTCTTTTTATTCTATTCGGATTTACTCTTGCCATGACTACATCTTTCAATATGAATTCAATACATATAGTATATGTATATATAATCGTCATTTTTCTCTAATTCATCGATTTTAAATATTTTGTTTTATTTAGTAAAACAAGAACTGATTATTTTATCCCTCCTTATATGTAAATCAAGAATTTCCTTGAGACACATCCAGTATTGTTGCAATTCGTTCAAATTGAAATTATTTCGAAAAGTACAATTTATTTCTAAAAATTAAATTGCATTTACTGATTTAATTAGCAAATTGATTCATGGTTTAATTGCGATTGCTTAGATGTTTGGTTTTGCTACCTACATTTCAATTCAAAAACTATTATTCCACTATATATATATATATATATATATATATATATATATATATATATATATACATGCATAGTATTTCTCTTCTATTTCCAAATACTTTCTCTAAGAGATTCATCATATTTAGAGAGTGAGAGTTTATTACTAATAACACCATTAATATTAACATGAAAGAGTATGCTTCCTTATAATGATAACTTCGAAAACATACAATAACCGCAAATCAATAAGGAAGAAAAATTTTCAAGTTTCACATTTTAATTCCATGAAAACGAAGAGTTACTAAGATGACTTTATTTCTCAATTTATATATGAAGCATAGCTGAACTTCACCTTAATTTCATAAATTGTCAAATTAAAGTTTTGGAATTCGTTATTTATCTTGTAAATTATATAAAAAAGGTCCCCAGAATATATTTTAAGTTTTAAGCAAATTTTTTTTAAGTTACATTCACAAGCCTTTATACATATCTTACACAAATTTGTTTTTTCTTTTTATTTGCATGTTTATTCAACATATTTCTACACTTAAGTTTCTTTAATATGTATTATTTGATATCGAAAATCACCAGTTGCTGAGCAGACAGCCATTCCCAAAATATTCTTTAAAAACTCTATTTTCTATTAAATTAACTGAAATTTGTAAATATACGAAAAAGAATGACTAACATTATATCCTGTGCTATCAGTATAATTTTTGAGGTACGAGAGAATGCATAATTCCTAGCATTTCTCGAGCAATTAAGAAGAATACAAATAAAGCACAAATAACAAAATATTTTAATTTCCTTATTATTTAAATGAACAGAAATGAATTTTAAAACTTAATTTATTTATCAAAACTATTTCTTCCAATTCAAACTTTCAATTTTTTAAGTGTCAATTTTTAAAAGATAAACTATTTAAAGATGCATTAAAAAATATCAGTTTTACTCGATTAAGAAATAAATGAACTTTCTTTACACATTACTTGTTTAAAAATGAAGACAAACAAAAATTCTGGAAAACTACCATACATGATTCTCATAAACAAAAATTCTCATTAATTTAAAGCAGATAATTTCTTCTAGGAAAAAGAGTTGCAAAATATTCGCTTGTACCTCAATCCTCATTAAAGAAACAATCATATTTTAAATTTAAAAAAAATCTTTAAAAGTGAATAAAATTCTTGTTGAATTCTTTGACATAAACTGACATATTTTCCCATACATACATTGTTAGAATACATACGTGCGTAACCCTGCAATCTTAATCGCAAGTTTGATAGTTTGCGTTTGTATTACTGAGACATTTTTCTAACTTGACCTGTACTATCTTACTCTTCTTAGACACACACACCCGCACGCACACGCACACACATACATACACACAAGAATATAAATTGTGAGTATATGTGTGTGAGAGAGTGGGAGAAAAACACATGGTTGTCCTATTTATACCTAAATACTTACAACTATTTATTACTTACGGAATATTTATAATAATAGATACTCTTATTAATACTTAAGAATATTTACTAAAACTTAATAAATACTTAGAGCTACTAGCAACTTAAAAAATTCAAGTTTATGTACTAAAAATAAATTATTCAACGCTCGCAGAATTACTTTATCTACACTTAAAAGTATTTTTGTATATTTTCTTAAAATATCAATATTTAAAAATGTAAGCATGAGAGGAAAGGATATACATAACATTTAAAAAAATCCCACTTTTCTTATATATATATATATATATATATATATATATATATATATATATATATATATATATATATATATATATATATATATATATAATAAGATGAATCATCACAGATTTATTCTAGTAACACTTGAAGTACTAATCAGATTAATATATTTTATTTTAATCTTTCATTACATTATACATTTCAAAACGTAAGAGAAAAGAGCTAATAATATTTTCCTCTATTTATAAATGTCAAAATTGAATAATGGAAAATTTCTGCAAGTTCAATGTTTTTAGCAAATAAAAAAAGTAAAAAACAGTATTATAATTTTAAATTGTGATTACAAACGCATTACTTGAAACTTAATCCCTTGTACATCGTCTTATAATAGCAAGATGCATATTATTCATTTTCATCGAGTTAGTTTCTTTATAGTTTTTAAGCATATAAATAGAGAAACGTGTGTTTTTAAAGGAAAATAAATTACGTGGTTAACGATCCGTTTAAATTATGTTTTCAAAATATACTCTGAAATAATAAAATAAACTTTTCCATATCAAAATTGGAACTTGGATGTGCTAAAAGCAGTTTCAATGAGTGATAATTTCCGAATGAATTTATTTTGTAGATAAAACTGTTTGCGGATACTTCGTTTTGAAACTAATACTCCGTGAAGTTCCTGACATCAAAAACATAAAAACACTCACATAAAAATATCAACATAATTCTTGAAAAAGTTCCTCTCGCTTTCTTTTAAATCTCTGAAAGAAGTTAGTTTTTATTTTCCCAAATACATTAACAACTAAATGAGGTGTGAAATATCTCTTCTGCTTAAAGGGGTGATCTACAAAATTACGCCAAATTGCGTTGACTTTTATTTTGTTCTCTGTCAACTCAATAAAATGATAGAATACATTTATGATGAAATGCATTGAATTATTTTTTCAAAATAAAAAGAATTAGAAAAAGTATTTCATAGAGTATTTATTTAATGTTTTTGTTTTAAAAATAGCTTTATTAAAATGCCGAGAGATAAATAGCTTGTATCCCATGGAAATATTTGGGTAGTAATGTTGTTTTGTATCAGAAGATAATGATGTTTTCATTGAAAATATTACCTTTTTTTTAGTGGAGGAAAATTATTTTGTAGTGTTTATTTTAGGTTTCTTGAAAAGAGAAGAAGAGAAGAAGCAATAAAATACTAAAATAATTGTCTCCCTTCTAGAGAAGTTTAAGATGTACGAAAGGTGTGTATTTGTGTCAGGATGTATTCCGGAACTTTCAAAAGGGGAAATGGAGTGATATCGTGAAGAAATATTCTTTTTTTCACAGTAATATGCTGAAAGCTATTTATTACATAATACATTGCCTTAGAAATTCAATTTTATTTATTTTTCTTATTCAAAATGACAGTAAAATATTTTTTAAACTAAAAGAGAAATGATTTCGTGTAATTATAATGTTTCTTTTATCATATTTTGCATATTATTTGTATATTTAAAGAATTTGTATCATTACATCATGACAAGTCTAATAACTTATTTCCAAGAGCTATCTCTCTTTAATGTTCCGCAATTCGGTTTTAAAAAAATCTAATTCAATCTTTGCTTATTTTTAATATTTCGTTTTTGGATTTATTTGCCTTTCTTTAATATGTAACTTTGAGATTGACTCCTTTTTTTAAAAGTAATTTTTTTCTCATTTTGTGGGAGTATACTTAGTTAAATTATAATATGCTAAATTATTGCAAAAGTGTATCACTTTTTTCACATCTATTTTACAGACAGCCTATTTTTTAACTCTTTTAAAACTCAATAATTTGAGAGATATCATAGATGCTTTTATTTGTATTATATTTAAATATAAATAACATTCAGCATTTTATTGTTTAAAGAATGGAATGATTGAAAGTGCTTTTAAGGTATCCGACTACGTTCAGAACCGTGATTTTTAAAAGCACATAAATAGATAATTTTCATGATATTTAGAGTCACTTAGATTAGAATATATGCTTAAAATTGTTTTAAGAACATTTTGACAACAAATATTTATTTAAATACAATATTTTGGCAAAAAATTAACTTAGAATAATCTTTTTTCCGAATGTTCTCTTTTTGTGAAAAATGCTTCTATTAGAATAATATTTTGCCTGTATACAGCTCTGACCTCTGTTCAGAGGCTCAACTAGAATTTTTGAAATATATAACTTAGAAGTGGGTTTATTCATATTTTACGACAACAGAGGGAAGCAATTTTAAGAAAAAAACGCGAATAATTATTTAAATTGAGGGTAACTCTGAAAATAATGTGAATTTTTCAAAAATTCTAGTTGAGTTTCTGTAGAGAGGTCTGAGCTATATACAGGCAAAATATTATTATAATAGAACCATTTTTCACTAAAGGAGAACATTTGGGGAAAAACGATTATTCTAAGTTAATTTTTTGCCAAAATATTATATTTAAATAACTTTTTTTGTCAAAATGTTCTTAAAACAGTTTAATGCATGTATTAAAATCTGAGTGACACTAAATATCATGAACATTATCCATTTATGCGCTTTTTTAAAATCACGGTTCCGAACGTAGTCGGATACTTTAAGCACCAGGTGGTTATAATTAAACTTTTGGGAGAACCCCCCTGTGTTCCACCCTGGACACCAAGATTAATTTGAGGCAAAGAATCACCAAGAGCCATTTGTATAATAATAACTTGTATTTGTGATCTTGATTCAAATATCAGAAACTCTAATATAACATATAATATTTCTATGTTACGTCAAACAAAAGGGATTTACCTTTAATATTAAATTAAATTACGAATTATGAAATTAATCAATAATTACGCGTAAGATCAAATAAGGTCTACCGAAATAGGAGGTCCGAGAAATACACTTAACTCGAATTATTAGTTTTCATTAACTTAAACTAATTTTATTAAACTAGCGATAATAAATAATAATAAAATATAATAAACTAACGATATAATAAACTATATTATATCACCTGGTAATACTTTGGTATCTTCAAAAGATTCCTTCGTAGATTACTAACAGTAACTCTTCAATATCGTAATCCAACTGAATCCTCCAAACTTGAGGCTACAGCTGCTGGCTCAATAGCCTTCCTCTTTGCTAGCTTACAACGCTCTACTTAAATACCCTATCTACTTTGCATATCCCGTTCGCTTTTCGGAGTTGATTGGAAATATACGCGAATTTATAATCCCCAAAAAGACGCCTAAGAATATTAGTGGACAGGTTCCGTACAGATTCGTCACAAACTTCCCGTATAAACGGCATCCTACAGCGCCAACGGGTGAATGGAATGCAACGAAATTTTGTACGTGGGCTATGCACGAGATGCGCTCATGGAATTTCGAAAAAAAAATTTTAGGGAATTTTTGAAAAAAAAATCCCATTTCAGGAAAAATATTATATTTAATTCAATAAACGACCAAAACGGAATACAGAAACAAAATTAAACCGGCACTCTTCGCTCAGGGTAGGTCACACCCACCGCCTAACTTTTTTCAACACTCCTTCTAAACTTTTTTTTTTTTGGAAAATGGATAGTTTCTCGTGTAGCTGACTTTAAGGTTATATCTTTTGAGGGGCCTTAGCTTGTAGGTGAATTCTAAATACATATTTTTGGATACCGCCTCTTCTGGTATGTCATACCCAGCGCGTGAATCACCGTTGCAGTTTTGAATGCATGAGCACGTTTTAAATCTTCCTCATGCTATGGCGTATTTTTGTAGTTATGATGAAGAAATGTGATATTTAAGTAATTTAATAGGTACAGCATTTAATAGATCTAGTACAGTAGTATTTTCGGATGAAGAAATTCTCTTCGCGGTTATGATGAGGAAGAATCAAATGATGAGTACAACAGCAAGTATGATTCCTCCACTGAAATAGGTCCAGATTTAGAAAAAGGAGACACTGTTGAAAATCAATGTTTTATATGTAGAGACACAAAAACATTTGGGAAGAATGTAATTTTTAAGGAGACCACTGGTACACATCTTTTGCACTTTCAGATGAACTTTTGAGAAAAAAAAACTATTCCATGAACAGTACGAGAAAATTAAAAAGAAATTCCAAAGTTTTTTAATTTGAAGAATAGAGAAGTATACTCCCATATGTTTAGCTTTAAAAAGATACAGATTAAAAAAAATTAAGATCCAGTGAAAACGTACTTACTCACGATGAGATAAAAAGATTATAAAAACTATGTACTGAATGCCCTCATAAAAAGAACAGAAGAACTAAATTTACGAGTGAAAATTGTATTTCCTACCTTCCTACCTTTTAAACTTTTGTATACAAATTTTACGGTAAAAACATAATGTAAACACCCTTGGGTATGAGATACCCTGCGCGAGAACTTTCGGTCGTTTTTTTCGCGCGAGTGATGCCGGGTTAACAATCCAGAACAAGAATGATGAGTAATAAAATGCAAAACTGGTAAAAACTGTCAGTTGTAGGAGAAAAATGTCAAGATTTGCATGCTTATTAAGAAGAGGAAATTTTATTCAAAAGAGGTTGGATTTTGTTCGTTTGTTCAGACTTCCTCAAAGAAGAATAGCCCTAAGGATGAATGTCGCCGTGAATCCACATCAGACAGAGACATCTGGAGACTGTAGGGAAAATTCAGTGTGGATTTGCGGATTCTTCTTAGCCAAAATGCGGCAATTATGTGTGCTGACTGTCCCATTGAGGTAGAAATGAGTTTCGTCGTCCCACATGGCCATTCCAAGGCCATGCCAATTCAACAGTCGTAACGTTGAGAAAACTAACATGGATTGAAAGACGTAGGGGCTTGTCCCTATCAAGCAGCTCCTGGGTTTGGCGGGTCATGTATGAGAAGAACCAGATGATTATAATTAAACTTCCCTTAAAAATAGCACCCTACAGCGCAAACTGGTGAGCGGAATGCAAAAAAATTTTGTATATAGACTATACACGAGATGCTCTCGCGGAATTAAAAAAAAATGTTCCAAAATGTCCACCAGATCATGCCTTTTCGTGCCAAACACAATAAACGACCAAAACGAGACAAAGAAACAATATTAACATTTTTTTACTAGTTTCATATCACCTTATCATCAAACCACCACATTAAGTAAAGGTAAGAAAGAGAAAAAAAAGCAGTTCCGTTTGTAGGAACAAGAACACATTAGGACGAAATTGCACCAAAGTAGAAGTTGTCAATCGTATCCAGAACGATGTAGAGAAAGGTGCTCCAAGGGAACACCCTTATTCACCTGCAAAATTTCAAAGCAATGGACAGTGTGTTCAACAGCAGATCGTAACTGATCACATGTGAGGTGTGACGGGCTCAGGCGTTTTTTCATTGACATGTTCTTTTGGGTACTTTGGCGCCAGAATGAATAGCAACTCTCTCTCTTTTCCAACCAACCCAAGAAGTTAAGCGTGAAGGAAAGATACAAGCTTTTAAAGAAGGAAGCTTTTAAATAACAGAAGTGTAGAGTAAGCCGTGTGGCATTTGGGGAATGTTATGATAGTCCGTATTTCTAGTGTGAAGAGGTTTTGAGAAGTTAAGTGACAGCCAATAGAAGTTACCCGTGACAGAGAGCCCTTAGGTCAAGGTGCATACCATTGCATAACGTCTTTGATGTAGTTGCGGCACAACAAATGTCTGCAGAATGTCATTGTACCTACGGCCCGTAACGGAACATGTGACAAGCCCACGTTCACTGATTTTCTCAAAGAAGAATGGCCAAAAGATGAATGTCGCCGTGAATCCACAACAGACAGTGACTTTTGGAGATTGTATGGGAATTTCTTTACGGATCCGTGGATTTTCCTTAGCCCAAATGCGACAATTCTGTGTGTTGACTGTCCCATTGAGGTAGAAATTGGCCTCGTCGCTCCACAGAGTATTCCAAGGCCATGACAGATCGACAGTCATTCTGTTGAGAAAATTGACTGCGAATGAGAGACGTTGTAGCTTGTCCCGATCAAGCAGCTCCTGAGTATGGCAGATCTTGTATGGGAAGTAGTGCATTATGCTTCTGAGTACTTTTGGGACAGTGCTGTAAAAATAGCCTGTCTGCCGAGAAACTGCACGAGCGTTACTGCCCCAAATTCTGTTGTCTGTAGCTGTGAGTCAACAGCTGTCTTGAAGGTATCAACAAGTACCGATACGTTTACGACCCCTTCCAGGTTGAACTCCTAATTTCCTAGTCTCTTCAAATCTCTTAATCATTGCCCGGATACCTTTAATACATAAAGGCCCACGCCGTAGGTTCTTTCTATGATGAAATTCACGATCTGCAGCAGAGGCATTTCCCTTGTTTTCGTAAAACAGCTTCTCCAACAAAGCAAGTTCAACTAAAGAGACCACCATTAGCACAGCTGGAAACATCGACTTTAACTTGACAAAGTCTGTAAACGTTTTATATTCTAACCTGAATTGTATAAAGCTTCCTCTTCTTCTCAAGCATGCAAATCTCGACATTTTTCTTCTACAACTGACAGCTTTTCTCGGTTTTGCACTTTATAACTCATAACTCTTGTTCTGAATTGTTAATATTGCTTCTACATTCCGTTTTGGTTGTTTACTGAGTTAAATTTCCTGGTTTTCCCAAAAAGGGAATTTTTTCAAACTTTCCCTAATTTTTTTTCTTCGAAATTCCGTGAGCGCATCTCGTGTATAGCCCAGGTACAAAATTTCGTTGCATTCCGTTCCCACGTTTGCGCTGTAAGAGGCCGTTTATAGGGTAAGTTTAATTATAACCACCTGGTACTTTGGAACTTTTAATTAATTTCTTTATCAAATAAAACTAATTGAGTGAATATGATTTATCGGTTATAAAAAATAGTGATTAAAATAAATTTTAGCCATTAAAATTAATGTCATACATTACTCCGGAATGTATGGCTCCAACAAGACGGTGTCCCGCCACACAAAGTATCACGCGCGCGCGCGCGTGTCCCACATTACATTCAAGATACATTCCAGTTACAAATCATCAAGTATGGTGGTTGAATTGAATGGCCTTTCCGGTCACCTAACCTGAACCCACTGGACATTTTTCTGTGGGGATATATCAAACTAAGAGATAATGCATCCCCTCCATCAACACCTCAAGATAGATGAGCCTTATTTTTCCGGAAAGTACAGTTTTGTTCAGCGTGATCAAACACATGTGTTCTTTGTGATTTTCATTTGTGTCATTTTTGTGCACAAGATGTATTATTGTAATAAATCAATGATGTGCTGAACAACACTGTAATTGACTTTTTTAATGCGTATCATACTGTTTTTAAGATACCAAATTTATCACCAGGTGGAGCTGTAAGCAGTTTTTTTGTGTAGAGAGTGCAATGTAACTTTACTATACCTAAACCCCACTTTTGTGACTGTAGCTCTTCCCGTTCATAAATTATTGGGGGGTGACTAAGGACTTTAGCGGGCACACTGTAAATGTAACTTTTTTTGCCCAATTCAGAGTGTTAAATTTATTGATTCGCAATTTACATGAGTTGATGATTAAAGCTATTCAGTTTCCAGTTGAAAAGTTTCTTCTAAATGTGTGTGTTTGTGAATAAATATTAACACAACTTAACATGCTAACATGTATCAATTTTGAACAACTTTCAAAGACTGATTTATAAGGCATAATACATTTTTATTTTTAGTAGTTTATCCATGGTATAGGAATATAATGACCAAAATTGTGATCTTTTTGTGTTTTTTTTAATTTAAAACTATCATTTAAATTGCATTAACAAAATTGATTTTCATT
This sequence comes from Trichonephila clavipes, assembly GCA_019973935.1. Taxonomy (NCBI): domain Eukaryota; kingdom Metazoa; phylum Arthropoda; class Arachnida; order Araneae; family Nephilidae; genus Trichonephila; species Trichonephila clavipes. The sequence continues at coordinate 313,193 of BMAU01005552.1, forward strand.
TACAAAGTCACAGTTAACCGATTTAAAAAATTACAACACAACAAAATATAGGTGAAAAGTACTTTATTTTTTTTCCAAGAAAATATATTTCAAACATATATTTTAAGATCATGGCACTAATGCTCAGATATTTAAATAAATTTATAGTACTTTAAGAATAATGTTTACGTATGTACAAATGTGTTCGAATGATAAATTCTTCTGAGGAATCATTTATGAATCTTTAAGTAAGAGCAAACATAAAATTACAATGATAACTCAAAAAGGAAATTTGTTAATATCATCAAAGATTTCTTCATTTTTCATAATGCCATGAATCCAATCGATATAGTAAGACACTTGAGTATAAACTCCTGGAAATTTTGGACGAGCACAACCTTGGCCCCAGGATACCACACCCACCAGTGAAGCAGCTCCAAAACCTGATTTCTGTATCAGTGGGCCACCAGAATCTCCCTGAAAATAAAACGAATACAGAAATAGGAAAAAAAGGAGAAAAATTAATCCGGTTAAGCTTCGCAATTACTCAGCATGTAACGATGCTTAAATTTCATACATGACTTCTCTTGTGTGCGTGATCGATGAAACAAAATAATTATCGACAACAGATGATGTTGCGATAGACATGCTACTTCTATGTTCCGTTTATTTTTGAGATAGTATCTGTTCTTGAAAAGGTTTCTAGATTTTATCGCGCGCGCGCGCGTTTTATACTACTTTCAATGTTAACGGAGGGCATCCGTTTTAAGAAAATTGCATAGAAGTTTTTTAAATTAAAAATTAGATTTAGTAAGATTGAGTTTTTGTTCGAGGCTGCAAGGTTTTAAAGTGGGCGGTACCATATTACTGATGAAGGGAGTTAAAACAGTTTAACCCTTTATCTATCGACGGTACTTATAAGTATCACTCACTTGAAAATTACATAGAATAACCATTTTTACGAATTCTTTGACGATACTTAGCAGGAATATTCTTTTAAATCCCCACTTCTAAGATATATGGCAGCACGGGATCTATGATGAGTATTTTAACGGGGAAGACAAATAGTTTTATAGCAGAAATTGCGTTTTCAGCGGAGCGAAGATTATCATTTATGTTCCGAAAAAGTAGTTAATGTCAAAAGATATATCTTATTTTTTGTACGTTAACGAAGACCTTAGAAAACGATTTGACTATTTATTTTAAGTAATCAGTGCATATAATTAATTTTACAGTTGAATATCTTTAATTAATTAATTAGCTCTAACGGATTAAATGTCCCAAAGATGAGTATTTTGTTTGTGTATATCCCTTAATGTTCATTGTAGTGATTCAAAAAAATATTACATGAAAAAAACTGCTGTAAATCATAATGTGGTAAATAAAGGGTTAAAGAGAATGAGGGTGTTGAGAATTAAAAACGCTAGTTAATGTTAATTCAAAATACACTCTGTCGCAAAAAATATATGCACCCAGAAGAAATTGAGCTACATTCACGAAATTTGGTATGCATGTAGTGTATATGAAAATAAACAAATGATTAAAAATTCAGAACAAAATATCATTTTATTAAGCGGTTACAGCTTGCAAAAGGTTAAAAATCAGTAAGTAGTAAAGCCACCTCTGGCAGCTATACAAGCCGAAATTCGGCGTGGCATCGATTCAATTAGATCACTTATGACCCCCTGTGGAAGATCCTGCCATAGTCTTTGCATCTGCGCAGTTAATTTTCCTGTATCTCGGGACGGCTGCAGTTGCCTTCCCAGCGCTCCCAGACATGCTCTATTGGCGAAAGATCTGGTGACCTGGCAGGCCATGGTAGGACGTCATATCCTTGAAGGCATTGTTGGGAGAGTCGCGCAGTATGTGGACGAGCATTATCCTGTTGATAAATGGCACCTGAGCGACTTGATAGCATGGGTAGCACAATCGGCGTTAAAATATCGTCCACGTATCTGCGAGCTGTCAAAGTGCCTTGAAGGACCACTAAAGATGATCGTGTGTCCCAAGAAATTGCTCCCCACACTGTCACACCTTGTGAAATTGCTGTATGCCGCTCGACAATAAATGCCGGATCGGACCGCTGGCCGGTGCGCCTCCAGACACGTGTGCGGTGGTCATCAGCACTGAGACTGAATCGGGATTCATCACTGAAGATGACACGTCTCCAGTCTTTCACACTCCAAGTTGCCCGAGGTCGGCAAAAATCCAGTCGACACTGCCTATGATGTGGGGTCAGTGGTAAGCGTCTTAGCGGACGTCGGCTCCTCAAGCCAACTTCGGTCAGTCGTCTCCTTATGGTTTCTCTTGATGCAACTGGATGTCTGGAAGGAGGTAAGTGGCGTTGAATCGATGCTAGCGACGTTGTTGGTGCCGAAGTGGCCACTCTTCTGATTGCACGATCCTCGCGATCATTTGTGTTCCTGGGACGTCCTGACCCTCCGCGACGGTACACTCTACCTTCTGTGATCCACTGTTTCCAACACCGAGCAACTACCATATCGCTCCGACCGAGGTGGCGGCCGATACGTCTATTCGACCAACCTGCTTCTCTGAGGCCTATTATACGGCCCCTATCAAAGTCCGTCAGCTGCTCGTACTGCCGCCGGTTACGTCTTAGAGGCATCCTAAGTCTCAATATCGTCTATCAAAGTCATCAGATTCGTTTGGATAGCCGTACGGCGCTCGTACTCATGCTTTTAAACTCTCCCAGTTGCGCAACTAATATGCGCATAGCACACTTAGCCTTGTCTCATTGGCTTCGAAATTTTAATCATTTGCATATCTCTTACCAGACTACATTCTTGCCGAGTTTCGTGATTGTAGCTTGATTTCTTCTGGGTGCATATATTTTTCTGCGACAGAGTGTATATTTCCGAATAATAAATAAAAGAAACGAGAGACCGAGTTCCGATATCTATTTTTTTAAAAAAATATATAATTTATCACTTGATATAAAACATGTGTGATGGGCTCACGCGTCTTTTCTTTAACATGTCCTTTGGGTTCTTTGGGCCAGAATTAATAGCAACTCTTTTCCAACCAAATCCAGAAAGTGAAGTGTGAATGAAAGATGCAAATGAATAAGCTTTTAAATATTGGAACTTAGAGTAAGCGAGATGTCAATGTATGGGAATTTGTGATAGTGGATAGAAATTGACTGGTAGCTGACGTCTAATAGAGGAATCGTGGTTCAAGTCTGAATGAGTTTTACGTGACGTGAATAGAAGTTATTAGTGATTGAATATATGAAGGTCAAGTTGCACACCAGTGCATACAAAGACAAGATTAAGCATAGGACAAGATTGATCGTTTCTCCAAGTTGTAATAAGGTAGGATTGATTATTTAATATTAGAATCTGTAATTAGGTGGTTCACTTATTGATAGTGGTCTGAATTAGATTAAGTCTTATTATAAATATATATATTGTGTGTTGCGTATTTTTCATCGTAGATTATCTCACATTTATTATTATAATTTAATTTGTTAAAGGTTTAAGGTGAATTTCTTAATATAGTCATATTAAGATAATGTTTGATTCTAGTTCTTTAGTTAATCCTACGCCTCTAGCTCACGCTGATACTTCGAGAGATGTTCTCCCAAGGGGAAGAACATCGCAAACAGAATCATGTTTGAATGAACTATATATGAATGCAATGGCGTAACCCCTGAAATCCTCGCATCGCGGGGAGGGGCAGGATTCGAAGGGACCCAAAGCCTGACTGACGCCAAGTACATGCCATTAAAGAGATCCGGCTTGGGTCCCCAAAGCTGACTTTGCAGGGAAGCTCTAATATTCTCCGTTACGCCACTGTATGAATGTGTGGTGTGTATTTACTGTGCCTTTAGAATCAAATAATAAATTATAAAATAATGTTTTTAATAATAATTTGTAGTTAGTTAAAAATATTTTAGATATTTCCCAATATATTTGATGGAATTAAAAAGGATCATACTTTGTACATAAATTTGTGCAGCAACTTTATGAAATTCTGTGATTCTAGTATTCTAAAAAGATGCTTCATTTCAATGAATAATGAATGATATATGCTTTATAATAGCATACAACAGGCAATTTAAAAAACATAGCTATTCTCAAAAAATGTAATGTAGATATTACATACCAAATAAGTGTAAAATAATGTAATAATATTATTGATTTGTTTTTAGCTTCAAATGTGATTATTGGCTATAAAAATAGCTAAAAAATATCAAGTTTATAATTAGTTGAATCTTGTTTAATGTTCAAGGTCTACAGACTTTGAAAAAAATTATAATACTTATATATAATGAAAGTGGTTAGTGCATTGCGCTTCCACACCACAGATCCGAGATTCAAACCCCGGGCTGGGCAAGGCTGACTCAGTGTGCCATCCTTTCAGTTGGTCGATAAATGAGTATCAAGTTTTCATGGGAACTTAACACTGGGGATTTCGCGTCAGATTGACCACTTTACCGGAACATTCACTCATGCACCTCAGGGCCCAAGGTCACGTACACTGAGTTGGGCACAGTAGGCCTTGGCCCTCGTGGGCTGTTGCTCCACTAAGTTAAGTTATATTATGAAAGTAATTGTTTTAACAGATATGTTTCAGTAACTCATTATTTTAAATCGAGTTAAGAACTCTTTAAGCGGGTTTGTATAAATATAAACTTGAAATTTCCTTATCTCCACTTATATTTCCGCGCATTTCTCCAAGTATTATACAAACTTCACATTAACATGGACCTTAATCTACACATTAATATATTTTTTATCCATTTCTATATGTACTCATTTTCATAACTGAAACAATAGAAAACAATAATTAAAAAGTATAAAATGTATTTTCAACTCTTGTAAGGATATGTATTTTGCTTCTGGTTTACATACCGTACTAAACAAATTTCGCATTTTGTCGTTGTTACTAATGCCACCTAATCGGCAAAGACTAGATCAAGGCCCACGAAATTCATCATGGTAAAGGGCTAAGTGACGCCTGTCGTTAGCCGTAGCTTTGAGCACCATACAGGTGACAGAACGATTTAGCTCGGATCCCCCCCAAATTTGTGGGAGAACACCCTGGGGGTGGACAGGGGCCTCCCACCTCTCTTTCTCTTCCACGAACCTCATGAGAGGACTTGCTGCTCGACGGCTATTTAAAGTACCATCATGCTGCGAAGGCATTAAACATTTACAAACATCCATGTCTTCTCCGGGAGTCTAACCCAGGCCTAACGGCACAGAAGTCAGCGCCACTAACCCCAATACTGGAGGAGCGACAATTTCGCATTTTAAATGAGAGAGAGAGAAAGAGAGAGAGAAATGTCACGTCACACAATTCGTTGACACTTATAAAACATATTTTTTTGAACGAATGCCTTACCCCTTTACTGGTTATCCCGTACACCGTACAGGATACTGAAAGCTGGCCACAACCGGTTTGCCCGTACGCTGTACGGGTATTAATATTTTCTTCTTTCCATCTTTGATTTGCACATATTTTTAATTCATTTGGTGAGATTATGAGTGCTAGTATTTTTAAAAGATACAATTTGTTCCATGGTACTGAAATACTCCTCATCCGGGATTTTATTTGTGGTGAAGGCGGGAATTTTTCATTGAAGGCAGAAATTTAGATTCTTGAAAATATTCAATAAAGAACAGGGATTGGAAAGGCAAAATGTGTAAGTTGTTGCTTGAGAAGAAAGGAAAATGGAAAGATAATAAAAAAAGCCAATATTATCTCTGTTCCCATTGAAATATAAGACTTAGTATTACACCATGCTTGAAATTGTGTATGCATATGAAAATAAGCACACACACAAAATCCACAACCGTTTGAAAAAGTGGTACGAACATGAAATTTTTTTTGTAAATTTGGGAGAAATTCTGTTTAGATGTATGGAATATTCTTTATAGCATGCAGAGTGTACTTTTAGCAAATATTTAGGGATACTTAAAGCAAACATTTAGGGCTTTTTGTGTTCCACAATTATAAAATAAAAAATAGAATGAAAACTTTAAAATTGAAAATTAAAATAAAATTCTTCCATTTTTGCATTCTGTTAAGTATTATGTTAAGTTTAGGGATTGCAATACCGGTTTACCAGATACCGAACACCGGTATTTTGTGCCATTTGCACAATTTTGTAATATCAGTATTCACAAGTTTAAATACCGGGTTTTCGGTATTTACTAGAAATATTTTAAAATTGTCTCCATTATATGTTCAGGGACGCTAACATAATATAAAAGTATACTTTTTTGTTTGTGTGTCTCCCTAATCGGTGAAATGAATTAGACTGGGTGTATAAAGTTGCACTGTACAATCAAGAGAAGTGATAAAATATGAGAATCATCCACACAAGGAGGTTGGCGAAAACTATGCTATTACAGTTCAGAGCGATACTGCATACACGCAGGATTCGTAGTCCGATATTCGTATCTGTGAAAAAACTAGGTTGTGGTTGTGAACAAAGTGTGTAATATTACGATATATTTGAAATTGTTGAATTTGTTATTCACATTGTATTTGCATACTTTAGGGCTCAAAATATTTTTCAGGTTCGTTATATATATACTCATAAATAATAACCTATAAAAATGAATAAGAATAACTTTAAAGAACATAAAGAATCATTTGATAGTACTTCTGTTTGGTTTCCTTATTCTTATGATGAAAAGAATATGTTGGCATAGTGTAAATAAGATGTTCCTTTTTTTTGTGATTCTTTATAAACTGTTATAATTTATAAGTTACAAATTATTTTTGCAACTTAATACTCTCTAATACTCTTAATTCTTACACTCTCTAACAAAACAACTGACAAATAAACCAAAGAAACACCTGTGTTTTCTTTCTTTTTTAAAATTTCTACTACCGGTATTATAAAACCGGTATCTCGGTATTAAGATCTAAAAAATACCGAATATTGGTATTGGATTTTTGGTCCAATATTGCAATCCCTAGTTTAGTTATATGGAATACAAAAATGTGCCTTTTTTGGGAACATTTTGGGCAAAAAGCCCCGGACCACTTAAGGGGTTAAGATATTCAGTAAAGTAAAAAAAAATGTATGTGCATAATCTTAATTGTGAAAACATAGAAATGATAAAAGTATAAAATTATTTTGTTCTGCTTAAAAATAATTTAAAAGGTCCAAGAGAAAAATACTGATTGTTACATATTTCATAACATCAAGGCTATACATAATTTAACTGTTCATTAATTAAATAAAAGACAGTTCTTAAATGCTAGAAGTGACATGAATCTCAGACCACATACTCTATACATTTAATCTCTCAAAAAGTAATCTACTTATCATACAAGGTAGGATTTTCACATCGATATTCACTACACACTTTCAATGATTCATTAATGAATTATAAGGCTTCTAATACATGTGAAGCATGCGGTTGTATGAGTTACATATTTAATTCAAAAGTGTGTATATCGTTCTAAATTCTACCTGAAAAGAAAGGTAATAAACATAAGTATTAAGGTTATATAGCTTATATTAAAATATTATCTCACCTGACAAGAGTCCCTCATGCCTTCTTCATAGCCTGCACAAAGCATAGTTTCAACTATAGCCTTGCCATATGCTTGTCTACATGCATCATCAGTTATAATAGGCACAGATACAGCTTGTAGCTTTGTAGGAATGATACGCGAACCTTAAAAAATAAGCATATATGTGAATAATTCAACTATGCATTATTTCAAGTAACATACACTACTGGCCACATAAAAATTGCAGCAGCATGAAGGAAAAATGATTTAAACATCAAATATGCATAAAAGTAAGAAGATGCTCAAGTATACGAATGACTAACACGTAAGTACAATCGAACGACACATGAAGGAAAAACTCTTCGTCTCAAACTCTGTATAAAAGAAAGTAACGCGTTGGGTTTCTCATTTGGAAATAGAATTTGAAAGTTGATTGTTTTTGAGAAATAGCTCTCAACGCGTGTCAGAATTCTATGGTGGCAGAATCGGGGCCTATCAAGAGTATAATTTATCGTTCCACTATATTGTTACTCACATTGGTCAGAATCCAATGACAGTCATGTGAATTCGATGGGTTCAAAAAGAGTCATATTGAACATCATGCAGGATCTTGATGACCTTTTGAGACAAGATAACTCAAGACGGCCTGTCCCCCACTATGTTTTGACAGATCTCGACACAGAGGTTGCTCGATTGTTTTCCTGGCAAGCGTGTTCTCCAGATCCCTCACCCGTTGAATGCATCTAATTATGGGTTGATGAGAAAGAGGCCCACTACCTCTTTACAGCCGCTACAGTTGATGAAGTGGGACAAAGATTTGAAACTCCATGAAAATAATTCCCCATATCTGTCATTCAAGCCCAGTTCGACTCAATGTCTAACCGAGTTAGTTAATTTTAATCTTAACATATAAAATTCCATACAACAACAAGATGTTTATCTTCTTTTCTTACTTTGTGACGGGCTCACGCGTCTTTTCTTTAACATGTCCTTTGGGTTCTTTGAGCCAGAATTAATGACAACTCTTTTTCAACCAAATCCAAGAAGTGAAGTGTGAATGAAAGATGCAAATTAACAAGCTTTTAAATATCGGAACTTAGAGTAAGCGAGATGGCAATTTGTGGCAGTTGATGGCAAGTAGAGAAATGTTAATATAGTTCGTGGTTCAAATTTGGAAAAGGTTACGTGGCGGTGATTAGAAGTTTTAAATGATAAAGATATAGAGAATCAAGGAGCATACCAGTGCATGCAAGTAAATACAAGATTGCCTTTAGGATATTAGTGATTGATTCTCCAGACTGCAACAAGGTAGGATTGAATATTTAATATTAGAATCAGTGATTGTATTAGAATTGAGTTTAGGCGATTCAGTTATTGATAGTGGTCCGAGTTAGGTTAAATCGTTAAAATCTATATATATATATTGTGTGTTGCGTATTTTGCCATCGTAGATTCTCTCACATTAATTATTATAACTTAATTTGTTAAAGGTTTAAGTTGAATATCTTAATATAGATATATTAAGATAAAGTTTGATTCTAGTTATTTCGTTAATCCTATGCTTCTAGCTCACGCTGATACTCCGAGAGATATTCTCCCAAGAGGGGGAATATCACAACTTTTTTTTAATTTAATTAGATTTTAGAGTAATAGTATTTTCATAGGATATTCAACTTCTTCATCTTACCCTAGGTGCTCCCGCGTATGCATATTTTGAACCCAATATATCAGAATTTTATTCAAATGTCTTAAATAAGATAATTCATTTAAACCAGGGGTGTAGAACACACGGCCTTTTGGGATCGGTAGTATCTTCACTGCAACTACACCTCACTTACAAAGATTTTATAGTATTAGCTGTAACGTGCAGTCTTCGAGCCAATTTCAACATCTCCTAATTATCCGCTTACAGATTTAAGCTTTGCACTCCTGATTTCAAATACTAATTGCTGCTAAAAATTGTAAAAGTAATCAATATATTTCCATTTCTTGTTTCCAAACTTATCCTTGTTAAGAGCGATACTTTGCTTAAACCATAAATTATATTATTTTAAGACATATAAATACATTAAATGTATTTTGCTGTTTATTTTATTAACACAAGAAGAAAAAACTTCATCAAAGCCGAAGATTTAGTAATAAAAAAAAGGCAATAATTTTTAAAGTTTTTCTCAGTTAGATGTAGCTGATGCTATTGTTTTAAAAATGGAAAAGGAAGGAAATACTGTACCATAGAGTTCTATTAAATTATTTATTCTGTAACAAACATTCATGTATAAAGAGCTCAATAGTTCCGCATAAAAATGCTTTCTAAACAGTTATCTAATTCTATGAACATTTTAATTGTCTGTAATAAGAAGGTAAACATATTAAGTAAATTTCATAACATTTACTTTAAATCAAAAAACTCCTACTGTGAAAACGAAATGATTAAATAAAAACTCTTTTTGTAGTGAAAATGAAACGAACTTCACGGATGTCGCCAGCGAGTACTCCATAACCCGGAGAAAGAAAGAATTGAAGAAAATGGTGCGTGAAATTTTGTAACTACGGAGGGACTTTCTTCTTTCGATAATCACGCAATAGCATCGTTAATGGTGACGAAAGCAACTAAAAGAACGAAGGTCATTAAATTTACATATTCGTACTTTATTTTACTCCCATTTTACTTTTACGCGACCCTCCTTTACTTTTACTCCCATTTTACTTAATTTAGAAAATTACATAATTCAAATGTGAAAACAACAAAGGTTCGTAAGCGCCGGTAGTTAGCATGCATACAACGTTTACGCGCACAAAAGAAGTAAAGAAAATACAATAAAAAAATTTAGTTATACAGGGTATAGAAAAGTTATTGACTAGCAATGAAAACGTAATTTGGCATTATAATCTGTTTTGTAAATTATTCAAATAGCAGAATAAACTTGGTAGGCATTGTTGAATTGTGTAAAGGAGCATCTGTTGTAATGAAACTGAAAAATGTAAGCATAAAAACTAAGTAAAAAAATATGGGCATTAAATTTAGCTATCTTTTGATACACTTTTTAAAATAAAAATATCCATACTAGGATTTTACAGCATACTAAATCAGTTTGTTTTAATTCAGGTTATATTCTTTTGGATTATAATAACATAATTTGTATAATTTTTAAGAAGAAATGATTTTTTGACAAATACATCTAATTTTCTCATTAAAATTATAGTGCATAATTGACAAATTTAATGTTTTGTTATATTTCTTTATTTTTAGTACTTTGATTAATATATGTATTTTAGTGTTCTGGGCATTTGGTTTTATTTAGAAACTTTTTTCAATCGTGAATCAAATGCAAATAAACAAATACTCGCTTGCTAAATTCTATTCTTACTCTTTTAAAGAAGGCTTGGTATTTAAAACTATATCCTGAAGTATATACTTTTATTTAGGTATAAAATAAATATAATGGAAATAAAATAATTGTGTGATGCCCATGTTTTTGGATTGGATATCTAATAATAAAGGAAAGAAATTGAACTATATATGTGTGTGCACTGCACTTTTTAAAAAGAAAAATAGCTGAATAATTTTTAGCGGTTGGATTTTAAAATAAATTATCAAAATAATCAAAAATTCCTGTGTAAGTTATTTTTTACTTCAAAGTTACGAACACAGTTTTAGAACACAGTGCCTATTTAACAAAATGTAAATTACAAGCAGTATTGATAATACAAACAAAAAAAAACATTTTGGAAAAAAAAAATGCAATCGAATGGAAGAGCACACCTTTGAAATTTACTAAATGCCTTCACATGGTAATGTCTTGTTCCTCCAGTGGGGATGCCTTTTAGCAACTTAGCCTTTGCTGACACGGTGAGTCCCCAAACGCGAGAGCCATTTCTTGGTGTCACCATCTAGTGTGTGATGGCCTCGATACCAAATTTGGATACTTCAATTAATTTTTTTAATTCAACCTCTCTTCGGATACTAGATATTGCCGTTATTTAATTTTGCTGAGAGCATCAGAGTCAAATTGATTCTCAAGGGATCTTTTACATGCCACATAATCATATGACATGCGTGCCTACGTTTTTCGAATCCAGAAAGTCTATCGACTCTAGCCGGTGTCGAACCCACAGCCTTGGGCTTACGAAGCGGGTACGCTACCTTTAAGCCATCGGAGCTGACCTACATGGTAATGTGATCACTGTAAACAAGTGGTCATGGTCGCGAAGCTGGAGTTGTCAAGTCACGGGTTTGAGTATTTGTACTGAAGACCGCCCGTGTGAAGCGGCTAATGCACATTAAATATTTCGAGACTCAAAGTCCCCGCATTTGCAGGAAGTGGGTAGTCAGCTCAGGTATCGTCCTCGTCATTTGATTGAGGCTCAAAATTACGAAGTTAACCCTGGAGTAGCTTTTAAGCGTGACGTTTATCAAAAATAAAAGCAACAAGGAAATGTCACTAGATGATTGAAAAATTGTCTGATTTGAATATTTTTTATGTCGCTAATGATCAAAAACTGTGTTCATAGTATTTCTTTGAATCTAAATTGTTTTTCGTATTGCATTTTTTGCGTTAGGCATGGCTATAATTTTGATTATAATAGTTGACATTGTAGTTATATATATATATCAAGAAGTTAGTTATATATTATAGAGGGCTCGTCAGACATGATCATGAAAAATAAATGAACTTTTAAGTTAATGCTTCAAATAAATAGTATAGTAATTGTGTGTGATGTTTTTCACAACGAAAAAGTTTATTACCTTCTTTCATTGTGCCCCAACCTGAAACAACCGCATAACCATGTGGCTCGTAGCCTGGAGGGGGAAGACATGCTGCTTTTAACATGCCATCTGAGCGGTCAAGGTCGAAGGATGGTTCAACTTTCAAAAGAGCGATGTCATTCTGGAGAGTTTGTGTAGAGAAAGCTTCGTGAACGTAAGCATCAAATACCTAAAATAATATTTGAAGAATTTAAATATTCAAATTTAGTTTGTTAATAAAATACTCTGATGATGTGTATACGTATGATGTGAGAAAAACATTCAATTTTTGAAACTAAAAACTGTTTTTTACTGGAAAAATACACATTTTGTATTAGTTATGGGTGCTTTTCAAACCAATACATTGAAATAGAACGGAGAAAAAGTCAACGACTCTTTAAAATAGTATATGTTTTTGAAGTTTCTTTCTTGAATTCTTCTGGGTTTCAATTACCTGGTTTTCTGTTGAATTTGAAAAAAAAAATCGATTAGAATGTTTCTGTTTCGATCAAGATAGGAACAGAAAACCAATTCTATGTCAAAATAATGAACATTTTTATATAAAATAATGTATGGAAACGTTAAAAAAATTTAATAGAAATTAGCAGTTTCCGAAATAAAATTAATAACAGGCCAAAAAAAATTTATGTTTTGAGGTATGAAAACTACTGTCATATACACACACACGGACACACACAATAACATAATTTAATTTTCAATGCAAATTATTTTTTTAAAACAAAAGCATAAAACCTTTATGATATGCGAACAAAAACTATTTGAATGTAATAATAAAATACAAAACTAATTTTTAAATGATCAGTCTATTAAATCCAAACGAAAAATGTAAGGAATAATAATTATTTTTTGCAAAAATTTTAATTATATCTCATAATTACTTTTTAATATGTATTACTTGTCACACTATCTTTATATAAAATATTTTATATGGTTCTCTCCCTGAAAGAATTTCTCATTTACGCAAATTTATCTAAAATATAAACTTAAAATAAATGTGAACAAATACACGATTTCTTCTCCATCACCAAAATAAATATATCCTAAAAATATATGTTATGCATTTATTTTGCTTAAAATGACATTCTAAATTTTCTCAGTTTACGTACAATTTTATTACAAAAAGCAATTTACGTTCGAAATACAACTATTACAGTGTTGAATTTCAAGAAACATGTTTTTAAGTGTATTACTGCAATTTTTTTCACTCTACGGCTTATCGGTCCACTAGTAACTCTCATTTGCACGATTTCTATGGTTGGGTTAACAGCAATGAGAACTTTCCGCTGTCGTTAACATGACCTTAAATTCGAAACTATTACTTGACCAAGTCTGAAATGATCTTCCGTGTCTGTGTTAATCGACCATCTCACTGACCTAGCAAGTCATTAGCAATGTGAAAAACTGCACATAATACAATAAACGTAGATATATGTGATCAATTTATTTCATTTTCTGAGTTAAAAAATGTTCTTTAAATTTTATCTGCTAGTAATCACAATATACTTATCAAATGATATGTGGGAACGATTTTAATTTTCCATAAAAATGAAATATATTACTGATTCAATATGCAAATATCTTATATGAAATAAAAATGATAAAATTGGTTTATCAATTACTGATTATCTTAATTGAGACCTAGTTTCGGTTACTTCTAGTTATAAATTAATACTCACAACTGTGTAAAGATTCAATCGAATGAATAACTAAATATAAAAAATAAAAGAACGGGTGAGTACCCCAAATAAAATAACGCACAGATGTTACAACTCTATTAACAAAGAAATCAGAGTCAGCAATTTAAAATATAATAGATATATTAAATTTCAGCTATACACTTTAACGAAATTCATTTCTGGGAGGTACCAGTTAATTAGAATGTTTGACAAATTCAATTTATCTTCTTCATTTCCCGGTCTTAAAGAGGGGTGTGCAGGCAACAGCTGTCGCGGGTTCGAGATGTTTTAGTTGTGAAGATAGCTCTAGTATAGTGCTGGGGAAAAGGAGCGAGATGTTTAAAGAGCGAAAATTTGTAACGCTAATTCGTAATTCCCGTGCCAATTTAGGGTTGTACCTCAGGTCCTAACGGCTCGTAAATTTCTGACTATTTGCAAGTTCTTGCTGCATAACTCCTACGGCAGGGATGGCGAAGCAGTGGCACGCGACACAATATTTTTGGCACGCCAGTGATCAAAACGGTTTGCTTTGTATTTCAAAGTTCACTATGAAGTATCACGGGCAAACGTGAGTCATCGGTCGCGGGGCGGCGGGGAGCACACTCGTTTGTTATTGTCTTGCCTTAGTTACGTCGTAGATTATAATTACTTATGATGTAAAGTTTGTCTACGCATAGCACAGTCAATTTCATTGACACAACTGTATTTTAAAGTTTATCGATGTTATATTTAAGATTTTTAACTGTTATTTAACAAGGCTAGTTTTGCAAAAGAACAAAAAGTGCAAGATAGTATGTGTAACAGTGCATTTCAAATTAGGTGGACCTAGAAATATGGTTTTATTAGTAAAGGCCATAAAACTGTGTGTGTTTCATGTTCTGGAATAGCGGTATGCAGAACATCGTCTGTAAAATGGTATTTTGAAACAAATCACAAACCCTCTTGTCAAAAAAAGTGAACCACAGCAAAAATAATTAATTTTGCTTAGAAACCATTTGGCATATGACTCAAATTTAGCATGTATTCTGCGAAAAGTGACATCTTACAATCCTAATGTAAGTTACTTGCCATCCAATTTGCAACAACTGAACTCACACTAATATTACTTTAAATTGGAGATTCACGTATAACTAAAACATATATAACTATACAATTCAAAATGTATTTCTTAAGTAGTAAATAGAGTTTTGTGTTGTTAGTATTTAGTTTTATTACTTTCCCAATAATCACAAGCCAAAATTATTTGACGGCACGTCTATATCTCATTAAACACTTCTTTAGAAAAAAATGGCACATTGATCCAAAAAGGTAAGCAACCCCTGTCCTGCGGTGAGAAGGAGGCATTACGGAGACCAAGGGTATATGAGTGAAATACGAACACAAGCCTTCCAATGACAAAAAAATTATTCAAAAAAGAAATATATTTTGAAAATTTTTTTTAAAAAGGTACAGTGATAAAAAAAGAACCATACATGGAAAACAATCAATTACATTTTGAAAAAAACATTATTCGTCTTAGTATTTAAATTTTAAAAAAAGTCATATATTCACACAAACACAGTGTGAGTAATTGTAAAATTTTACTTTATCAGTAATATGTTGAAATTGAACTACAAAGTTTTCCTCAGATTAAAATTTCAAATTCTCATACTATCAGTAAGAACTTCTAAGTTAAGTACCCTTATCCCCCAAATTCTCCGATTAAAATATCAACGATAAATAACTTTCGAAGAAATATGAAGGCTTACGTTTGTCAGAATAAGAAACAAAACATTAAAGATTTTACATTGAGGGAGAGAGTTTAATTTTTGCTACAAATAAATGAACTCAATTCAATCTCTTCTTTATTTATTTTTCTCTTAATAAGAAACAGTAGTTCAGTTTTTGTAACTTTAACCGTGAATTTAATTAATATATTTCGCACTTTACTTCTAATAGGGATTTACTATTTAATATCAGCAATTTGAAACAAACGAATGCGAAAATAGGAATTTTAATTTACCTATAAAGATGTTTAATTTCAATAATAATTGAATTTATAAATCGCAAACTGAAGGAAATAATTGTCAGTATCTTTCAGTGATAAAAAATACTCTTACAAAGAAGCAAGAACATTCCTGACTATTTGCAAATATTTCAACAATTTAACTCAATTGCTCACAGGTGCGGAAAGTT
The DNA here is from genome assembly GCA_019973935.1 of Trichonephila clavipes. NCBI lineage: Eukaryota > Metazoa > Arthropoda > Arachnida > Araneae > Nephilidae > Trichonephila > Trichonephila clavipes. The sequence goes on from BMAU01005552.1 coordinate 329,288, forward strand.
TTTAAATAAATATCTAAAACATCCTTATAAAATAATTTCAAAATACGAACTGACATCGGAAAGTACAAACACGCGAGAGTTTAATTTTTTTTGTGTGTATGAATCACTACCATTAACCAAAACGTTTAATAAACGATTAAAAATATTTACCTTATCCTCTTAAAAATATTTTCGTCTGTTAAGTGCGATTAACATATACTTATTCAATACAACAGCATAGAAAAATAATTATGCTTAATCAATTTGTTACGCACAAATAGCTTTGATAATAAAAACTCACTCAAATGATCCATTTGTGACTGAATAATCTTAGTGTAGCGTCCTTCTTATGTATGCTTGATTGATCATGATGGAAGCTAAAATTAGTGCTGAAGGAAATTATTATGGTTTTGAAAAAGATGGAAGCTGACTCTCTATGGTTATGCTTGTTTATTTTTAGAAATAATATTATTTCGATGATAAATAAAGATAAAAGATTTTCCTCTCTTGAACTGGTTTCTGAATGATTTAAATTATCTTAGTTTTTTTTTTTTATAGGAGCCATTTGTACCTTTTTTGAAAGTTCAATTGTACTTCTCCACGTCTAATTTCCTTACAACAGATAATACATTTTTAATTTTCCAATATGTAAGAATACAAATTTACTGAATGAGCGGCTTCTGTATTTATTTCAAATAAAATTTAACTATAAAATACATCAAGGAATAATAAATTTACTACGTGCAGCTGGAGAGAGATTTTTTAAATATTTTTATATCTTGCACATGTGTTGCTGGATTATTGTAAAGATAGCACTTTATGTTTCAAATATAGAGGAACACACACTACTCTTATATAATAATAATAATATAATAAATATAACAATCATTATCCTACTAAGGGGGTAGATTCAGAATTTCGACCCCAAAACACATTTTTCACTTTTCCCATTTTTATAAAATATGAACTTTTACGCTTATAATGGTGCAAAAATTATCATTCTACGTGCAATAAAAGTAGTTTTAATAATTTTTTGAAAATGTTTTACCACCTGTCAGAGTCCACCTGCCACGCCCACTCAAACGTAAGCAAACTTTTTCTGCATTGTAAGAATCTCCAATTTTACTATTTGTTTCATTATTATTTAAAATACTTTGAACGACAACGTCTAGTAGAAGAAATGAAGTGAAGCAAAGGTTTGTTTACTATTTGAAACGTGCTGTGTGCATTCAGTTTTCAAAGTACTGAATTAGCTTTCTCCTCGCTCCATTTAATAATATTTTCAATTTTTATGTATATTTGCTGGTATATTTTACTTTTTAAACAATTTTTTCTTACAATGCCACGTTTCAAAAATAGAATTTTTAAGAAAAGAAGATGAATTACTGGTTTGCATTCTCAGCCAAAGGTAAGTGAATCCATTAACAATTTGAATGTTTCTGCTTCAGCGAAGAAACTGAAATCCTGTATGGATTACAGCAATTTTTTGGGGGAAAATGGAAATATAAATGGAATTATAAATATGACTTTATTGTGTGAAGCTATAAAAATATCTGTTGTGTGCAAAGAATGCAAAAATAATAGCATTTCAAATAAATTTTTAAGAAAAGTTCAAGGCTTGGTCACAGAATTTTCTGTTTCTTGCGAAACTTGTGGATTCCGCCAACCATTTCTAAATACTGATACATATATAGTTTCATGTAATGGAAAAGAGTGTATTATGAAGTCAATACCAGACTTTCATATGCAATGAGATGTATTGGTAAAGGGAAGTCTTCTGCTAAAATTTTGTGTGGAGTTATGAATTTACCATCTCCATCGCAAAGACTTAATGAAAAGGAATCAGGATTAGACACAGCCATAGAGACTGTGGCTACGGTGAATATGCAAATTGCAGCTGAAGAAGATAAAGATGTCAGCGGACATTTTGACATACCAGTTGCTATTGACGGTACTTGACAAAAGCATGGGAATGCGATTTTAAATAGTGCTGTCATTGCATAAGTGTTGATACCGGCAAAGTGCTTGATGCTTCAATTTTGTAAATGTCTCAACAAAATGCATAATGAGAACTGTAAGGCTAATCATTTTAGAAATAAAGGAAGTATGGAAGTTTCAGGAGCCATCGAAATCTTCCAACGCTCTGAAAGTTTGCATGGTCTGCGAGAAACCAAATTTTTGGGAGATGGTGACTCCAGAGCGTATAAAGCAGTTAACGAGATGCAGTCATTTAGAGATACAGGTATTAAAAAACTGGAATGTGTTGGCCACACACATGTCGAGAAACGGATGGGGACTCGACTACTAGCTTTAAAACTAAAAATGAAAGGAAAAAAAGTAAGGGGCGAAAAAACATTGGGTGGTCGCGGTAGACTTACAGACGCTGAAATTGACAAATTACAGCGTTATTATGGATTGGCTATCAGAAACAATACCGATAGTATTAATTCAATGAAGCGAGCCATTTGGGCTGCATATTTTCATGAAGCATCTACAGATGCATATCCACAACATGGCCTGTGCCCAACAAACGAAGATACCAGGTGCGGATATAACCGAGCAGTTAAAACAGAACAAGTGAAGTATATAAACATAAGGACACCTTTCCATCAGAAGGGCTTGATTGTATTAAAGATGTGTACAGGGAATTATCAACTCCTATATATATAACCTCCTTGCCAAATGCTTACATGGTAAGACACAAAACTGTAACGTGAGTGTAAACAGCATGATATGGTCACGGATACCGAAAAATGTTTTTGTGCAATTGGGCACATTAAAAACTGGAATACTGGAAGCTATTACCTCCTATAATCAAGGTGACATCACTAAATGTCATGTTCCTGAAACATTAGGTATATTTCCAGGGGTTCTTACACAGCTCGAGCAATGGAAGCAGCTGATCGGGAGAGACTACGAAAAACAAATTATGACATTTTACAAAATTCTAAAGAAGCAAGGGTAAAAAGAAGGCATAAGAAATGTATATTAGAGGATACTTTAGCAGAAGAAAGAAAAAACCCAAGATATGGAGCTGGTATGCATTAATTACAAGTAAGTGTTTTACTAAAATCCATTTTTCTCAAAACTAGCATTTTTACTATGTAAGGAAATTTTTTTCCTAAACTATTGTATTTAACACTTATAACCTTACATAACTAATAATTACACTCTAATACACACTTTATTAAAGGAATTTTTAAAAATATATATTCTGACTCAATTTATAGCATTAAACACAGTGAAATTTCACTGTTTTTGAAAAAAAAAACAGATTTGTGCAAAAAATAACTTTTTAAAAAATATCTAGACATCCTATCCATAAAACCTCTGATTAAAGTATGTATTATGGTTCAAAGAATTTTCAGTAAAAAAATTGTGGAGATTTTTATTCAGTGGAATGTTTATAAATGTTCCTTAAAAATACCTATTTTTAACATTACTGAGATATAGATCCTGTTTCGTGAACCTCTCCCCTTGGTAATCACATCAAAGAGATATCGTGACATAGTAAGACACACACGTCTTAGGACACACACGTCACCTTCCCCTTCTTTTTGCTAGTATTACTGTTAAGAAAAGACATCACAAGAGAAAATACAGAACTAAAAATAATTGGAAATTTTGAATTCATGTAAAAATACTAAAATTAATATAAAATATCTATAACAATTACATAAAAAAGTAGCTACTTATCCTACTATATAGCTATCACATTTCGAAATCACAGTGTAGCATATGCCAAAAATAAGTGATTTATGGTAATACGCGTAGAAAAAAAGAAAATTAGTTCATAATTTTTTGTAAAGCTTTTGAAAAAAGAAAGAGCAGTTTTTGAAAATTAAAAAAACCCCTTATGAAAATTATTCAAGTAATTGACAAAAAAAGATAAGAAGTAATGATATCTATATAAATAAGAGCAACAAACAATAGTTGTTAAATTTTGCTAATTATATATAACTAACATCAATTTATTACAAAAGTGCGATTCAGAAATTCAAAAGAATGCTGCTTTAAACAATATATCATAATATTTTTAATGTTACCTATTTTATCTCAATCTTTATTAATAAAATATTGATTATGTTAGAAATCGTTAAGTACTAAACTCCTATATGTAGATATATGTATATTACACTATTCTAGAATGGAACTTTACTAATACAAAAAAACATAGGCTTCTATTTTTTTTATTAATATTGGATACTGATATGATTATGTGTTACTAAATATATAAGAGAACTACGTTTATATTCTTTCTCTACATTTCAGGAAAAAGAATTTACAAAATTTTACTTTGAGCCATGGTTCTTAAATTTTTATATTTTCAAACACTACATTTTGATAGGCATTCGAAGTAAAAATTAATTGAAATTTAAAGAATTAAGATAAATGAAAATTGTTCAAATATTAATACTGCATTATCCGTAAATCAATATAATTAAACAAGTCTAAGTAAAATACAATTATCACTGAAAGATTCTAAATTCCACGTATGCTTATTAAAATATGTTGGGATTTCAATAATAATGGATTAATCATAAGAAAATAGTTAGTTATGAGTTTTCAAAATGTTTTATTTGTCGTAGTCTTTGAGTAGATGAGATGAATTTAGTTGAAAATATCATTTTTATTTGTGTAAAGATGTATGTAATAAGGGAAAAAGATTTCATATAATTATGCGTCATCAATAGTGTGTAGTAAAATTTAAGAGAAAACTTAGTACATTCTTACCTTATGGACAGAATAACTCGATCTCGAAAGGCTTCTAATTTTATTTTCATCTAACAAATCATTTGTTCCAGCTACAACTCTATAACTATAAATCTTTGAACTAAAAGAAAAATACATAATATACTGAATGAGAACAATATAAACCATAAAATATTATTTTAAAAATTTTAATTCTCTTATCAAGATTTTGGAGACTAAGTATAGTATTTTTATTAATGAATTACTTTTATATATATATAAGAAAGCAGTACGACTAAGCATATAAAAATGTTTATATTTTATAACAATATTATTTTTTTGGAGCATTTTTATATTTATAAGAAAAATCAATGGAGCAATAAAAATACTTCAGAGTTACTATTGTACTTGACGTGTGAAATATTCTATTGAATTTTTATCAAAAATACCTAATTAGTGTAGAAACACTATTCCAAGAACAGTTGAATTTTCAATTGATACAAATAAAAAAGTACTATTTGCAATCCATTGCTTAACAGTGACCTAACAAGTCATGTCGTCACAGAAGAGGAAATTGGGCTCAATTTTTTTTAAAAAAAGTGGATATATATTATATACAATAAAAATCTAATGTTTAAAATGGCAAGTTAGTAAGAATCAAAGCAATACAATTCTATCCTTCGAATTATACAATTGTTGTCAATTCTTCTTTCTTTCTTTTCAAACCATCTTGAAAGACATTTAAAGATCGCTCTGATTTTATTACTCTTTTCCTTGAATTTAAATTAAATTCTTCCAAGATGATTGTCAAAGCGAAAACAAAAGTTGATATAAATTTTAGCTAGTAATTCTCTAAGTCTGTTATTTGATTCTGAGCATGTTATTTTTCGTTGCATAATTAGGTTCTGAATGAAACAATGATTGAACAGTAGTTTGTAGTCTGGCATACTACAAACTACTGTTCAATCGGTCAAATCGGGTTGGAAGCTAAATTCTCATAAAAAGAAAGAATTTTTTTTAAGAAACTGGTGCATAAAGTTCTGAGGATGTTAATTTAGTTAACTAAATAGTATTGAAAGAATTATTGTGGATTGCTTAGAGTTCCACACACACACCTGAAAGCATCTAGATATGCAGCTTCAAAAAATTTATTTATCGAAAGGTTATTACGTGTTTTGATTTAAAGTAATTTTTTTTATCTGTATTATTTACAATGCGCCGGAATTAAAAAAAACTTGTAAAAAATTAGACCGTTTATAATTTCCCTCATTTCAGCAAGCTTCAGATTGTTTAAACTAAATGAAATAATTAGATAAATCAATGAGGTAATTGTTATGTGAATTTTTGAATTATTCATTACACTCATTGTGGCGATGTCACGGGTTATTCTTGCTAAATTAAAATTAACTCTATACAAATAGCCTCGTCAATATTAAATGAGTAAGTAGGATTGGCCTTTTGAAAAACTCTTCAGGTAAAATTAGTTCACAGCTGTACAAAACAAAAGATCCAAAATAAATATTTTAAGTGATTTATGTACAGAAACAAATGGAACCCAGAGACATCAATCGTGTGCCACATAAATACTTAGAACGAGACCGTAGAGATCAATAAAAAGATCATATATATTAATCAAACAAGTATTGCACTATCTACTCTTTCAAGTTTTCTTTTGTATATTCCAGATATCACAATTTTTTTCACTTTTTTATAATATAAATAGACTTACAATTGATCACTTTTGAAAAATATATATGCATTGTGAATTTTCAAGTAAAATATATGATTTTCAATCTTTGATTCTGAGCGTACGGGTATTAAAATACCATTTCCAAGTTACGGTTATATATTCAAAACAAAATAATGATTACTGAATAGAAATTACTTATCTGTATGTCCCACTGTCCCTCATATATGTAAAAAATGTAGTGCATATTTCCATACATTTAAAAACAAACAAACAATGAACATCCTCGTTTCATCTTACATGCGAATACAATGAGCAGCAGTCAAGACCCAGTCTTTTGCTATGATAGTCCCTCCACAAATGTGATAAATTCCATTGTTTTTCTCAAAATGTCTTTGCAAAGAAACCTAAAAAAGAATAGTTTTATAGCTTTCCTTGCTAACTATTATATTCATTACGCTTAATAAACGTGAATTACCTGCCATGGAAACTCTCCCCTCGTAGCATCTCTTCCTCCCACAATATACCCTTCTTTATCACCATCTTGACTATACTGAGCACGTTTGGATATACCACATGTAGGTTCATCTGATCTCCAGAAATTTTCCAAGAAAGATCCTGAAAGTGGAAATTATGAGTCTGAGAAATATTTGCTTTGCCTATTTAGCAAAATTTATTTAATTGCACTTCAAAAGTTTAATTCCAATTTACATTTTTTCCAATTCCCAAATTCTTTATTTTTAGAAATTTCAAGTGTTTTGTCCTTCATTTTTGATTGATAGAATTCTTTTTGTAATTCATTAACATGGATTACATTTTCTTCCAGATAAGTTTTATTTTTTTCCTCACTTTAACAAAAAAAAAAGGTTTGTTGCATAAATGAATTTTAGAAATATGTTTAAATTTGTGTTATGAAAACAAGCTGCAGATAATTTCAAATATTATCATGTGAAGAATTTAGCTTCAGCCAATTTGTCAGTGAGAAAAATTATTTAACCGCTGGATATGCAAGCACACTATTTAAAAAATGTCGTAAGCATTATTTTTCTTTTATACATGTCTTTTTAAAAATAATAACTTGCCGATTGCTAATTTTGTTTGATGAAAGTCTTTGAGAACATTTTTATGACTCATGTATTTCGTCTCAAACCCTTTTTTAACAGGAAAGTCAATTATTTTTAATTTCGTATACTAAGTTTTATTTCGAAAATTTATTTAATTCTTTTTTTTAAGGGAATAGATTAAGATAAGCACAGAAAATCATAGATATCCATTCTAATATAGTCCTTACTGTGAGCTTTGAAAAATTGGTTTTTCAACAAATATACGCTGCAACTATTTAGAGCATTTATTTAAATGATTTTTTCTGTATTGTAAAGAAGTATTTTCATTAATTGATTAACATTAGGTGCTTCAAATATTCAAAAGCCTTACTAAAACTTTTGATTAACATCGTTATAAATGTCTTAGCAAAAAATACCTTTTTACTAAAATTATTCATAATTTCTGACAAGTTCAGAAAAGAAAGGACATCAAAACATGATTAGAATATTAAAATAGTATTTGTTATTAAAAATGTGCAATTTTCTCTTCCTTTGAGTCTGATATACTACTATTAAAAGAAATCGAATATAGGTAGATCATCTCTTTGAATATGTTTTAAATGAACTGATATAAGGTTTAAAAATATAATTATATACAAGTGTGATTAAATACTTATATTCTTTAATATTATGCTCCATTACTGAATTTTTGGAAATACAATTCCTTTTTCTTATGGTATTACATCAATAAGCAAAAATAACCATTGTTTTACGAATGTATGTAAGGTATGAGGTAAAAAAGGTTTAGATGATTTCCGAAGAATGTAATATATTATATTTAAAGAGTCCAAAGATGAATAATACTTAAAATTTTTTAAGAACATTTAAGTACTTTGATGTGTATTAAGTAACAATTAAGTTTAGTATACATAAAACGGAGCGTCAACTACATATGCAGTAAAGTAAGTTTATCCATTTCACTTTGTTAGAAATATATTATTTGTGAGAAATAGAAAAATGAAACAAATATCAAAAATAGTTTCACTACGAAATAAAATTTTACATCATTAAACACTACAAAGTAATATGAAAAAAAATTATCTAATCCACTTTCACCTAAGTTAAAACTTTTAACTTAAAAGCATTTTTCGACAAAGAATTTTAAATCATAGATGAATGAGATTCAAAAAGAGTAAAAAACCGATAATGTTTGAAAACTATCATTAATAAAACTATTATCTAGTTACTAATATTTCATATCAGATCTCTTTGTCCTCTTAAAAAACTTCATAATAATTCTCATAGCATTTTTTTGTATATATATAAGCAATCATAAAAAATTATTACATATAAGACAGTATTTTTCAAAAAATATTTCACTTGCCTTTGAGGAATTGAATTAAAAAAGTACACATTCTTTTGAACTTAAAAATTGGTAACAGGAAGCAAGGTAAAAGAAAATGCCATTTTCATCTTTTATTTTACTTTATCTTCCAAATGAATAGTAGTCATACAAAACATTTTAATGAATATCTGATCTTCATTTCTTTTACCTCTTTCGGTCTTTTTAGCACGTGGAATTACATCTCAAATGTTTTCATGAATTTAACTTTCTTATGTAAAGTAAAACATTTTAATTTATTAAAATTATCTATAAGTAAGGAACAAAATTTTAAGAAGTAATATCGGCTGATAAATAAATTTTATGAATTTTGATATTCAATTAAGAAAAATGTCCCCATCATCAATACTTTTTTTTGTATAGTAACTAAAAGGTTTCACACAGACAATATCTAATTAAAATTACATTTATTTTTTCCCGCTTTCAAAATAAATCAATCTATATTAAGATCATAAATTAAACCATGTAAAATATTGCACTTGAATACCCCGCTAAGATTGTTTTTTAGAAACAAAAGATATGAGCAAACGTACCATGAGAACCAACAAGTATCCCTTGAAGTATCAAATACCATAACATCCTAGAAATAAGAGAAACAAGTCAAGTTGTATTTTCGAGAAGCGGTCAGGAGTGAAATGGGAATTTTTCTTTCATTGATACTACAATCGTCACTGAAGGAAACAAATTAACTTCCTTCGAAATCAACTTCCTTGGATCAACAGCAATCATGCATGCATTCTAAACATTCTTCTCATGCGAACTTCACCATTATTACAGAAAGTATGTCCGAAGCATACACTGTTCGGAAAAAGATAAAGGAAAGCTATCTGTATAGTAAGAAATTAAGAGTGGCTGGAAAGTGGATGTAATGAAGCATGTCGTTTTCTGGTTCCTGATGATATTCTATTGTGAATTGAAATTGACTGGTTTTTATTACATGAGATAGGTGTTTTATCCTACAGTTTGATGAAAAAAAGCTAAATATCCCAATTTCATAGTTGTTATTTATAAAAAAAAATCAATTGACTGCTAGAGTGAAATTGAAACCGATGCTTATAAGAATGAAACTATTTAGAATTTCTTTCTTCTAAAAAGTTCCATAAATAAAAAAATAGCTTAAGTTTGTTGAAGGATATACATCTATTATATAAAAGTGTTCACAAATTTCAGCCTCTAGAACGGCAATTGTATAAAAGGAATTTCACAAGTAATTTAAAATATAGTGGAAGATAAAACTAAAAATAACTAAGTTCATTACTTTTAAGCGGGGTTTTCAAATTTTGATTATGTATTATATAAATTTACGTATTTTCTTTTAGCCGTTCAAAAATCTAGATTCTCTTAAAAATTTTGCGCCAATCAATTAATTAAGAACTAAGTCATCGAGAACTAAACTAACACTTAAGAAAAATAAATAAATAATAATGTTAGTTCTAAGTTTTCCAAAACAACAACGAATAAATTTTTTCCTTTGCAATTTTTCCTATTATATTTGAACAAAATATTAAATTTTTTAAAAGAAAATCAAGATTTTTCATCTTAATTTAGTTGTTTGTTCTTTAATAATTAAATGAATGATTTAATTCTGATGCTTCTCATTTAGCTAACCTTGATATTTGTTACAATGGGTTTCTATTCTTCCATAGAAATATTCCTATTCCTATATTTCCAGTATTTGGAAATTCAATACTTAGAATAAGAATCATAAGATGAATGCGACATAAAATTCCATTTTGTCTACATATTTTTCATAGTAAAATCACATTACTGAATATATATGTTTTTCGCCAATATATAATTCGCCTTCTTTAATTCAAAAGGAAAATTTGTTTTTTATATCAATACAATTACGCATAAAAAGGTAATTTAAGCTTTACATTTTTTATGCAGATTTTTTTTTTGCTGTCTCTTAATCATACTTTAAAATAAACATCAGCAAAATATAATGCCCATGATTAAGCTCATAAATACGTTTAAGGAAATTACAGACGGAACCAGAAATTATTTAGCAAACTAATAATTAAAATATTTTTGCTATGGAATTTTTGATAGATTAATATTTAAAGGCTTTAATTTTCGTAATGTCAATAATATATTTTGTAACTCTTCAATACAAAAAATGAGATCCCTAACCTTTTTGTAAAATTATTTGTAATCGCTCATTCCGTTAAGAAATAACCTAAATGAGTTATTTATTTCCTATCTTGATTTCTTAAACTTATATAGTTATGTTGTTATTAAGGAAGATATTGTTATCATACAAACCAAATATTCATAATTAAAAAAAAAGCGAGATGTAGGAGAAACACATTTTCTCTTTATAAAAAAGGTTTTTGAAAGTGTTTGCGATAAGTTGCGCAAGTTATTTGGCAGTATATTTGTGGAAGTTTTAATGGAGTTGATGGAAAGTAAAAAATTATGAAACTTTTCTCAATTCTCTACTCGTACTTAAAGGTAAGCATCTCCAAAGAAATAACTTCTGAAGCGTGATTTTTTTTGCTTTGTTTTGAAGCTAAAAAAACAAAGATTTCTCAATAAATGGTTGCAATGAATGGAAGAGTAAGCACAACTTCTATAAAATAATATGAAAAAAAAACTTATACGTGTACTACTCTTGTGTATATATTTAAAAAAAACGCTTGTGGTAATATCTACTCAATAATAAAATAATAACAAAACGTTGGATTTTATTTCTTCACTCTGAAGCTTTAAAATATAACGTTTTCAATGAGATTGGCTATTATAATAATATGAATCATAAGTTGTTTTAAGCATTTAGAAACAGAATAACAAGGATTAGAGGGAACATTTTCATTAAACTAATTCCATCAAATGAATAAGGTATATTACATTGAAACAGAAAGAAACATTATATTTCATTCAATATAAAATGAAAAGAAATGTACGTATTTTTAAGATATTCATGAATTATATAATTTTGGAACCACACTCGAGTGGCAAGGATGAAAATTGAATCAATTTTTCCTTTTTTTGAAGTCCTGAAATGCGGATTACCGTCCAAGTCATAGAATCCTGGAATTTTTCAAAATACAGAAATCGTGGATGGTGTAAAGTTGTCATTAAGCCATCAGTAACGTCTTAATTTTTCACTTCCTTGATTGCGGAATAAGAACCTATTAAGAATATGTTTATTATTGAAGAGAGTATCATACAGAAAATACACTTCATACCACAAGCTAAATATTAAGATTAGAATTGAAATACAGAAATTTTTACCTACTCTTACTATTAAAATTTAAAAAAATTTTTTGGAAAGTCATACAAGTCTATCTTCTTGGGATTAATGTCTATCTTTTTTCTGCTTTAAGTATCAACTTAATTTCCTGCTAAAGTAAACAGGTGTATTTTGTCATTTTGAAGAACATATTGTTCGTTAGTTATACTGCCTTAACACTGAATATCATTAGTTTGGTATTAAATAACCGTACTATATGTAGCTCAAATATCTTATTTATGAAGCTTATTTGTCTTATTTATCAATGCAAAAAATTAAATAAGTTTAAGAACTTATAAAATAACTTTAAAATCAAGCATCATTTTTTTTCTATCACCGAATATTTCCTAGTACAAAGTTCGTTAGTTTTCTTTTTTTTTTTTTTGAAGAAAAATTCTCTTTAGCGTTGTTATGTATTTAAGAAAGAAAGATTGAAGTTCCCTGACTCATATCCCAAAACTACGAGTGTTTGAAATTAAATGAATTTTCCCTTTAAGTTAATAACCTTCAGAAGTACTCGACAGGTTTAAATGAAATTAAGTATAAACATAGCTTGATAAAATATAAAAGAAATAATGATAATAATTTGCAATAGAGTTATGATACCACTTATGGTTATAGGCGATGTTCGTTAGTGTAGGAATTTCTGTGAGAGACAGGTTACTTGATGAAACAAAAAAAACCTATGTATATACCTAACAATTAATGGGAAGTTTGATTACTGCTTACCATTATACAGTTTTTACGACGTAAATTTTTGGAAATGAAGAAATTTAGAAGTCCTCATGGCAACTGATTCCATTCTTTAAATAATACTCTTTTTAACACGTTTTTATAAGCTTCACTTGTATGTAACGGAATCTTTGAACTCGATTTTCACCCACTTTAAATAATCAGATTAATTTGAAATTTTGAATACTTGTGAAGAGCCGATGACAATACAGTAATTTCATAATTTTGTTCCATTGTCCTGACCAGGATCATCAGGCATAACAGTTTCCAGATTTGGCGACTTATTCTAGATCCCATTTCCAGGTTTGGAGACTAAAAGATTAAGTTACAACCCTAAAAGCGGAAACATGCGTCAGCAATTTCTTACCATAATATAAAAAATTGTCTAGTTTTTTTTAGAAAGTGGAAATAAAAGAAAAGACCCGTGAATGTGTGAAAAAAATAGTTCTAACTCAGGGATGGGCAAACTTTTTCAGTTTCGGGTCAAAAATTAAAAAAAAAAAAAGTTTGGTGAATCAAGATAAATTTTTCTATAATTTTAAAAACAATATACAAGTATTACAATTTAAACATGTTAATAAGATTAATAAAATTGCAATTTCATTTTTAAAAGTTCATTTTGCTGAGGTTCGAAGTGAGATGAACTAATAGGATGCTAATGGGTATTCCAGATTCTAAAAAATGACGCATTTTAAAGATTAAATCATCAATGAATAAATGATAGGTTAAAAATCTAAAAATACATGCCTTTATTGTAGATTGAACTAAAAAATGAAAAATAAGTTATAGTTTATATAAAAAAACTAAAAAGTAAAAAAAATAAATAATTCTTAATATAAGAATAAAATGATTTACAAGAAAATTAATGGATTGTGGTAAAAGCCTGGGGTGCTTTGTACTACATTTATACACTAACTCTGTATTTCGGAATACAACTAGTAAGAAACTATAACAATTGATATAGAGCACCTCACGCTTTTACCACACAATGACATTAATTTTCTCGTAAATAATTTTATTCTTATATTAAAAATTAGTTTTTTTACTTTTAGTTCGATTAAAAAACCCATAAAAGCGTGTTTTTTAGTTTTTTAAACTATTATTTATTTTGTTCTGGATGATTCTGGGAATGAGGGTTATTGGCGACGGGCCTCGTAATTTTGAACATCGGTCTTCTGGAGGGAGAAGAAGAATTGTAATTATTCTCCTATATATAAGAACTTCTAAAATATGTTTTATAGGGTTAAGGTCTAGGCATTTGACTTTTCAGTGTTACCGGAAAATAAGATAATTTCTGCAATCCTGGTGGATATTTTGGGGAAATTGTTAAAAGTATAATAGTAGAATTACTCAGAAATTAAGTTTAACTTGAAAGAATTATACTGATTTTATAAATATTTAGTGTTTAAATACATTTTGAGTACCATAATTTTACTATCATAAAGTGGTGATACACTTAGATTGCCCAAAACGTGAAAAAAAAGAGTTATTTTTGAAAGTCAAATTACACTGCTGGACAATTGCTAAGGACGGATCACAAATTGCTATGTAGCATAACGTTAAGCGAGACATGAGGCCTAGTAGGATAAAATATAGTTGCCACACTGTTCAGACATTAGAATAAAGAATATTTATTGTTCTGGAAAGTACAAAAGCTGTGAAACATCTGAAAGAAAAAAATGTTCATTTGATCTGCGTACGGAGAATGGAACAATGCATATAAAAGTCAGCAGGCACCTTAAAGAAAGGTATCAGTACGGGATATGTCCACCGTGGAGTGTGATGCAACATTCCACACGTCGTACCATACTTTGCACAACATTATCCAGCAGCTGTTGAGGCAATTTATCCCATTCCTCTGTGAGTGCACGGATGAGGGTGTTCTTGTTTGTCGGAGGATAGTTTTCGACCAGCAACTTGCCTCCCCAAAGCATCCCACACATTTTCAATGGGGTTTACATCTGAGAACGCGCTGGCATTACGAGACGTTGAATACCCTCGCTGTCTAGACAATCCTGAACAGCGAGTGTTTGATGACATGTTGCGTTGTCGTCCATAAAAAAAAATTATCACCGACAGCACCACGGAAAAGACGAACATGAGGAAGTAGAACTTCATCAATGTATCGTTGGCCCGTCATAGTCCCATTCGCAACCACATGTAGGCGCGTGCGGCCATTGATCATGATGCCGGCCCACACCATGATACTGCATGTCGGATATCGGTCCTTTTCCTGGATATTTTCTGGACGATAAGCAGTACCACTCTCGCGCCAGGTCAGTTGGCGTCTACAATCCGATGACAGACTGAACCTACTCTCATCTGAGAATAGTACGCATGCCCAGTCCTGTTCAGTCCAATTGTGATGCTCACGATGCCATTGCAAACGGGCAGTACGGTGCTGTCTGGTCAATGGGACACACACAACAGGTCTGCGTGCGTATAGTCCTCTCCCCTCAAACGTCTGGCAACAGTTTTTCGGGAGATCTGCTTTCCTGAGGCAGCAAGAAACTGATTTGCCACCTGCTGAGCTGTGGTGCGCCTGTTCCTTTTTGCTGATAGGACGATATATCTGTCTTCTGCAGGCGTCGTACTTCTAACACGACCTCCCCGTGCCGTCTACTACACATTACAGTAGTTTTAAATGACTTCCACAGCCGTGAAACAACGCTGTGAGCGATGTCGAACTCCCTGGCAACATCTGTTATTTTTCGCCCTTCTTCGATCTTTCCAATAATTCGGCACGCATAAAATCATTTATGTGATGTCGGGAAGACATGCCAAAAATTTTAAGTTCGTCTATTAAATCTTTCCTGTAAAACTTTGACTTGAAACAACAACTGTCCACACGCGTCAAAACCTTTAAAGCTCTTATGAACGATATCACGTGATGAACAGACGTGGAAAAAAAATTTGCATACTCATACTTCTTTTTACTAATATCCCGCACTTATTCTAATTTTCCACATTTTGCTTCCTTTCATTTTGTGGTTGCTATGGATGATAGTGTTATCCGTCGTTAGCAATTGTCCAGCAGTGTATATGAAATTATTTGAAAATTGGAATTCGTTTTTTCGAAAATATCTTTAGGATATATGAACAGTAATTCAAAAACAGAATGATTTATTGGTCTCAAATCAGTTTTCTTCCAATGTAGAATTTAAAATATTATTAGAGGGGGCAAAATTATTGAATTACTATTTATCCCAACTCAAAGTCATACTTTGAAGAGAAAAAAGGAGAAAAAAGAGAAGTAAGATGGTAAATAAATTGCTTACGCTTGGGACAAATTGCGTGACAAAAAAGGCGAATACAAGAGAATTCATTCATTCAAAAACCTTTATTTTCTAAATACCATAGTTTGTCAGAGAGAAACCCTACGCACATTAGTTCAGAATAAAATAACTAAATGGGGAAATAGAGTGCAGAAAGAAAAACACTTTGTTATTAGAGTAACCTTGTTCTCTCGAAATGAGTAATGTGGTTCCAAATTTCAGCTGTGAAAAAGTGCCTTTATTGTTCTATCAGTAAAAGTAACTAATATTTAGGGAAATTTTTTATAGTAATTGTCAGGGGAGACTACTTTTACTCGGGGTAAAATATCACTATGATACGGGCTATTGAGCTTGTCGAGAATATTTATTTGTAGTGGCCTATTTATGTAACGCATTTTACTGAGTCTACTGTGTTACTAAAACACGAGCAGTCATTATAAAAATGCATATCATCACGCATATCAAGGTCTCATTATTTGGACAGCTGAAATGTTTGAAAAATTTGTACGATTATAATTCTAGATTTCATGGTGGATTAAAATATTATTTTATCAGAATTTCAAAACCTGCCTATACGGAAAAGAAATTCTCTGGTTTACAGATGAAGGGAAAAAATTAAATAATAAATTGATATTATGTTAAGTACCGCCAAAAGGTTAAACAAACTCAGGTATTTCAGTTTGTTTTTTATTGTAAAAATTCAAAGTATAATTTTTGTTAAAAATAAACAGGTATTTTAGTACTTTTTAAAATTTATTGCAATGGGAGGACACCTACTAAATAGTAACAAGGAAAAACACATATCAGATACACATATAACAGCCTTTTTAGAATTAAAGTTTTTTTTTTTTTGGAAGAAAAAAAAAACCTACTGTCGAAATTAACAGTGCACGATGAAGCGGAAGACGCAGAAAAGCTTGGGTCGGACTGATTTGACTATGAGGGTAGACAGAGCTGGGGTTTTGAAAAGTTGCGTTGAATAATTCCCTGCTTAGTACTCACTTAACAATAATCATTGCGTTTGGTTATTTATTGTAACAAAATAATTTTATTTTGATTCTAAAATCATCTAACGAAAATTAAGTCTTTATATGTTTTCGAAAATTCAAACCCTTTGTGATAAAATTAAAAATTATTTAATTATTTTTTTCCTAATCTCCATACCATAGAACAGGGGTGGGCGGACTTTTCCAGGGCACGGACTACTTCTACAGTTTTTAAAGTGTTATGGTCCACCCAATGGCGTAGGTGGTGCCATTCTGTATTAAAAATGTGTTTTCTTTTCTTTAACACTTTTTTTCAACTTCGTACCCCTCTTTTAAAATATGACAGATCATTTTTTTTACTACAAAAATACGAGTAACACAAAAATGTCAAGTTGAATACTTGAACAACTGTGAGAGACCACTAGACCGTGGGTGTGTGGACGTATTCAATGCAGCGGGCCGAGAACGTACGAGAACCGATGAATCTGAAACAGACGTATATGCTTAATTTATTAGCTATTGAGTCCCGCACCATAGCGGGGACTCGATACACCAACACGAGAACCCATTCCCGAGGAAGCGTGGGTGTGGTATGTTGTCTGAATAGCCCATTCCGTGCTATTGCGGGAAGAGCTGATCATCAAAATTTATTCTCCCCTTCAGTTGTCGAGCGAGGGAAAATTCATTTTACGACTGACATTGCAGTGATCGCTTTTCTACGGTGACAATGATATCGTGCACTTCCAATGAAGGTGTAAGTGTCATACTCATTTGTTTTAGTAAACACAGTCGCATCGATTGGGAAAAGCCGATTCTCCAGTCTAGATGGTGTCGGTGTTCCGTAATTATGTTTCTTTAAGTGTGCGCGTCTTAGGTCCAAGTAAAAGCGGTCACCCCAAAATGTTTTGGCGGTCCACCAGTCGATCATGATCAACTTAATGCCCATACCTGCTATAGAACATCTTTTCCCCATAGAAAGGTTCCAAACATTAATAATTTTTGTTTTCCATTTTACCCCGTTGAACACACAAAGACCTAAAGTAAAATCGGTAGATACTCAAAGTATACATTAGATGAACATTATATATGATTCTATATTTTAATAAAATTATTTTCTTTTATTATTCAAAACACTTTTTGATTCACAAAAATAGACTTGAACAAAGGAACAATTATTAAATGCAACTCTCTCTCTCTCTCACACACACACACACACACACACACACACACACACACACACACACACACACACACACACACACACACACACACACACACACACACACACACACACACACACACACACACACACACACACACACACACACACACACACACACACACACACACACAAACACACACACACACACACACACACACACACACACACACACACACACACACACACACACACACACACACACACACATATATATATATATATACACCTACAGGATATTGCCAAATTCGACCAACAAATTCAGAGAGATGATAGTATGCGGTATGGGGACGACAAATCAACATAGAACATGGAATCGCTAACCCCGTTTAGTTGGTGAAAATCACGATAATAGCAGCTGTCGGAAGGGTGACAAGCCAGACGAGGGGAGTGGCCAAGCAAATTCGGGGATTGGGAGGGTTGAGGAAACCTACATATAGGCAAATTTCCCACTCGTCTGGGAAGAATGAAAGTGGAAGTATCGACCACTTGTCCCCATAACGTGTGCTTCATGCTCGATGACGCCCCAGAACATTTTTCGATTGTGGCGCATAACCCGGGAGGTGGATTGAAAGCGGTGAAATTTTTGCTTAGCCTCTACGTTTCCCTGACCTCAATCCTTTGTATTTCTTCTTCTGGGGTCACTTTAAATTGGTTGTGTATGAGACTCCTGTGGCTACAGTGGAGGATCTCACGACACAGGCCATCGTCGGTTCAGCTGATATCGCTAGCACACTGGATTTGCTTGAAAGAACATCCAACAATCCTTCATCCGTCGGTGTCGGCTGGGCTACGACCTACGTGGCTGCGATTTCCAATGATTCCTACGACAATCACTTAGCATTTGAATTTCTGACAAGAGCTGTGCTGTATTGTTCATATTATAAACATGCTTTACGTCTGATAAATGCATTCCTTACCTCTTATTGTCTCGAAATCACATCCTTCATAACTGCTTTTGGGCATTACTGCAACTAAACGTGGTTTGTGACTCCATATTTCTACTGTGATTTGTCATCCCCAGGCTGCCTAATATCGCCCCTTTGAATTTTTCGGTCGAATTCATCAACACCCTGTATATATATACAGATATACATGCATGTATATATACATCTTTTTGCTAAAGAGATTGGTCGATTTTCCACAGAAATGGATTCTTACAAACGAAATATTTATTCATTATTACTTTTTTACATTTTTCAGAATACATTTTTATTTTAAGATTCGTTTTTAGTTCAAGGATATTTTGAAAATAAAATATACTCAACGTTATGTGCTTCCATTCCAATTTCCATTTGAAAGTTTCAGCTGAACAAATATAAAAACTCTGAGTCAGATTATGCAAGTAGGTCATCTCCAATAGAATGCGGCAGTTGTTTATAACAGAAAAATTAAAATAGTGACTTAAAAATCTATTTAAAAAATATTTAAAATTTTATTTTCTTACAAAAAATATGTTCAAAAATTTGCTTCATATTTTGCAAAATTTTTAGAAAAATGTAATTTGCTATCTGATTTTATAATTATTCTGAAAGATTGAAAACGATGAGTTATTAAATTCAACACTTATTTAATTATCGTTTTGCTCCTGAATATAAGCTATCATTACAACCTAAGAAACATGTTTCTGTTATAATATTAGAAAAAACCCGCGTTCAAAACAAGTTAGAAGAAATTGGACTAATTTAACATTTTAAAAAGTTATGGAAAATCGAAGAACAAAAGAAATCTCCAAAAATTTGTATCTCATTTCGGTCTATATACACTTATTGATGATGTTTTTCCTCCATATCTAATCGTAGTAGTTTAGTTTTTATCCGCTAGGTGAGAGTAAATTGCATCTGTCACGAAAAGGCAACCTGATGGACATCCCTGTATAATGCTCAGCGGGCTTGTATTGTTGATTCTTCTAGTTACCTTGAAACTTTTGGAGAAGTCGCGATGCTTGTTCTGTACCAAACAAAATTTAGTATGCTTGTGATTTTGCTTTGAAAGAATGGCCACAGAGGCTCATGAAATATTTCAAATTGCTTTTAAGAAAGTAATACTGATCCGTTCATAAGTTTTTGATGAATTATGGCGTTCAAAAGAGGAAAAATGCACGCACATGACTCAATTGAGAAGAGCGTAAACGATCACAGTTACTCTTAACTAGGCAGAAAAACCAAAACTTTGAAAAGCGACACTTTCTGGATTAAAAAGAAGAACCTACAATTTTTTCGGATGCCCGGATTACTTTATAAAAATTACTTTTCTCATATTTTCCTTCTTTTAAGAACCAAATGTGTTTGTGAGCCTTCATTGATTTAAATAAGTTTTGATTGATTGATTATTTTGAATCTCGTTATTTAAAACTAGAAACAAATATGGAAGACGACATATAAGCCGGACTTCCAAACTATCCAAACTTCCAAGCCACGCCAACTTGAAGAACACGAGTTTCGACTTTTAACGAGTAAACAGCACTTTACAGATAAAGGTGGAAAAAGCAGAAATTTTGATTGTTTTAACATGTTCACCTCTTTTAATTAAATTAGACTTCATCGCTAGATACTCAATATCTTTCTGCAAAAAAGCATACATATTTCAAAAATATATAAAGACATATATATTAAAATACATTTATTTTAATTTTCAACATGCAAATAGAGAATAACATTTTTCGTTCTTTTTAATGTCAGAAATTTATGAGAATCTTTTACAAGAATCAGGTCGTAGTCATATAAAGCCGTACAAAAAACTTTGTAATGTAAAGGGTAAATTTTTTTTTAACTTTTTCAAATTTTCTTTTTATCATATTGTTTATTTCATGGAATTTTTGGTCTGATGAAATGCATATTTTTGCCTAAAAATGTATTTATGTGTTTTTTATTTACAAGTAAGAATTTTCGAGACACAATTCCTTTGATACTTTATCCATTCTTTTTGTAGATAATTCTTCATGATCTACTTCTTGAAATTCAAAATGCAGCTCGTTTGATATGTTCAAACTTCTAATTTAATCAATACTTTCTTAAGCTTGATTTAATAGTATTACAATATAATTAATCTTTCTGGAAACCTCATCCATTTATTCCAAAGTGAAAAAAAATGAGTTCATGTGTTAAACGCTTGAAATTTCTTTAAGATAATTCCTGTATGATTTATACCAAACGAAAATCAATTTTCACTTACAAATCTTAATAATAAAACTCTTACAATCTTCTATTAATTCTTCAATTAAATCTTACTTCTTCAATTTCAAATCTTAATATTTCAATCGAAAACAAGTGGCAGCAATCAGTTTAAGTAAGTTTTGGAGGCCTTTTTACACAGAGATATTTTCTTGCTTAACATAAGTATTCGTGTCTATTCAAAAAATAACTATCAATTTCAACTTTGCTTATCTTGAGAACTTTAAAGCTCGCATGAAAACATTAAAAAGTACCTTTTGTATGAAAAATATCTCTAAGTATTCAGTTGAGTTTTTGATCATATTCCTTTGAGTTTATATTGCACCTATGCTATGAATGCAATAAAATTTTTTGATTTAGAATACAGAAGACTCCATATGTATGAAATAAAACGCATTATCAATTGCAAATACAGCTGAAAATCCTAGGTATAGAGAAAAGATAAAATATGTTGTTATAAACCACAGGTGCTGAGGTAGTCGAATCATGAAAGTGACGTTTATCATGTTTTTTTGTTTCTTTTCAGTTTCGCAAGCATCTGATGAAATAACTAATTTTTTATATCACTTATCTACGTCACACATTATCAATACAAAAATGAATATGTTACACGTTACAAAAATTCATAGTTTGAATACAAGTTTTACTAAATGATTTTAAGAAGTTACGAATAAACAAAAAAGACAAACAAAATCTCATTTAAGAAAGTTTAAATTTTTTAAAATTTTGTATATTTTGAGTACTTAGTTTACTTTTTAGATATTTAAAATTTTTTCTGCAATTTTTATGGTCATAAATATGTAGAAAAGAAATTCATATTAACTTGAATCATAGTCAAAACTAATTTATGTATTTTCAAGTGCAATTTCGTTTTTCTCTCTGAAACATTTATCATAAATTCCTCATATGATTCATTTATAAGCAAAAATTGATCTCACATTTTGAACAATATGAATTATTTTAATTAATTTTAAGTTAAATAAAATGTCTGAAATTGTCTATTTATATTATGTCAAAGTATTAATAATCCTTAATTGTGTTGAAGACAGAATGCTTTATGGCAAGGGTTCCCAAACTTTTTCAGTACGTAGTGCAACTATAGTTTTGTTAATTTTTCTCAGCGCTCCAGTAGTAATATATCTACTGTTATGCTTATTAGGCACATAAATAAACACAGCATTTTGTTGGAAAAGTTAGATAATTTTAGTTGTGATAAGAAAACATAATAATAAAACATTTTTAGTCGCAAGTTTTGAAGTCAATGTGACGGGTGAGCTTATTAATTCCCAAGCAATTTTTCAAATCTTGGAATACGTACTGCAACTTTTATTTCATGTACCTCATTGATTTTTAAAGGATGTATAGTCTTCATCTCAACTACAACTGAAAATCCAGCTTTGCATCAATAGGTAGTCGAAAAGGGATTGAGGGACTCTAGAGCTTTTGAACTTAAAGTTGGACACTTAGTTCTGATTGAAATTCAAAACTCCATTAATTCTGAGCATGTAAATTTAGTTTTTAGGCTGTTATCTCATGAGAATTAAACTGGACTTTCTTTTCCCTCTTTTGAAGTAAAATCTTTAGGAGCTTGAAAATGAAAAAGAACCTCCTTGGTGCCACATAAATGTATCTGCATTACCCTGCGCAAAGGATTTTGCTATTCAGCTGGTGAGCTATGAAAAGTGTTCCGTGAAAAAGAAACAATGATCTTATTAGAAGCTGTGCATTAGTACAATATATAAATCGCTGCAATTATTAAATTTTCTTATCCATAATTGTAGCTTTTTCCTAAGTGCGCTTCTCTACAAATTTCGAAATGTGCATATAATTTTCCCAGTAGAATCAGTTTCAAGACATTCAATTTGGCAAAAAAAACTATTCTATCTTGAATTTTGCCACGTACAGTAGAGATTCTAAAGAGGCGTCACTGTGTACAGAGGGCTTAATGCGCGTACTTAAAGATTTCCCTTTTGTTCTAGCGTACCAGTCGTTTTCAGCAAGCAGTCGAGTGAGGTGCTGTTACATGTGTTCGTCGGATTTTTATTTCTCTTAATATGTCAGAAGGGAGCAGAAGTATTATATCAAATTTTGTAAAATCAAGAATTCTTAAGATTCAGCAAATGTTTGGAGACGATGCTATGGGGAGGTCACACAAATTAAGAAGCGGTTTAATCGATTCAAATGTGACAACACTTCAGTAGAAAGTTACCAGCATTATGGGAGGCCACAAACCACTCAAAATGAAGCTGTTGTTGAAAAAAAGGTGAAATCTGATAATGAAAACTTAGTATGAGCGTACGAGAGACTGCTAAACAAGTTGAGATCAGAACAGGTTCTGCATATGAAATTTTGCGTAACAGTGAGCAGAGCTTCTGCGAAATTTGTTTGTACACTTCTGGAGGAACAGAAATAACTCCATCTTACAGTTGCACAGGACCTACGGACACTACCAACGCTGAACCTAGCTCCTTGCGACTTCTTGTTGTTCCCGAAAATGAAAATGCCATTGCAAGGATCCTGTTTTGAGAGTAGAGATGAGATAATGTAGAACGCGATGGCGGAGTTGAACACCATTCCAAAAGAAACCTTTTCGAAGTGTTTGGAAGAAATGATGGGCTAAGTGTGTGAAATCTCAAAGGGGCCTACTTTGGATTTGATTAGGATCTCAATCCCGTAAAGTATCTAAGGTATTTTTTCTGATCATAGGTCGGATATTTTTTGGACAGATCTTGTATAGCTCAAATATGCAGATTTCAACAAAATACTTGGCATTCACATGACCTTCATCTTGCAGGAAAGAGTAAACTTCTTGATGCAGAACAAATGTACGAGACAGAACGTCGGCAAGCGAAATCCATTGCGAATTGCAAAAGTATAGCATGGCCACATGTTCAACTTCCATATCCTCACATAGATTTTTGAAATATATATTGCTATTAGTGGTCTACTTTTTAATGTAGTTTATAACGTCAACACATTGTAATAACAGATTGGATTAAAAACTAAGCGATTTCGATGTATTCAAAAAGGCCTCTAAGATAAGCAAGTAATTCCACTGCTCTTTTTTAAGTGTTAATAACTTTTCTATACATAGAAAAGGTAATCTATTCATTTGAAATATGTAGTTCTTTCTAGAAGGGTGATATCGGCTGCACACGTAGTTGAATGTTTATGTGTAACTCTAGTAACTAATGATAAAAGAAAATGTGTATATGTTTTTTTGAGATAAAAAGATATATTATTTCTGAAATTAGAAGCCTTTCAATTTTGAATGAAAGTAGTATAATCAATTATCGTTCATTTATCAGAGAAAAAACACAAAAACGGTATTTTGTTCTCTGTACCTTACACCCTGGGAAATTTAACAGAAGGGTTTTGTGATATAACATAGTTTTTTGTTAATTCTTCATTGTTTTTCTAAGCATTCTCACCAACTAGGGTAAGTAGGAATCTTTTCATTTAAATTGATTGTGTGTGTGTTGCAAATTCTAGAATCACACAGCTTCTTCTTTCACTTCCTAAATTTATAAGAGATTATCCCCAAGAGATAAAAATAACTAAAAGATAAGATAATTTATTTAATGCTTATTTAAAAAGTATTTGCGTCAATTAAAATGTTTGTTTTTTTACTTTTCCGCGAAAGCAGTGAAAGGTGAGTTTCATTCAGCCATCGCTAATTTTTTTTAATAGTGCATAAAATATTGAAATTAAAATGAAATATGAGACTCAGAAATTGTTACGTGTTCTCTAAAAGTAATTTACATGAGAAACATGAAACACACAAACAAATAAAATTTTGATTGGTACATATACGAGCACATTTTAAATTATAAACCCTAAGTGACTTGATTCATGTAATTTTGTATTATTTAAATGTTTACTCTCACATATTTAAGGAGAAGTCAATAGATTAATTAGATAGTTTAATTAGAAAATTAATTAAACTATTATTCAGTCACTGTTATACTAAACTTTTTCTGTGTCAAGTGTTAAAAATGATGAATCGCTAACTTAAGTACACAAATGATTCACTTGAGTTATTTTTCCATGCAAAGCTTATTGAAACAAAAAATTCATTGAAATACTTATTTTGAATGCATTGCATACTTTTAACTATAAAGCATTTGAAGTTATTAATTTCAATTCGATAAATTATAGGAATATTATTTATGTACTAGTATTTCCGGTATTTCATCCAATAATTACCGTTATTTGGATTAAAACTTTTTAGGGATATTTATGCTATTATGTTTTTAATTTGGTATTAACTAAGTTGCTATTCTCAAAAATTATTTTTAAGCACTTGTTTCTATATTCTGTATAAAAAACCAACTGCTTATTTTCTTATTTATTAGACTAAAAATTTGATAAGCACAACAATGATGTACTTTCTTCTCTTAAAGCGAAAACAACGTCTTTTATACCTGGAGAACATTGTGTTCACCGCATATTTTATAATAAATGTTCTGATTATGTGAATTTTATAGTCAGAAACTGGTTTTGAGATTAACTTGTATCGAAACTTCAAAACATTTAAGCAACTCTTCTCTCTCTCTCTCTCTCTTTTCATGAGTACTTACTATTATAATTTTGATAATATTTCACGGGACTTTTCCATTTCAACGGCGCAGGCGATGAAGTCGCCAAAATGATACTACCGACGCCAAACAGAATATTCCCGCTAGTAACTTTTATCAAAACATTTTTAAAAAAGTCGCTAACTCTTCTTAGAAGTACCGTCTTTTTCCCTTTTTCATAAACATGTCAAAAAGGATTGGAAAACCAAGAAAATTTGGGCTTTGCCTAGAACATTTGCTATGTATACTGTGTGTTGTCACCAATAGTCTGCTTGGCGAAATTTGCGCCGACGAAATGTAAAAGCACCATTTTACGTATTTATAATAATAATTCAATCTAATTCAGACATGCAAAGGATCACTTAGCAAGCATTCTAAATGCTTTTCTACATTTGTTTAATCAAATCTTACTTTATTTCTTTAGTTGGGGCTTATGTGTGTATATATATAATATATGATTGTTATAATTTTTCACCTTCTACTTAAGAAATAATTTTCTCGTTTTATTTTCCTCTGACTTGAACTGAAACATTATTATTAGTTCAATTTATAATATCTTAGTGAATTTTTTTATTCACCGATTAAATTAGAATCACCCACAAATGAACAAAAGAAATTTTTCCTGGTCCCATCAGCATTTCTGTGGATCTCCTTATCTGTGATATTTTTGAACTGAAATCAAATTAAATGAATAAAGAGTGAAAGATCTTTAATGATTTTTTCAGAAACACGGATTGCATTTATTAGCAGAATGAACTTCCTTAGTGAAAAACAGCTGTGTTTAATGTCACATTTAATAGTGAAAATTTATGCTTTCGAAATTTGATAGTGAATGTAGATTTCCCGAAAGCTTTTAAATAGAATTGCTTGTTAGCAATGAAAACATACACATGTACGTTTTTTATTTCAATTTATCATTACAAATATCCAACACGTTTCGTCAACTGACATCTCTGCTATAGTGAATCAAAAGTATAAGGCGAGTGTAGTAACTGTGCATTGTTTTAATGTAAATTAAATATATTTTTAAATTTCTAAATAATAAATTTAATTTTTCAATTTCTTTTCCTGGAATAAAATGCTGAAAAAAAATATATATAATGTATTTTTCTTGTTATAGAAGAATATTTTATATTGATTTGAGCAGTTTCATATTTTTTTTTTAAATAAAGTGTATATATATCTTTTACGGACAAAACATAAGGATTACTATTAATGATTCCCTTTTTTTCTGTTTTGTTATTATTTCATGTTTTCTCAGTACTTCCCTGAAGCTGTAAAATAGAATTATGGAAATAAAGCTTTAAGATTATTTGCATTCAGTTCTTCAGTGAATTCTCAATATTTTCCTTAAAATCTTTCATTATAGTTTCCTATGCTTTGTTTTTTTCTATCATATTTATCATATTATAATAACTCAAAGATTTTAGAATTAAACATCAAGAAAAATCATATTTATATATATATGTTTTATGTTTGCTCACAGTTCTTTTTACATATATATATATATATATATATTCCGTTTCACTTCATTGATTTATAAATACTTTTGTTCTGTTTACAAAATATGAACTTTTCTGAGAAAAATAATAAAAACGCATTTTTGCCCCTGATCATTTACATTCGGTTACAAATAAATATTATGGTTTTTACTGGAATATTTTCTCTCTTTGAACATTCGTTTAGATCAGCGGTACTCAACTTACGGCCCAGTGCTCTTTTCTGAGTGGCTGGGTCGTTGCCCGTTGCAATGAGATATTTTATTTAATAATGATGTATTAAAAATTTAACGGGAAATTCTGTCTATCAAGCAATCTAATATATTGATGCGACATTATTTTAACTTATTAATATTCTCAAATAAACTCAGGTTCCCTAATTTCACTTCGCATCATGACTATAGTTAAAATAAACAAGAATCAATAATTTAACAGTAAAATAAACAAGAATCAATAATTTAACAAAACGAACTTTTAACGTTTAAGATAAATTTATTTTAAGCATATGTATAGAGGATTTTTACTTCTACAACAAGAAGATCAAAAATAATTAAACTTAGCTTGAGAGGGAGAGGGTGCAGGGGGGATGGACATGGTTGACGCCCGTCCGGGTGGAATTTCGGCGTCTTTTGTTTGAAGGTTCTGCAACGTCGGGAGAGGCTGTCTCTCTGAAATTCGGGTGCGTACCCTTTTTATTCCGCACCTCATCACCCAAAAATCCTGGAGCTGAACTATTTGCCTTGTCCAGTACAATTTCTCTGATTGGTCCCGAGGCCAGTGCAGTGTTACACCACCTTAAAATTTATGCGTTTACTGAACTTTTTAACGCGGGAACTTTTTTGACACACCCCGCCAAAAGGAATTTCACCAGATCCGGTCAAGGGGGGACTCGTCTAAGAATTCCAAGCCGTTTCAGGGGTGATTTCTAAAACATGAACAAATCTGGCCTCCCATCAATATAAACTTTGATACTGATGTTGTACTTTTACGAATATATATTGTGAGATATTAGCTACCATTTTTTTTGTGATGAAACTAATTCTTAATTAACACTCATGTCTAACAAGTGAAAAATATCCAAACAATAGGTTGTTTCAAGACAATTGGGAAATTTACTGTTTCTTAGTAAAAAACATAGATCAATAACTTGTTTGATTTGTCCTGAAAATATCATGTTCAGTACAACTAATTCTGCTCGTTATTTTACCACTCAACATAAATGTTTCAATCGCTCTTTTCCTCGAGGGTCTCTTTCAAGAGGCGATAAATTGGCTTTCTTAAAAAAATCGTTGCAACAACAACAAAGAATTTTGTTTGTGATTATGTCACAAAATGAAGAGGTTATAAAGGCATCCTATGCCATTTGTTATACATTATTTATGAGCATTTGAAATTGTTTACTTAAACAAAAATTGAGAAGAAATACTTCCGATGTACTGTTTGATAAATTCAAGGTTAAAAATCAAATAGTTTCAGAAATAAAAGAAATGTCGCCCAGCCAGTATGGTGGTTATGACCCTCGTCTTGTAGCCGAGTGGGTTCGAATCCCGAGTAAGACTTGGTTGTATCTTCTTCAGGAAAGAAGTCGGTTTTTCGCCTGAAATAGATTCCCGTCTCGAAAGAAAAAGCAGCGCACCTCATTTTGTTATATGCTGGGATCATCGTTTGTAATAAAAATCTATATTCTTCTGTAGTTGTGTTATATATGTTTCTGTTCCTCTATCTCACGTCTTTCGTATGTATCCCAGTAATAAAACACACAACAACAATAAAAGAAATCCAACTGTCAGATTCTACCTGTGCTAGACGTACTGAAGATTGTGTAAAACATGTTTGTGATAACTGTGTGTGAACAGCACGTTTTTATTGATCTCTTAATTTTAGTACATATATTTCAGCACACGACATCCCAATGCTTGGTATTTGTTGAATATTATACATAACAAAACTCAATTTATGAATTTTTTTGGAAATTTCTTCCAATGAAGAGCCAAACTAGAGGTGTGTATTACGTTGAAATTATTTCTTTTTTTAAAAGCAGATCGATTTAGATGTAAAAAAGATTATTGTGCGTACTACATTTCACAACTAATTCTAGCTTTCTTTTTGAGACAAACTCTTTTTGGGCATTATAGTTAGATGCAGCTATGCACACTTTCATTAAAGTTTTAACTTGACCTTCTATGCAGCTATCAAGTGTAGAACCTGATTTTGATATACAAAAATAATTTCTTCAATAACTTGCTACAACAAACCAGTTTTCATGGAACTATGTGATCCTTCAGTTTATTTTTGTCTATTGCTCTTTTGTACATACCAGGATGATTCACCATTCTTGCAGGAGTTTTTTGTTGGTTGACGAGCTATGGGCTGGCATAACTTGCAGTTTTCATTTTCTTGGCGCCTGTGGAGTCCTTTATGGTATTTCTGTAAAATTTGTATTTTCGTGATATTTTTATCGATCAAGTTTCCTTGCTTGTGTTTTTACATGGTCCCCTTCATTCTAATATGATTCAAGAATTACTTTTTCTCAATTTTGATATCAGATTCATGTGATTTTTAGCTAAGGATTTTAGTAGCCATTACTCAAAACTGAATTAAATCTCATTTGGCCTTCATTCATTATTTGTCTCCACATCATTAAGGCAGCTTGCATTTCCATGGTTCCAAATGTTCTATCAAAATTCATATGTGATATGTGATACCTTGAACTGTCGGCTTCCAGAATTACTACACAATTCTCATTGTACTTTATCAATATTTCTCACAAAGTTAAGGATATCAATAAGTATACATAATCCTGCCCTTGCTTTTGAAAAGTATCGACATAGAAGACACATCAATAGTGTCTTTAGCTTTTAGAAAATCATGAACTTTTATGTGGTCTTCTCTAGCTGCTTGCATGACGTTTCAAACAAGTTTCTTTGCATTGCTTTTTATCAATAAATTAAGTATGCACTATGCAAATATATATTTTTTATCCATTGTTGGGATGTTTATAGTGAAAAAAGAAAAAGTCAGCCTTTTCTTATGGATAAGAAGGTTCCAACTAGCTTGCTATTAATAGCATGCAAGCTTTTTATACTTCCTCTTGAAAACCCGAGGAAACAGTTCCATGACTGCCTCTCACAAGACTTATATAAAAGTTCAATCTTTACAGAGAAACTTATGGAATGGCGGTATTCGTTAGCAACGCAGAGGGAGCATTTTTTATTAAAATTTTTTGCAGTAATTCAGAAAACATAGCTTGTGTGTTAAATCGTAATTAGCTTCTAGTTGGAAAGAGGATTGAGTGTCAGGTAATTGACCCTTTCTTTAAGATCTCTATAGTTCTTTTAGTTAAAAGTTGGTATGGTTTAGATGATTTTTGTGCCGTCATTTCGTACTATTTTCAGAAAACATCTTTTTCCTTTTAGTATGATTTTTAGTTTTTCTGTGTTATAAGAGATCCATACTTATTACTTCTATTAACCATTAAAATTTGGAAATAATCTTTCGCTCTGAAAAGAACTATTTGTTTTAGTAATATATAAAAAAAATTGAATATATATTTGAAACAAAAAGCACGCTAAGCAAATAATACTGAATTCAGTCTGAATTCAACAAAAACCTTTTGTTGCCATCCTGCACTTGATAAGTTAATATTTGAAATAAAAATAAGTGAGGGTTTGCCAAAAGAAAATCTAACTATCAAAGTACGTGGCAGCTTTGTTTGCATCACAGAAGAATGTAAACAAGGGGCTTGATAACGGATGAAAATAAATCGAAACTACCCCATAACTCGGTAAAAAAAAAATGCATAAAACCGGTTTTTAGTGTGTTTGATAGAGAGGTGTTAATGTAGTATTAAAATAAAAGCGAAAATTGAGTTTTAATGTTGTGATCAATTTTCCACGTTTTGAATGTCCTTAGTCTTATAGCGCCCCCCAATTGATTCTCAAGGTGCGCCCCCTCCCCGAGTGAAATAACTTTTACATGAATGTAGCCTGGCGAAAAAAAAGGCTGAGTACCCTTGGTTTAAATATTGCATTTGGGATGATTAGCAAAAAATATAAATAAATAGCGACTTTTAACTACTGAAGTTTGTACAATAACTTTAAATATAAAAGCTATTTTTAACATGCTTTCTAGAATTTATGGTCAGAAAATGCAGTTTAAACATTTTATTAAAATCAAACAGTGATGTCCTATGCTATAATTTATTCCATAACCATATAAAATAAGTTAAAATAAACTATATTTGTATACCAGTGACCACTGAATGACTCATTTCTCTCTCTCTATATATATTTATATAGAGAGAGAGAGCGATATATATATATATATATATATATACACTCTGTCGCAAAAAAATATATGCACCCAGAAGAAATTGAGCTACATTCACGAAATTTGGTATGCATGTAGTGTATATGAAAATAAACAAATGATTAAAAATTCAGAACAAAATATCATTTTATTAAGCGGTTACAGCTTGCAAAAGGTTAAAAATCAGTAAGTAGTAAAGCCACCTCTGGCAGCTATACAAGCCGAAATTCGGCGTGGCATCGATTCAATTAGATCACTTATGACCCCCTGTGGAAGATCCTGCCATAGTCTTTGCATCTGCGCAGTTAATTCTCCTGTATCTCGGGACGGCTGCAGTTGCCTTCCCAGCGCGTCCAGACATGCTCTATTGGCGAAAGATCTGGTGACCTGGCAGGCCATGGTAGGACGTCATATCCTTGAAGACATTGTTGGGAGAGTCGCGCAGTACGTGGACGAGCATTATCCTGTTGATAAATGGCACCTGGGCGACTTGATAGCATGGGTAGCACAATCGGCGTTAAAATATCGTCCACGTATCTGCGAGCTGTCAAAGTGCCTTGAAGGACCACTAAAGATGATCGTGTGTCCCAAGAAATTGCTCCCCACACTGTCACACCTTGTGAAATTGCTGTATGCCGCTCGACAATAAATGCCGGATCGGACCGCTGGCCGGTGCGCCTCCAGACACGTGTGCGGTGGTCATCAGCACTGAGACTGAATCGGGATTCATCACTGAAGATGACACGTCTCCAGTCTGTCACACTCCAAGTTGCCCGAGGTCGGCAAAAATCCAGTCGACACTGCCTATGATGTGGGGTCAGTGGTAAGCGTCTTAGCGGACGTCGGCTCCTCAAGCCAACTTCGGTCAGTCGTCTCCTTATGGTTTCTCTTGATGGCACTGGATGTCTGGAAGGAGGTAAAAAGGCGTTGAATCGATGCTAGCGACGTTGTTGGTGCCGAAGTGCCCACTCTTCTGATTGCACGATCCTCGCGATCATTTGTGTTCCTGGGACGTCCTGACCCTCCGCGACGGTACACTCTACCTTCTGTGATCCACTGTTGCCAACACCGAGCAACTACCATATCGCTCCGACCGAGGTGGCGGCCGATACGTCTATTCGACCAACCTGCTTCTCTGAGGCCTATTATACGGCCCCTATCAAAGTCCGTCAGCTGCTCGTACTGCCGCCGGTTACGTCTTAGAGGCATCCTAAGTCTCAATATCGTCTATCAAAGTCATCAGATTCGTTTGGATAGCCGTACGGCGCTCGTACTCATGCTTTTAAACTCTCCCAGTTGCGCAACTAATATGCGCATAGCACACTTAGCCTTGTCTCATTGGCTTCGAAATTTTAATCATTTGCATATCTCTTACCAGACTACATTCTTGCCGAGTTTCGTGATTGTAGCTTGATTTCTTCTGGGTGCATATATTTTTTTGCGACAGAGTGTATATATATATATATATATATATATATATATATATATATATATATATATATATATATATATCGCTACAATCACTATCTCCGCTACAATTAGTCAGATCTTTGAATGTCCAGCATTTTCAAATATTTTTAGCTTATATATTCTTTAAAAATGCCCAGAAATATCTATCAGATTTTTCATATATTATACCATACTTATATTTCTTCTGATGAATCATTGCTACATGATTTCGTAATGTAATTCCAGTATTGTTGCATAAAATTGTTTTGCATGAAATTCTTTATTATTATTGATATATTAAGAGGACTTCGTACCACAATGACCAACCTATCGTTTATTATTTTTTTTATTTAATCTTATTCTTTGCATTATTATCTTTCGATCGATGTATCACTTGTGCAAATCGGAAAGTTAGAAATGGGATGAAGCTTCATTTGAAAACAAATTAAGCAATTCGGCCACACCCCATTTTGAGAAAAAAAAGCTAAAAAAAGCGTTATGATAAAAAAACCTATTTTATAAAGAGAAGTAATAACTATACATATAAAGAAAGAATGTGTGTAATGTATAAAGCATAATATTTCCGAGGCAATACAATAATGTAATTTTTCTTCTTTGTGAAATGTGAGCATGTGAAATTTTTGAATTAAGGCATTTTATATTAATAATTTCATAATTTCATTTCTTATTCCTGATTAGTTTTTCATATAAATGTAATGCTTCAACAAATATGTGAAGAAAAAAACTGAACTTTCTGTCATGACGGGAAAATTTTTTTTAAACATTTTGCTTGTGTGTGTGTGTGTGCAATTAATACCTTCTTAAAATTGATCATTTATAAAAATGTATGGGTTGAGAAAAAATACGAAAATGCAATTATTTTAAAGAAAAATATATAACTAATATCTTAAAGTTGTATTT
The DNA here is from genome assembly GCA_019973935.1 of Trichonephila clavipes. NCBI lineage: Eukaryota > Metazoa > Arthropoda > Arachnida > Araneae > Nephilidae > Trichonephila > Trichonephila clavipes. The sequence continues at coordinate 363,465 of BMAU01005552.1, forward strand.
TAGGTCTATTTAAGCTTATTATAATTTTTTTCAGAATTATAAACATTAAAGTGGTTTTTCTCAGTTTGTGTTTTCGAAACATTAGTGCATTCAAAATGCTACTCCTTCCACAACTATTTACCAATCACTTCCACTTTTTTTCCTGTGTGTTGTATATAAAGCATGTAACAAAATTAGCGATCTATTTTGCTGTAAACTGAATACTTTTAAAAAAAAATTAAAATGTAAGAGATATTGGCTTTTTCCGATGATTTTTATCGTGCATATTTTATTTTTTTCTTAAAAAGAATTAAGTTATTTTAAAATCGATCCCTTAAGTTGTTTATAACATCCATAAGAATATTACAAAAAAATTTAGGTCAAAAAATTAATAATTACAGAAGGAAGAGAATTTTTAAAATTTTCCAAATTTTCTTCAAAAAATTTTAATTTTCAAAATTGTGTGAATAGTATGTGAAAAATTTCATCTCGTATCATTTTATTGAATAGAAACATTATATAAAATGGATAAAATATAACTAACAACAATAATGTAGTTTCCTAAGCATGGTGAAAGCAATGCAGTATTTTCATTAAACAAACACTTTCTCGAGCAACAAATTACGATTGTTTGGCTTTTTTTTGTAAAAAAATAAAAATAAAAATACTGTTATTTATATGAAGCAATGACCGGATGCTGTGCAGTTTTAGTAATGTTTAATAAAGGATCTTTTCCGCATTTAAATTTCTTGACATGCAATCAAACATTAAACTTATTATTGAGAAATTATTATCTTGAGAGGTTACTAATTAAGATTGCTAACTAGATTACTAACCAAGTAGTACACTGAGGAAACAATTGTGAATCAGTGATCTAATTTATTTAAATTCTAGTCATAGTTTTTTGAAGCAAATTATTTTAATTTTAGCTCAAGATGTTGCTGCAGTCGACTCTACTGTGTCTTTTTGCACTTTTGCAAACTTCTTTGGCAAGTCCAATTGCTGCCGGAAAGTAAGTTATTTCCAAATTAAATTTTATGTCTTTCTAACTTGAATAGTGTTTCTAAGTAATTTGGAAACATATATGAAGTTATACTTAAAACCGTCAGTGAAGTGATAATTCAAATTTTTATTGGAGCATAACGTTTCAGTGAGTAGTTTTTCATTTCCAAACACCACATGATAAGGGAATAGATAATTTAAAATAGCATAAATTATTGCACAGATATTTAACGGTGGCAGTATTCTTGATCTTAAATATTTCTTGAGCTTCTAGAGGGAATTATATTAAAGGATAAAGGATTTCAAGACAAAAATAATCCAAACAATTAAAAATATGGCACGTTACTGATCATATATGTATGATATATTTTTTTAATTTAATTTAATATAATTTTTTAAAATTTCCATTAGTAATATATACTAATACATTATATTCGTTTTCCCCCAAAATATTAACTAAAATTTCAGCTTTTTCCGATCATAGTCACCCCTTTTGTGTTAAATGAGCTTTCTGCAGACTTAAATAATAAATTATACGCTTAAAGTTTCAACAAGACTAGAAAAATTAAGTTTTTTACACTTATAACTTATTTTTCAAACGTATTTTCCTGATTATTACCATCTGTAGTTCTAGGAGGATTTCCTAAATTGACTTTGGCTTAACCTGTTCTAATTCAAACTTCTTTTCTATGCCTAATGTCTCGATCACAGCAGCAAAACAACAAAAAGCTGTCATTACCAAAGCTCATGGACATATTAATTAAATGTGAGGGAACTACGTAGACATCTATATGAATAAACTAAACATATATATAATGAAATTAATTAAAAAGAAATGTTCAAAAGAAAGCTTTTACATTGTTAGAGGATATAAATAAAGCTTAAATATTTCTCAGGAAAAAAAATCAATGAAAAATGTAAAACGTTTTAATACATTTCCCTAATTTTCTACCATAAGCTTCACCTATCTTACTCTATAACGTCCATCGGTGTCAATTTGACACCGGAACCTGTTCAGTTTGTTCTCCTCTCCGCATTTTTGAAAGGGAATTTGAAAATTTTTCATGAATTTTTTTTAATTATTTTAAATGGTATTTACACAGTAAAAGTCAATTAGGAGAAATTTTACAACTAAATCTACCTAGAACGTACCCTGGTGTCATTTCGACACCAAGGCAATTTACCATCACAAATAGCGGTCACTCATCATTACCATTAGTAAAACTAACTTCCCAAAATACTATCGCACATTTATTTGACCTTGAATGCAGTGTTATTAGGTTAACAGCGGAAACGAATCTATTTTTCTAAAATTGCTGTGTCTAAGTGTTTCGTTACATTAGCATTTAGTTATCTGCACAAAATGGATACCGCATAAAAGTAATGTTCCTGGCAGATTTGCGACTCGAAATTTTTTGCGACAAAGCAGTGGTCCAACAAGCTTCACGAAACATAATATCAACGTCAGTCTTTATGATGTAAATGGTCATAAAATATGTTAATTACATGAAATAATATTCAAAAAATCTTAAAACTAAACTCTACTGAACAGTAGTCATGTAATTGTTTAGTTATTATAATTATTTTATGTATTTTATATCACATTGTCGAAACAACACCGGCGGACGTTTAAGGGTAATCGAAATCCCGGATGCTCTAATGTTAATCGTGTTGTATGTGATAGATAATTTATATGGATTCTTAACAAACAACTTTGTTCAATACCTTTTCACAGAATTTTCACTTATTTTTATGATTTATAAGTATTAGCATTCAACCTTGATTACTTGGACTCACTAAAACGAAATATCTACTTAATTTTCTGTATTTGTATGATTTAATAAGCAATCAACTATCTTAAAAGTCTTTTTAATGATGACTAATAAAATGAAACAACAAAATTTAAGCTTTAATTTGCTGATGCATCTCTCAAGCCATGCATAGCCTTTTCGTTATCAAAATATTCATATTAATGTAGAAATAGTTGATAAAAAAGAGCATTAAGTTTTAATAAATTTCTTCTATTTGATACGAGTCATATTTATTATAGTCATATTAACTGAAAAAAGCATTGCAAGATCACAGATTTTTTTTGTTTAACAGAAAAAGTATTTCGTTTTAACTTTATTTTTTCAGACCAAAACCTGTAGATCTCGCACATTCCTGTATGAGAGTGACTTCTGGAACTGCAAAGAATGACACTACACCGATCATTTTGTTGCATGGATTGGCAATGGCAAAAGAGTCTTGGATGGGAATTTATCAACTGCTTGCTTTGAAAACATCAAAAAGAGTGAGTGTTTAAATGTTACCAAAATATTTTAAATTGTGTTTTCGGACACGTGATGCAAATTAAAAGAAATGTTTTATCGGGGTAGTGCCTATTTGAACGATGGCAGCAAAGTATGATTAGGTTAATAAAAATATTACATTTTTATTCAATAATATTAGTCTATACATTAATTTTTCCATTCTAGTTCTTGTAACTAAAACAATGAATCATAATATGGTGGCTATATCAAATGTCTAATCACATTAATATAAATATGTAAAACTGAAAGTTATATATATTTTTTAACGTAATCATATGTTATAATTATAATTTTTACATTTGATATAAATTTGTAATTAACAAAGTTATATTATATTGAAATGTTTCGCTAATATATCAAAGGCTTTAATAATTAAGATTCTAATGTCTATTATTAAAACAAAGCAAGTTAGGCTCAATTAGAAATTGAATTTTCTTGTTTTAACTTCATTCATTTAGTAGATATTGAAATACGCGTAATATAATACGTTACGTATGCAAAAATTAAGGATTTCTTCTATGCACAGTTAAGGAAAAGTATTCTAAATTTTGGCACAAATAATACCATAGAATTCTTAAGGTATAAGAACATGAAAAGCAAGCAAAAATTTCCAATGAAGAAATCCAAAGGATAAAAAGGAATTTCATTAAAAATTATCGTTGAACATTTGATCAAAAAACCGAGATATCCAACTGACAGGTCACTGGTCAGAAAAAATTCAGCCTTTAGGAGGAAACAAGATCACTCTTATGCTGAATATATGATTGCCAAAGAGCTGTTAATGTATCACTTCCCATTCTTCTGGTAGCACTGGTATCAGCAACAGAATAGTTACTAGCAATTGAAGAAGTGCGCGCGGTCAAGCATTTTCATAGAGTGTACCACACGTATTTAATTGAATTCATGTGTCAATCCATGTATTAAATATCTTCATTCTCCAAAAGCTCTTTGACAGTCCTTATTCTGTGTGAGGAACTAATAACCCTCAGAACCTCTAAAAAGATGCACGAGAGTAAGAAACTATCCAATAGCCGGCAGTAGGGACTGAACCTGCCTTGAAAATATATACTAATCATATCTTCCCAATTCTTCCTCTCCTTTGAAAATCCTGATACCTTCCGCATTGTTCATCTGTCCATTTCTTGTGTTCCCAGTACAACAGAAAGCGTTGTATCCGACCATAGGCGCACAATTGTTATCAGTTTGTATGACTACAAATAGACTACAATTGTGCTGTTTCCTGACCGCAATTGACCGCAATATCGGACGTCCAGTAGTATGTTGTAATTTCTCCCATTGTCTAAAGTTTGTCCTCTATCACATGAAAGACAAAATACCGATCATCTGCCATCGTGATTGGCAGTGAATGACCACTATTGCAACCACAGACAGCTGTTTCTGTAATTGAAATATTTTCCAAACTCATGAAATGATGCGGTGAGTGATTCCGATCTCCACTACCATACTTGCCACGCTTCAACTTTTCTCCATCTTTACAGTGATTTGATTTTCGGTCAGGTCATCCAGAGGTCGTCAACAGAAGTGCCTGTTAGACATCTTACATTGAGACGGCAACTAGAAACTTATGCATATCGTAAAATATCTCAGAAATGCGAGGCGTTGTAGCGTCGTCTCCTTAGACGAACACTTTGCGACACCACTTGTCAATTTTGAAGCAAGAGGATGAGCATAATAGTCAGATGGGTCATTGTATACTTCAAAAAGGAGCCACGTATCCTTTTTTCACACCTGGGTGCAAAATAGATGTTGAGCCGATTCTGGACACGGCTTTGATGTTACCACCCCTCTTCCTTTTCCGACACCCAGATAGTTTTTAGTCACAATGATTTATAGAAGGGACACTCCTGTTGAAAAGTATCCATTATGTCATTCCTTCGCACATATGGGCAGCGAAGTACTTGAATGGAGGAATGTCGGCTTGTTTTGAGGACATACCCAGAAGGGTATTCCGAGTGTCAAAGTGACAGATCGATTGATTGACCCTTCATATGGTTTTGCGAGGTAATGTGATGTAGTGGATCTCAATCGCGATGGCCATTTGTCTCAAAGAATCAATTGATTTGGGACCAAGAAGGAGGATGCCAGGTGCAGACTCGTGAGGCTCACCAATCAGAAATTATTGGCCCACCCAGGGGGTTTAAAGAGGCGACTCGGAAGTTGACAATTATCTTTTTCATCTTCGATGGAAGCGAAAAGGATTGTGGGGGCAGTCGCACCCGAAAGGATCAGGAGATCAAGGAACTGCGAAGAGATTTTGAAGACGGAGGTACGGAGTCTGCTGGGCAGCCGCACCAGTGATTCATCTTGGGTGATACAAGCGTTTTCCTGGTTTCGGGGTATAGCCGCTCCAGGGCGATGATCCTCTGAAGATCAACGAACGGTGATCCAGACGAACTTTTCTCCAGCGAAACGCTGAGAGAGCCAGAAACATTAATATGGAGTTAACTTTTTTAATTAATTTGTAACTAAAATGCCTTTGGGCCAAAAGCTGTGTAATCCCTCTCACTACCAAGAAATGAAGCAATTTTGGCTGATAATGCTACATCGTACAACGCTAGCGTACTTTGCACCCATCGGACGCGATCCTAGTACGTCATGCTGCAAATATACGCCTACGTATGCCTTTCTATACCTGAACGATTTTTTCTAGTTTCTCTAATTTTCTAATTTCTCAGCTTGATTCAATACTTTTGTGTACTAGTGCTTGAAGTGGCAAGTACAGGGTTATTCATAATTCCTTAAAAGATTTCGAAATTCTATAGTAAAAAAATTAAGACGAATGCAGCAATAAAGAACATTTGAAATAAATTACAGTTTAAAAAAACTAAAAACACCCTTTTATAGTTAATCGAACTAAGTTGTAACTTAATCTTTTAGTTGACAAATCTGGAAATGAGATCTGGAATTAGTTGCCAGATGCGGGATGGGATCTGAAAATGGTAAATTGTTAGTCCTGAAGATCCTGATTTGGACAATGGAACAAAATTATTAAGTTATAGTATTGTCATCGGTCGTGGACAAGTGAGAAACATTTCGAATTAATCTGACCTTTTAAGTTGGTAAAAATTGAGTTCAAAGATTCCGTTACATACAAGTGAAGCTTATAAGAGAGTGTTAAAAATATAGATGCTAATCTACTTTTATTTACGTACCTTACTGGTGTTTTATGAGTGATACTTTAGTTACACGCCACGCATCATTTTCGAAATGTAATGGATGGTTGGTCACATCCATTAGTACAGGAAGGTTAGAAGGATGATTAGCCATAGTCAAAAAATACAGCTCTATTTATTAACACTTCTCAACAATGTCACAAATTTCAACAACCCAAGTTAAGAAATGCACCCATAGATAAATATGGGAGCAAAAACGAGGTAGACGAGATAATTGGAGAAGACATAATTATAAATTGGATCACTTAGCACGTCCTGGCAATACACCTTCTAAATATTTGAAGGTAAGTTCTAAAGTAATCTAATTCAAGCCGAGACTAATCCAATTTAATCAGCTAATTGACCAAATCGTCAATCTTAATATTAATCAAATAATATACGAAGCGCTCTCACCTAGTTTTGCGTTAATCACTAGCTGCTATCCGTTTAGCTTCTAACCTCCCTCTGTTTCGAACTTGAAAGTTAATCTTTACATACAAGCCTTGATTTGAATAATTCACGTCTTCTTCATGTGAGGAAAGTTTTCAATAGAATAATATTTAAAGAACCATTATTCCCCAAAAGGATTAGTAGGAAGTACGCGAATAGACCCGTTACAGATATTCCAGTTCTTGTCCCACTCTACTCAACATGGTAATTTCAACATTACTGGCAGCGTGTGTTATCCTTGTCATCCAAAAACTTTTTCTTTACATAATACCAAGTTTTCATACCTCATTTTCCGCGTGATATAGCAAACTACATGAGAGGATAACACATGCTGCCAAAAACGTTGATAGTACATGTTGAGCAGAGCGCAGCAAAAACTGGACTGTCACATTGATGGATGCCGTGCAACCAAGGTTTTACACATAGAACACCTGTAAGGTATGTAAATAAAACTTGAATTGCTTCTGTATTTTATTTATTTCTGTATTCCTCTTAGATTTTTACTATAGCGCTTCGAAACCATGATTAACCCCGTATATGTTTCTCAGAAAGCATATACTGATTAAAAGTGTTATTCTGCAGTACTAATCATGCTAGTATTTTGACAGGAAAAAATATTGAAAAAAAATGTACAGTAGAAAAAAAGTCATCAAGGTATCCGACTACGTTCGAAACCGTGATTTAAAAAAAAAACCCGCATAAATAGATAACTTTCATGACATTTAGAGTCACTTAGATTAGAATACATGTATAAAATTGTTTTAAGGATATTTTGAAAAAAAAAATTATCTAAATATAATATTTCGGCAAAAAAAAATTAACTTAGAATAACCCTTTTTCAAAATGTTCTGCTATTATAAAAAATGCTTCTAAAATAATAATATTTTGCTTATATAAAGTAAAGACTTCTCCAGAGAGTCTGAACTATTTTTTTTTGAAAAATTCACATTATTTTGAGGGTTACAACCAATTGAAATAATTATGGGCGTTTTTTTCTTAAAATTTCCTCCTCTGTTGTCGTAAAACATGGATAAATCAGCTTCTAAGTTATGTATTTCAAAAATTTTAGTTAAGCCTCTGTACAGAGATCTAAACTATACACTGGCAAAATATTGTTATAACAGAAGCATTTTTCACAAAAGAAGAATATTTTGAAAGTGGGTTATTCTACGTTCATTTTTTGTCAATATATTGTACATAAATAATTTTTTATTGTAATACTATTCTTAAACCAATTTTATATACATTTTATAATCTAAGTGACACTAAATATCATAAATATTATCCATTTATACGCTTTTACAAAATCACGGTTCCGAACGTAGTCGGATACCTTAACTTAAAATGAATATATGTTAATGATAAATTTGATAAGAACATAATTTTTAATTAGAGTCCCTTACCACAACGTAAAGAGGTGTTTTTCTCAGTTTGTTATCATGAGAGCAATTTTTATCTAATAAAACATGTTTCAAATGGAGAAACGAGTTTTAATGATAAGTCAAAAGAAGCCTGGAAAAGATATATATATTTAACGTATTACGGAAAAGATAATTATATATAAAGACAACTACAAATTAAAATTGTCTGTAAAAATTTTTCAATGTATGAAACTGTTGAAAGAAACGAAATATGCTGAAATACTAAGAGAAAATACCAAAGAATAACACCAAAGTAAATACCTTTCACCTCAGAATTATGCACCTTGAATACATGATTTTCTATGAATCAATTCGAAGTTCGTAACACCGGACGATCTAATTTTTTTTATTCTAAAATATTACTTCAAGTTATATATGTTAGGTGCAGCCTGCTTAAAAACTTTTTGGAAAGATATTCTTTTAATTTTCTTGTCATTAAATCAGTGTTTCTCAAACTATAAGGCACGCCTCTCTAAGAGGGCGTGATAACCCAACAAGTGCGAGTTTATTGAAAAGTCGAAAACAAAAGCTTTTTTAAAAAAATTATTAATTTGTAGAAAGTAAAAAAAATAAAATACATACTAACATAATAAAAAATAAAATACACATTTTCACTGTTATAATAATCTTATAAATATACCAGTAGTACACAATGTATTAGATAACAAATTTAACAATACTAAGAACAAGTTTAATGATAATCAGTGATCCCTAGGGCTTGTCATATATAAAATTATACACAAAATGTAACACTTCCCTTGATAATTTGAACGGCTTGTAAGCACGCGTATGTGGTAAATGGGAGGGAGGAGGAAAAAGAATAAATAAACAAATACTCTGAAATAAATAAATCCTTCGCAAATACTGTCAAGGTCATTTTATTGCATTTCAAAGCCTTCGGAATAATTTTATGGATATCAGTGCACAGAAAAGCTCGTAGTTCGGAAAGACGTATATATGCGTCCGGGACAATTAGCGCACTGGCTGAGTGAGACGTTTATATATACCGGAGGCACTTAAAAGTTTCAAGTTGTGTTGTACCTTTAGCGTCAAGGAATATTATTATTGAATTCAATATAATACATTGCTATTATATGGAAGGGAGGGCGCAATGTAGTTGAATAGTTATATTGAAATTGAAAGTTTGAGAAGCACTGCATTAAATATATCTGATAATTTCTGAAGGCCTTAAGCTGTAAAATATATTTGGATTACACTTTATGGTGCTTAATAGATTTAATTGTAGCATATATACATTGTCTTGTTATTTAAATGTATATTTTTTATTAATTTTGAGAAACTAACAACAGTAAAACCTTGGAAGCACTAATGTATTATAATTAAGGCAGTAACTTTAAGCTATATTGAACTATATGCTCAAGATGATTTGCTTGAACTCTACATTTGTCCTTGTTTTTCCAAAACTTGTGGGAAAATATTTATACTTATTCAAGCAGTTAATGAGTGTGTTTTCCTGTTTATCTAAATACAAAACGCTTTTTTTCTTTTTCTCATACTTTCTCTACATAAATAAATTGAAAAATGCGAAATGCCCTACTAAAGCCATCAAATTAAGAACAAATATTATAAACCTTTGAGCTAAATATGAGTATCTTGTGGAAATAAAATTGCTTTTCACAATAAGCTCAATTTTTATGCCTCAAATATAAAGAAAATATCATGCATAATAATTTTTAAAAAGTCTTGGGTCTAAAAAATTAAACACAATAGTTACAGAATTGATTTAAAAACAAAAGCTAATATATTAATTCAATTAATACTATCTGTGTAAAAATGTTGCAAATTGTCTTTGAAAATTTTGCCTAAATCCTGAGGAACATTTTATTATCAACATAGTTTTTGAAGAAAATTATTGAATATTTAGGGACTTTCATATAAAATGTGGTTATTTGTTTTTAATTTATTCTAGGTTTGCATTGCAGATTTACGGAACCATGGAGATAGTCCTTGGAATAAAGAAGCAGATGTTGCTACCATGGCAGAAGATATAAATCGTCTCTTGGAATTACTCAAAGCACCAAAGGCAATTATTCTCGGACATAGCTTAGGTGGAAAAGTAGCAATGCATTTCACACTAAATTACGTAAGTATGATCTCTATATGAAATTTATCATTATGAAGGAATTGACATTTAAAATTTTTTAAATAAAGAATGAAAGAAGTGCGTGGGCTGTGTGTGTGTGCTGTGCAAAAGTTAAGGAAGAAACACATTTTCATGGATTTTTCTCAATCTACTGTATTTTTTAAAAATCAAAATCGGTTAACATAACAAAGGAAAGATGCTTAACGGGGCAGTAAACCACTATTCTGTGTGGTGTAACGTCTGGCTAACTCGATCCAAATGATTCAAGCAGGCAGCTTGTTTTGAATTTTTAAACAACTATTTAATATCCCAGAATTTACAATTTTTTGAATTTTTTCAAACTAAAAATCCGGTTTAACAAATCTTGATTCTCGCTCTGCTGCAAATCTGAATCTCTCTCTTTCTCAGATCTCATTCAGTTTAAAAACTCGTTTTCTCTTCCATTTGTTGCCATCTTCTCTATAGAAATATTACATACTCCTCCCCTCAAAAAGAATTTTTAGAAGTCTTGAGAGAAAAGTTTTTTGGTTTAAATAAGTATATAGATATTAACCAATATGGAGAAAGTATCATGAGTACCCAATTATGGAGGGCAAAAACTATATGACACATAAAGTAAAATAAGCATTGTAAACATGAAAAATACTAAAAACTCACTACTAAAAGATTAAACATAAATAATAGTTTGTAAACCATAAATTCAGTGAAGGATTCGAACATTTTTCTCTAATTTTAAGTAGCAATTGATCTACTTAAACTATCTGTAATTTTGTTTTCTTTACCTGAGCGATTACAGTCAAGTCAAAAGACTGCAGATTTTGAGACAAATGCATTAATCGTTGATTAGTACCGGAATTTCTTTATAGCCAAATCAATGGTCGGTCTGGTTGGTAAGTACTATAACTTTTCAAAACCAGACATAATGCTAGCGCATTTTCCCCTTCTTTTTTCTTTCTACCATTAATCTCTTGGTACTCTCACTATGATCTCTTTGAGTTTTCCTAAATTATTTTCGAATTCAAATTTCGAATTCTTATCTTCAAATTCTTTATTCTAAGAGTTGTAATCCAGAATCCTCATATCTTAGTTTTGCGAGTTGATCTATTTTCGGTAGAGAGAGTTCGCTTTCACTTTCCCCAGGAGAAAAAAGGTAACTCAAAAAAAAATCTTCTATTTCAGTAATTTGTTCAATGAAGGTTTCTGACTTCTCAGACTGTGCACTTATGTCTGGCTTATTGGTAAATGTAGCACTTCGAGAAGTTGCTTCCTTTCCTATATGGATATTTTCTTTTATATAGCTATCTTTAGACTTTTGAGTTCGTCATTTTTGTACTCTTGGTTCAACTTTATTTACTATACTGGGCTTAAAGAACTCTTTTAACTGAGTATCTGAAAGCAACACGGCTGTACGTTTGCCCGTTGTATAGAGTCTCTTATCAAGTTCACTGTGCACACACACAACAGCTGCTTTCGAGTAATCACATCTCCACTTTCAAATGAGATTAACTTGTGAGACACCGACCCGTGGGTGGCCCTGTTCTCCATTATCTACGCGACCTGTTTCTGTAGGGAAGGACGAAGAATCACGCAAATCGTTCATCTTAATATCTGTTTATTAAGATCTTAACTTAATCACAATACACAACAATAATAATAATCAAAGTAAGCAGATCTAGAATGAGAAGATACAACTTGTATAACCAAAAATCGCGTAATTGACTACTATTTCTAACATTACAGATTAATTCTAATCTCACTAATACACGCACTTTCCTTATAGATTAATCAAAGTCGCCTAGGTAAACAGCTACTTTCTTTGTCCTAACTGACGTGGCTTTTATCCGGCTCTAATCCTTGTGGTTTCGTATATATATATATATATATATATATATATATATATATATATATATATATATATATATATATATATATATATTCCCCTTTAACTTGGATATACAGGTACGGGTAGGTTAATTCTCGGACTTGGTATTCTTCTAAACGCTATCTTAATCACTTTCACACTTAGAGATAAACCTCACATAGCCACACAGTGCACGCTAAACTTCTATTATATTCATGATTTCTAATTTGCATAATCACGTTCTCCTTCTCGAGTTGGTTGGAAAGAATTGCCATTCTGGCCCAAAGAACCCCAAGAGGACTGTTAAAAGGAAACGCGATGAAATCTCCGTCACAAACTTGAGCAAGAGGTAAACGCATAAGATTTTCATCAACAGATTTTTGAACCCAAATAGTTTCATAAGTAAACATATATGTTACATAAACTAAACTCAGTGGCGCAACAGCCCATGAGAGCCAAGGTCTACGTGACCATTGGGTGCTGAGGAGCATGAGCGAATGTCCCGATCAGGTGATTGGTGTGGTGTGGTAGTTAGGAGAGGGGGTGCCAGCTCAGGTGTCGTCCACGTCACTTGACCATGGTTCAAAATTACGTGGTCCGTCGCCAAAGGCCCTCGTGTAGCTGAACAGTGCGACGTTAATACTCAATCAATCAATCAATCAACCCGATCAGGTGATCAGTCTGAAGAGAAACCTCTAGTGTTTAGTCCCCAAGCAAGCTTTGTATTTATCGACCCACTGAAGGGATGAAAGGCTGAGTCGATTTTGTCCAGCCAATACCTTTCTGAGGTGTTGGTCCAGCCTGAGGATAGAGCCAAGACCTGTGGTGTAGAAACGTGATACGCTACCACTCGGCTATTGGGCCTCTTTGCATGTAATACACTTTCTACAAATAAAATCTATACTGTCATCGGTATCCCTTAAGAGAGGCATTTAGTGACCATTCACTTTTGCCGAAAATGTATAAGGTGTTAAAAACTTATCTTCAAATTCTTCAACAATGCTATTTATTTCAGCTGAGCCCCTCAAAGTCTTTAATTTTGGACAATGGGATCTTAAATGATTTCTGGAACAGCATTCATAGCACTAAAGAGACTTACGTTTTTGTCAAAAAGTTAATTTTTATTTTGGTATGAATCTGAATTTTGGGGCTTTTCGTGGCATTTAGAGTTTAGATTTCTTGACATCATCTACTTAATCGGAATTCGTTTTCTTCTTTTATAGTTTCCCTTCAGAGTTTGGTCTCTTATTTCTTCTCACATTATCATATTCGTCTAGCATGTTAGCCAATTCAGTTGGAGAAGTAATCTTAACCGAACAATTCACAAATCGAATTTCATTAGGCATCCTCCTTTTCGTTTGATTATCATTGATGAGTTCCTTCAATTTTTTGTAATCTGTTGCGTCGATACCATCAATCCATTCTTCGAAGTAGTTAATCAATTTGAATGCAAAATCTTTCGAAAAACTTTGAATCACTTTCTGAAGCTGCACAAACTTGAGCCTAAAAGTCTCCGGACTGAGTTTAAATCTTCTTAGCAACAATTCTTTTATATGATTGTAATCTTCTCGTTTCTCTTCGGGTTCTCTTGAAATTAGTTGAACAATATCTGGTGGTAAAAGGCACAACCGGTGAGAGTCCATTATTCATTTTCTATTTTAAATTTCTTTGCTTGCCGCTCAAAAATTGCGAAGTAAAAACTTATTTCTTCCTTTAGATCAAACCTTGGATTAATTTTCTCTAATTCCTGATGATACTTTTTATTTCCCGATTATGCTTTTAGTTCTAAATTAGAACCACCTAATTTCGTCTATCTAATTCAAACTTCATCTCCTCTCTTTTTCCAATTCAAATTTTCTTTTTTCACGTTACACCTCAAAATCATATTCCCTTTCCTTTTTTTAATTCAATTTTCTTTTTTCAGTTTCCAAATCAAACTCCCTTTTCTCTTTTTCCAATTAGAATTTCTTTGTTCAGTTTCCAAAAAAAAAATCAAATTCTCTTTTTTCAATAATAGTGTGTCTACTACGTTTTTTTACATACTTATTCATATAATCCTCACTTTTTATTATCAACATTCTAATCTGTACAACCCGTAATCCATCGCTCACTTCTAAACCAAATTCATTCCACAGACTAACTCGTTTTTCATAATTTTCCCTAAAAATTCGATTTTGATAAAATTTAATTAGCATAAAATTATTAACTAAAATATACGAATACATTTATTACAAAATACTCCACAAATATATAATATACACTGAGGTATGAAATAGGTAAATGCGTTCAGAAAATACACTGGTGCACAATCATCAGCTATAATAATAGATCTATTATACTGAAATATAAAAAAAACTGAACTCACTCTTTTTGATGACATCATTCTGTGGGTCCCGGTCGTTCGTTACTTGGGCTTATACCTCGATAGTCGACTAACTTACAAGAATCATATTGACTATCTTTCAGACAAATTCTGGGGTAGAATAGCGTTAGCTCTCTCCCTTGAAAATAAAGTTATACTGTACAAGCAAATTCTGCGTCCAACAATAACGTATGGGTCCCCCATTTGGGGGGCCGCGGCCCCGACCCACACAAAACGCATTCAAATTATTCAAAACAAAATTCTTAGAATTATTGCTAACGCACCTTGGTACGTTAGAAATAGTGTCATTCATCACGACTTAAACATGGAGCCGATAGATAATTACATCACTAGAACTTCTAGAAATGTTTTTACTTCTATACAAAATCACGACAACCCAGTAATTAAAGCACAAACACTATTCACGTATCCTCACTCTAAAATAAATTTTGCTTACAAAACGACAAAATGGAATCTGCCCTTAAAACCGCCGTAATTACAACAATAATACTTAATTGCCACACTTAAACAACATTTAAATGCATTTGCCTACATCAGAATTGGGATCAGTGATTAAAGCTGGCTCCTGCTTCAATTCCACAATTGTTCCGGCTGCAAGTTCTGTCTTGCAGTCTCCATTCTCTTTTTCATACCAGCTGCAAAAAAAAAATCCCGCAGCTTCTCCATTTCGATTGCGTTTTTGGTGCTCCTCGAACGCGTGTTTGGGGCTGTTAAGCCCCCTTCCTTGCGCTCCTTCATTCCTGCCCTCGTAACGTACTTTTGTCTCGTTTTAGTTAGGCCGCTTCTTCCTCCATCCTCCCCCCCTGCGGGGGAGTGTATTCAGATATTTATTTTCATTGATACTTTCTCTCCACGAATTTGGGTATAAGCGATTCATTTCGCTGGCACCCGTTAAATCTAATTTTCGTTTCGAAATATAAAAAAAAAAAAATATGCACTGATGTAGAATTCTCATCAAATAAGCTGTTTATACTGATGTGTATAAGGCAATTTACCAATAAAAGAATGGACTGGCGTGCTGATTCTCATAAAATAGACATATATCTATGCTATAAAATATAAAATAAACAATGTACACAATATATAAAATCATTGCTTATTTTTGTCCAAAAAATTAATTTGGTACTCACTCACGCAAGCATTTTGAAAATAATTATGGCAACGTGTGGTTGAGATTTTATGACGGTGTTCTTTCATCCCGACGCTGGCACCACTTTTAAGTCTGTAACGTCTGGCACACTCGATCCAAAGGATTCAAGAAGTACAGCTTCTGAATTTTTAAACAACTATTTAATATCGTACAATTTAAAATTTTTTTGAATTTTTAGAAACTAGAAATCTGATTTAACAAATCTTGACTCTCGCTCTGCTGCAAATCGGAATCTCTTTCCTTCTTAGATCTCGTTCAGTTTAAAAATTCGTTTTCTCTTCCACTTATTGCCATCTTCTTTACAGAAACTTTACAGCGGTTTTAGTTCTGTACATGTTTCTTAAGACTTACGATTATTTTTGAAACTTTTGCAAGGAATGGCACAAGACCAACAACTGGACGATGACTTACGATAGAAAAAGCTGGAAGATTGGGATCAAGCCAATCTCAAGCAGATATATTTCAATTTCTCATCGTTCTTGTCACCTCACATATTGGGTTTCTGCTATGATAAATTGCTAAGATTGCTCTACAAAACAGAACAAAAAACTCACATAAATTTCCAGTTTTTGAAAATTTTTCTCCAAGGAGTCTGTTAGAAAAGTCTGGCTTTTTAAAAATTTATTTCAATAAACGTAACAAAACGTAAATGACTTCCCTGTAATTTCGAACAAGTTGAAAAAGTCAATATTTCCTAACTTACTCCATTAAAAATTTGCGGATTTCAAAACTAGATTTTATGTAAGATATATTTTTTGCTGCATACCTTCTAGTATAATTTATACCTCATATATCCATTGATTCTTTAAAGGGTTCAATTAGATGTTTAGAATTCTGTTTCACTAGTTTGAAAGCCACTTGAGAAAAATATGGAATGTACAATCATTAAAATAAATAAATAACAAGACACAAAAATTGACAGACATCTTTAGTAACCTTTGTAATTATATGCGTAGCTGGTTAGAAAATTGATATCAATCAAAGGGATATCAATTTTATTGATGGATGAATTTTCTAACACCATTAAGAGTTCATTAACTTTTTTAAGAAATTTTCACTACGTAACCCGATTACTTAGCCTAACTCAAATGAAAGTAGACTATTTAGTATATTTTCTAAACTTAGACTATTTAGTCTAAGTTTCTAATGCTATTGTATTGCATTGCTTTGTAATTAACGTTTGTTAATTACAAAGATGTTCAGGATAAGTCACTAAATAGCGATACATTAGATAAGTTTGAATAAATGTTAAAACTACACACACGCACACACAGAACATATAACCTCTTACTCAGTTATTAGTTTTTCTAAATAGTTTTTATTTTAACCCATTTTATCTCACTGTCCTATTTAGAGGACAGGTGAAAAATATCATGTGGAAATCAATATTTGTATGATGCGAATATTTTGATAGTTGGAATATGTAGGCAGACTTATTAGCTTCTTCCAGAGTGAGCTATGTGTCTCACCTTCTCCTCTTTCCTCTGGAAATCTTGCTTATTCATAGCATTTATAGGCGCTGTTTGTATCATCTCTTTGGGGTTGCAGAATTCTTTTTCAGTTTAATATGGACACTTGGCTGGGCATTTTTAAGTGATATTACTCTTTCGTTATGATCCCGGTGGTTAATTTGAACGATATTGATTTTAGGTAAGTTTTTGCAAATTATTTTTAACTGTCGTCTAAATAGGACAGTGGGATGATACATATGCAGTTGACGCATCCTTCCTCTATTTATAACGAAGAGTAAAAAAGAAAAAATAATAATAATTTTGCTTCTAATGTTTTACCCCTGCTTACTTCTGTCAGTGCACATTTTTCTGAAGTTAGAGGAAGCATTAGAATTATTAAATAGTTTAGATTCAGATGAGAGTGATTTTGAAATTGCTGTATTACCAGCAATTATTGCTGTGTTACCAGATACCAGTGACGAAGAAGGGGATGATATTGAAGTAAC
This sequence comes from Trichonephila clavipes, assembly GCA_019973935.1. NCBI lineage: Eukaryota > Metazoa > Arthropoda > Arachnida > Araneae > Nephilidae > Trichonephila > Trichonephila clavipes. The sequence goes on from BMAU01005552.1 coordinate 381,257, forward strand.
TGTTAGTGAGAGTATTAAAAAAGATGTTCCTGGGTCTTTAGAGGTTAGAAATGGAGATAGTTTCCAGTCTGAACCACTCACAATTTCTAGTGTTTCGACAACAAAGAGCAGAAAAAAAAGCCAAAAGACATCAGTCATTATGGATAAAGAATAAATCACCGCATTATCAAAATGGGTAACACAGGCTGACTCAACTGCAAGTGACTAGCTCAAGCAGATGGAAACTGCATTGAAGGGTAAAATCCCAACAGAGCTTTTTGAACAGTTTTATTCCAGTGAAGCTTACGATCTCAATGCAAAAAAACTATGCTATATGCAGCAGATGTAACAAACGAACACGATTTCTTGACCACCGCTGACAAAATGCATGTTTTTATAGAAGTTTGCTTCAAGCAGGTATCACGTTCAAATACCTGTGAACGTGATTATTGGTCAGATGCTGAGACCTTAGAATTATATATATACCCTGGTGAAAAATGTCATGCCACAAAACCACTTTCAAAAGTTGAAACCTTATATACATTTTGAAGACAATGGAACTGTAAATCAGCATGTCCAGGATTGATCCTTCAAAGTAAAACACTTATTCGCCATACTCAATAATAATTTTATGAAATTTGGGGTTGAGTAGGAGGACACAAAGATAAAATTAATGGGAAGATGCGCAACTTGATAAATTCGCACAACTAACATATGGGTGGTGTGGATTCCCATTACTGGTTGGCTTGACTTCATTCCATTAAAATTCGTGGGAAAAAGTGGTACAGGCCACTTTTTATATTTTCACTGGATAAGGCTATTGTAAACTCTTGGATAATTCACAAAATTTTCAACAAAGATGAAGTCCGAGACTTGAAGGAGTTCCGAAGAGCTGTAACAAAACTGTGATAAGAACAAAAGATAGACCTGGGATCTTGACTGTACCTTCTGGTGCAAAATAAGATATCCGTTAAGATAGAGTTGGTCATTTTCTACTAAAGCAAGAAAAACAACGTCGTTGTCAAAAAGAGGACTGCAAAGGAAAACCGAAAACATACTTTGGCAAATGTAACAAAACGCTTTGTCAGGTTTGCTTTGGACCTTTCCAGCAAATTAGAGAGAAATTTAACTGAAAAGTGAAATATTTTGTAAACAAGAAAGCATTATTGAAATAAAATAAAATTTTGTACTCGTAAATAGCTGTTCATCATTGAAGAGAACACAAAAACAAATAAGTGCAAATTTTATCCCCTTTATCCCAGTGTCCTATTTAGAGGACGGATCAGATTTCTTACATAAAATATATAAATTTTTCAAATTTTGTTATATTTAGTTTGTTTAGGTTTAACTAACTTTAGAAAATATAATTCTACTCAAATTTGAATAAAATAAATAAACTGGGATATAAAATGAGTTAATAATATCTGTGGTATTTTATTTTATAATTATTGTAATAGAAAGTTTTTTTTTAAAAAATAAATGTTATCTAATATAAATAAAATAGATTTTTCCTGTTTTCGAACATTCCTTGATAAATTAGATTTATGATTAACAAATGTAAATCTATTTGAGACCACAATTTCAATTTTAAACAACTCTGGAATATTTGGAAATAATTACATGAAATTTTGGAATGAATGGTCTTGACGTGAGAAAACTTGATATCGGAAAAATTTTAGTGTGTAACTAAGAATTTATTTTTTTGAAAATTCATTAAATACTTAAAACTTTTATAATAATACTTGTTTTTTAATCATTTAATATTTTTAGAATAGAAAAATAGTTATCTATCTATTGTTATAAATACCTTTGAAAACACTGGAGATTTATTTTCAAACCTTTCACTCATAAACTTTTTTTTTTACAAAATTTTAAATTTAAGCTTATTTTATGATGAGAAGTCAGTTAATGTGAAAAAGCAACTGGCAACCACGTGAGTGAAATTCTTTTAGAAAAATTCATGAACTGTTATAAAATGCAGGTAATTAACTAATGCATTTGATTTGTTGTTGTTGTTGTTTTCGTGTCCATGAATAAATGCAGTAGATATCACTAAATTCCGTCGAAAGTCTTGATAACTGTCTCTGCTATTCTAGGAGCATCAGGACTGTACAGGATTTCCCGCAAAGAGTCCCTCAGAGGGACCATTCCCATTTTTAGTAACTTTGTTGCGACGGTTGGGCATTCCAAGATGTGATTGGGCGTGAGTTGAAGATCTGGGCAGTGTTTGCATTGAACATATGGTCTTGTCTTGTCTGGGTGAATCTTCATGCCCTTAAGGTGTTCAGTTTTGTTTCTGGCAATTGTGGATGTTATAATTCGGGGACAGTCAAATTCCGTAACTAGCGGTTTTTTAAAAGTGTGATTCATAATTCTATGTTTGGCTACTGCGGTAGCATCGTCAAGTGGTGCACTTATGATCGATGTCTCTAGCTTCTTTGGCGAGGCTATATATATATATATATATATATATATATATATATATATATATATATATGCACATTCATTACCCTCAATGTTGACATGTGTGGGTATCCATTGCAGGATACAGGATTTTCTTTTGCTGTGCAGCTGTTCTAGAAGGGTAATAATATCACAGGAGATGTTGGTATCTCTGTTTCTTATGGCTTCTATAGCTGATTTAGAATCTGAGAAGATTACTAATCCTTCTGTAGAATCAGTAACATGTGGGTCTTGTTGGTATAATATAAGGGCATCTCTAATCGCCATGAGTTCATTTGTGAAGTTTGAGGCGATTGTGCCTCAGTTAATTTTGTGTTTGTAGTTATTACCATCTGGGAGGAGGATTCCGACACCTCCATTGTTGAGGGATTTGTCTGAGGAACCATCGGTGTAGGGGATTTCAAAGTAATCTTGAGAGAGTATTTCTATCGTTTTAAGTCCTTTTTGTCTGAGAGTTGCAGGGTCTTCTTTTTTGGAACATGGCCGCAACAATTCCAATTCAACGAATCTGTATATCCTTGAAATACCTCATAGTTACTAACTAAAAGTGCATTTTAAAGAGAAAAAAAGTATTGCTATATCTAAATGGGGTATAAAAACTTTCTGTTAGACAAAGGTGAAAAATATTTCTTTTATTTAGAAAAATCATATTTTCTACATAATTATAAACTAGATAATTGAATAGATTGTTAAATTACTTAAACGAAACAATACCTTTTCCTTAAATTAACGATATATGACTGCAATAAATTCAAATATACACTGTTTCTAGATCTCTTTATAAAATATTTAGTAACAAATTAGACAATATCATAAAAAAGTTGTTTTTTAACAGCCTTCAAAGGTTGAAAAATTGATTGTGGAAGATATGAGGCCAAATGGTTTGACTACTCAAGCATTGACTGAAATTAAGTTTTTCCTCGTCCTAGTACAACAAGTTACTAAGATTATACCAAAAGGAGCTAGTGAAAAAGAAGCCAAAACAGTAGTATTATCATTTCTAAATGAACAACTAAAAAAGGTAAGAAATGCAGTTTACTAATGATATCTTATTTTTAAACTTATTTCATTTTCTTTACTTTTCATGCAAATGAATAAATTAGTCTCAAAACTTTTTAACCTTGATAAATATTCAAATTTGCTGAATTAGTGTTTTCCCGAAATTTTGACCGCCGGTGCTATTGCTCAATCTAGGTTATCCCAATGCTTTTTATACTAGATTATACCAAGTGCACTTTGTGAAACAGCATATAAGTACATTGTTCGTTTAATTGATTGTTTATTAACTTAGAAAACTTCGAAGCTACGTGAAGGCTATCGTTGATAGAACTCAGAATTTTGAACCACTTTGAAGTGAAGAGAACGACGTATGAGCCAGAGCACCGTAATATCTAAACTTCCACACCAGTCAACCTGAGCTTCCTCAAATTTAACGTGAATCATCTCTTTTACATGACGAGTCTTTAGCGGCAACATGATTTGAACTACGACTCTATCCTGGTGTCGTTCATGTGTTTGCAAAATGACCACTTGACACCTATGCCCACAGATCACTTTTTGAAATAACTTTTGTGTAATCATTTTTGAGAACTTTTATGCTGAACATTTCTTCTTTTCTCTTTTAAAATTTTGTTTCTTATTCATCATTCATGTCATATTATAAAGAAATAGAAAAGTACTGATTAAAAAAAAATTTTGCGTTTGTGATTTCAAGTTCACGTACGCGGCATTACAAAAGACATTTTTTTCCATTTTTAAAAAGCCTTTTACTAAGAAAATATTATATTAATCAAAATGCAAAGCTTTCTTTGAAGCATGTCACCAATTAAACCTAATTTTTATCATCCATGGCAAAAAACTTGATGAGTAAATTTATTCTTTATATATGTGTGGTTATTAATTCAAAAATTAAAAAAATCATATCTCATACTAAAGAAAATCATGATGTAAAAAGATCGAAATTTTTATTTTAATACTTTTCCAACTATTCATATTTTGACAGAATTTTAAGAGTTCTGCTTAGTGAATCTCATAAAGTGTAAACTTCATGTACCATTTAAAGTAAATGATGGACTTTTGTCATTCTCTCCGAAAAGAACCTTTTCTCTATAATCACACTGTCTTAACAATGAATACCAAAAGTTTAACATTAAATAAATACACACACACCGGCCAATGAATTAGAAACCTTTGTGATTAGCATTTGAATGCGTGCTAGTGATGAACGATACGTTTTTTTATGACTTGGGTTACACGAGGTTAGAATGCTAGTACCAGAATGCTTTTCACGAGGAATTAAGTGAAGTGGGGAAAACGACAGACCTTTCACCATTTGAAAAGGGCTTATAGTTTGTGCCCGTTTATCAGGGACCTCGATTTATAAGACAACAAATCTCACTGGGTTCTCAAAAGGAATCCAATCAAAGTTTTCAAAGATTGGAATCAGAATCCAAAGTTTTTCTCTAGAAGACGTAACGGTGGTTTGAGTACAGTTTTCCAAGAGCATGATCGGAGTCCTCTCTAATGAATAGTACGGCAGGACAGGAACTCTACTGTGCTTTAACTTGTACCAATCGTCAACCAAGTTTCTTCTCAACAGATTTTAGTTTGAATCCTGCTCAGAGAATTTCAGAGGACATGAATGCATAGTTGGGTGCCTGTGAGAAAACCATCATTTCTGCCCACAATGAAAACTTTCGCTTGCAGAGGTGTCGGGAAAGAAGACACTGGACATCTGAGGATATGAAACGGGTAATGTGATTGGATGAATCACGCTAAACACTTTATTTTGCACTGATGGAAAACGTCGAATTTGGCGAGAACCCCATGAATCAATCCTCTGTTCAAGGGTCTAGTGGGAGTATCATGTGGGACCAGTTCTGCTGGCATGGAAGTGGTGCCCTGGTGTTCCTTGAGAGTAAACAAACAGCAATGAGATACACAAATATATTAGCAAATCAGGTGCACCCTTCAATGTTGCATTTTTACCCTGTTGGTGACGGATATTTCATGGACGATAATTCAATCATGCATCGTGCCAGAAGTGTTCAAAATTGGTTCGTTAAACATCAGTCTGGCTTCCAATACCTTCCCTGGCCACCGCATAGCCCGGATCTTAACCTAATAGAAAATGTGTGGGATATGGTGGAAAGACGCATTCAACAGCACTCTCCTCTTCCATTTACTTTTCAAAACCTAAAATAGCTACATAGACAATGTATGGTATTCCGTGGACGTAAATGCACTCCAGAAACATGTAGATTCGATGCCCAAAAGAATCAGAACAGTAATTCGTGCAAAAGATGGCCAATAAACTGTTGATCTTGAATTCTAATTCATTGACCAGTCTGTGAATAATATTAATCGTTTACTTTTTAAGGGGGTCCGGCACTTCCATAGGAGCCCATGCTTCTTGCTACTAATAGATGAAATTTTCACAGTAGGTTATATGTACTATCATCAGATTATATGTAATAGTCAATAAGACTTTAATCGAGGGTTTTGTCTTTTTGTTAAAAATTAAAATAATTATGAATTTTTTTAAAAAATGCCAAATTTTTTTCCTTAAAATTTAGTTTAAAAATACATTATCTAAAACAGTTCACTAGATATATCTTATTCCCTCCATTAAAATGTGTAAACATGTTAAAAATATGCTCACTGAAATTTTGAGGATCCTACATTAATTAGTTTTTGAGAAAAAGATCCATAAAGAGAAAAATATTGTATTTTGAGAAAACAGGCTTTAAAGTAAAAATTTGTAATTTGTCAATGAGAGTGGTTTACTTTTAAGAAATAAATAAAAACATTTCTAATTACCGCATTGCTATAAATCATATATCATTTTAAGCAGAAATGTTTGAACTTTTAAAAAATGTAAAAAAGTCAAAATCGATAATTTTTCAAAATTTTATGTACCGAACCTTCTTAACTGACTTATTAGTAATCATAAAAAATTTAGTATTGAATAACTGTAAGGTCAAACTCTTTTTCACTATCAATAAATGGTATCTAAAGAAATAAAATTCCATAATTACATTTTTTTAAATAATTTCTTGTAACACCGACAAGTAAATATGCAAAATAAATAAAAAGTTAATCTATATAAAAATAGCAAATATTTTAGAAAACTACTTTAGGGAAATACCACTTATAAAGTCAAATGATTGAATACTAAAATAATAAATATTTCTGTAGATTATGGGGGCTATTTTGAAGAGAAAATGTCTCAATTTTAATTCTTTTACATGTACATCTACAAATGCCGTAGCAAAATATTTCCTATAAGAAATAATGGCAAGTAAAAAGTGTTTAAGAAGACTTCTTTTAGAATACAATAGAAAATTGGAGATATGTCCCCTTAGTTACAAACAAAGTGTAACAAAATTAATTTCTAATACACAAAGACTCTTTTATATAGACATAGAAGGAATATTATTATGATTGTTGAAATATTCTACGTTTTACAAAAGAAATTAGCATCACGAATTATACAAGAAACTCGTGCTTATTTTTTCATTCCATTTAATGTGTTTCTTATCGATTCTACTTCTTCCAGAGAATTTTAATGCTCTTCCTGAGGTTTTTTTTTCAAAGAAATATAATATGAAATAAAGTGATCTACATCATACAGTTTTGTTTATAATATCATTTTAAATGCATTCAGTAGGAAATGTTCTGGAAAACCCAGTGTTGAAATTTAGTGTTTCGGACAGGATAAATAACTGAACCTCATCATATAATACCTAGTTAATATAAATTTTACTTTAGTTACGTCTTATCTGAATTTAGAATTAATTTTTCAGATGCAACTTGCATTTTCTTCGAATACACTCTATAACAAAAAAACGACGCACCAAGAAGGAGTTCCCCAATTGTAATGAAATTTCGCATGCAAAGAAATTTCAACCTAATATGCAAATTATTAAAATTTGGTGTCCAAAGAATGAATAGCGAGATTTACAACGCATCGAAACTGCTCACTCAGAAGGTGTCTATAAGAAGCGATTCTCAATCTGATGGTGAAAATTTCTGTTGCATTGCTATTTAGGACACCTTTGAACAACTGAAAAGATACCTCACCGCAGGATTCGAGCTCATTGCGAGCAACTGTCAGAGTTTGAAAGAGGTCGTATTATTGGACTGAAAGAGGGAGGGTGGGCAAATCGGAGAATCGCTCGCCTTATGGGTCGAAGTAATGCGGCCATTAGAAGATGCTGGAAAGAATGGGTGGACAGTGGCAGATTTCAGCGTCATGATGGTAGTGACCTACCTAGGGCCACGGCAGATCAGGAGGACAGATTGATTGTCAGATCAGCTGTCACAGCGCTTGATTCATCGTTACCAACCATCAGACATACGACCCGCACACGAGTGTCCCCATGACCATTCACAGACAGCTGATAGAGCGAAATTTACGCTCATACCCACCGCTACGCCACCTGCCATTCACGCCTGCACACTGTTGCGCTAGATTACAGTGGTGCTTGAATCGATCAGGTTGGAATCATGCTGACTGGGAACGTATAGTGTTTAAGGTATCCGACTACGTTCGGAACCGCGATTTAAAAAAAAGCACATAAATGGATACTTTTTATGATATTTAATGTCACTCAGATTAGAATACATGCATAAAATTGTTTTAAGAACATTTTGACAAAAAATTTATTTAAATATAATATTTTGGCAAAAAATTAACTTAGAATAATTTTTTTCCCAAATGTTCTCCTTTTGTGAAAAATGGTTCTATTATAATAATATTTTGCCTGTATATAGCTCAGACCTCTCTACAGAGGCTCAACTAGAATTTTAGAAAAATTCACATTATTTTTAGAGTTACCAGCAATTGGAATAGTTATTGGCGTTTTTTTTCTTAAAATTGATCCCCTCTGTTGTCGTAAAATATGAATAAACCCACTTCTAAGTTATATATTTGAGAAATTCTAGTTGAGCCTTTGTAGAGAGGTCTGAGCTATATACAGGCAAAATATTATTATAATAGAACTATTTTTAACAAAAGGAGAGCATTTGGAAAAAAGATTATTCAAAGTTAGTTTTTTGCCAAAATATTGTATTTAAATAAAAAAATTTTTGTCAAAATGTCCTTAAAACAATGTTATGCATATATTCTAATCTAAGTGACACTAAATATCATGAAAATTATCCATTTATGCGCTTTTGCAAAATCACGGTTCCGAACGTAATCGGATACCTTAATGACGAATCCCACTTCCATCTGCGTCCTGACGATCATCGAAGACGTGTCTGGAGACGGTCAGGGCAGCGTGCCGATCCTGCTTTCACTATTGCACGCCATACAGGCCCTCAATAAGGAGTTATGGTCTGGGGTGCCATTTCTTTTGAAGCCTGAACTCTTTGGTCGTCATTAGAGGCACACTTACAGCACATCGGTACGTCTACGACATTCTGAGAACTGTTTTGCTACCGTTCCTTTTGCAGTACCCTGGCCTTATTTTTCAGCAAGATAATGCCAAACCACACACCACACGTGTTGCTATGAACTGTCTTATGGCTAATAAAACACTTCCTTGGCCAGCCAGTTTGCCAGATCCCTCTCCAATTGAGCATGTCTGGGATATGATGAGAAAGCGAATGCATCTTCTAGGGAGTGTTGATGACCTGGTCCGACAATTGGAGCAAATTTGGCAAGAAATACCGCAGGAGTCCATCAGGGTGCTTTATCAATTTATGTCACGTCGTGTGGCAACTTGCATCCAGGATAGAGGTGGGTCAACTTCTTATTCAGCTCGTTACTTTGTAACTATGTAACTCTGAAAAAAATCATTCAGTGTTTCTGAAATTTTAATAATTTTTTTATTCTGTATGTAATCTTTCTACCCACCAATTTTTGTCTCTATCGGACAACTCGTTCGTGGTACGTCGTTTTTTTTTAAAGCTATAAAGTGTACGGTTGTTTCCTATTTCTTTCCAAGTCGAGATATACTTTTACTTATATTGAATATAAAAAGTATTTAATTCTTAATCTCTCCCCTGTGAATGTCTTAAAGAAATCTTAGATTCGATTCTTCGAACGTCTTATGTCAAACATATGCATGAAGTGAAATGAATTGTTAATACATGTTTCGTATCAAATTAAAATTGAAATAAAAAGAGAATTACAAAAACGTATACTGTGATTATTTTACTATACATACAGATTATGATTATGCATAAAAGAGATTATGAATGTACTAACATATATTATCCGATTTATACAGTTTAACTCTTCTGATCTGCTGGATGAACGAGCGGCTGACTTTTTACCTATAAAATGCTCTGAAGGAAAATGTCATTGGAAAACCAATATTGAGCTTTTCGGAGAAGTTTTGAAGAATCCCCTTGCTTTATTAACTGAAAGCTCTGGCCGTTTCGACAATCCATCTCTCTTTGTATACGGAACAGAATCTCCTTTCAAAGTGTAAGTATTTAATATCTATATAGTTTTGGTTTTGTTTTTCAGATGAGCTAAATCTATGACAATATATTTTTCGTTCGAAAACTTTTCAACATTGACATAAAAAATCCTAACATTTCAACATTTTCCAAAATCGGAAAATTGTACTATCATGAGTATTGAATGATGTTATTAACCTCTAAAATAAATTCATTATATAACTTTTTTTGTCTTGCCGAAATGCACTTTAGGTTGCAAAAACTTCTAATTTTTAGTTTTATTTTAATGTTTAAAATTCTACTTAACCTTTAGAAGATGACTCGTTTTGAGAAATAACTGCTCTGCAGGACAAGACATTCAACTAGTTTGCCTTCCTTCTTCTTTTATTTGTCAATGAATAACACTACCATTGAAACGAACCAGTGTTCTTATTAATATTTAGGGTTAAAATATCAACACAGACGTCACATTGTAAAACTCGACTTTTATTCAATCCAAAAGTTTTGATGTATAAATATTTTATAGACCAGAACGTAATGGGAGCGAAGCGACTATTGAACCCTAACTAATAATAAAAAAGATTCTCTTATCTTTCATTTGATAAATTGGAAACAGACTACGGGTTCAATTTCAATACGAAAATTCATCCATTAAGAAAACTTGTTTCAGATCGTCCTTGGATTACAGCTCCTGTTGCCCCAGATCACTTTCTAGCTCCTTCTGTCCGAAGAAGGAATACTACTGTGCTTCAGAGGCATTTTTAAAACAAAGATTTTAACTATGAAGTTTTAGACAAACATAATTACATTTCTACTGCTTTCTTTGCTGAGATAGATAGATAAAGCAATTAATAATTTGCAAAGAATATATAATATAATGTGACAACCAACCACAATTCCTAAAATAAAACATTTACCTTCAGCAGAGGAAAAAAAACAATCAATGAACTTGCATTTCATTGCCCGACGAATTTTTTTGCATATCTAACAAGGACAATATCTACTACTACGGTGCTCAAATGCATTAACAATCAAAGATTCTATGCAAGAAAACCCATTGTGTGTGTCTTTCTTGACTTCATCAGCACATGCATTGAGATAAAATCTATCCCAGATTCTTTATTTTGTTCAGAAAAGGGAATTTTCACAAGCGATCGTTCTGACAAGTTAATGGTACTTTTCAAGATAAAGGTCATGATGGAGTGGGGTAAAGAAATTTGGAGACACATTACTAGAATCGAATATTATTCTTGAAATGGTAGGGATTCCAAAATGCACGGTTGCAGCATTTCTCTTCAGTTTAACATTGAATGAAAAGACAGTGGTCTCTCTCGAAATGACCACTTAGGAATTTTATCAGGAAACCCCTAGTTACGGAATTTGACTGTCCCCGAATTATAACATCCACAATTGCCAGATTGAGAACTGAACACCTTAAGGGCATGAAGATTCACCCAGACAAGACAAGATCATATGTTCAATGCAAACACTGCCCAGATCTTCAACTCACGCCCAATCACATCTTGGAATGCCCAACCGTCGCAACAAAGTTACTAAAAATGGGAATGGTCCCTCTGAGGGACTCTTTGCGGGAGATCCTGTACAGCCCTGATGCTCCCAGAATAGCAGAGGCAGTGATCAAGACTTTCGACGGAATTTAGTGATATCTACTGCATTTATTCATGGACTCGAGAACAACAACATCAGGAAAGATTGAGGGATCTTTTTGAATATGTTGAAATGAGCAACGAATTCGATAATTCTGATTTCAAAATAGATAATATTTCAGAGAGGAACCCAGGAACTGTCTCAGAGCAAAAAATTAACACATGCAATGGTTTTGATTTGCAATTGTTGACATCAAAATAATTTTTTAATAAAAAAAAAACTGTCTAACTCAGGAAAAAAAAAGTGTGAACTAGGTCTCCAAATAATGTCACCTGGAGTCAAAAAGTTATACCGATATTTAAAAATGTCACAAGAGTGCTTGAAGAAATTTTTTGACAATATTATGTATATTTTAATTAAGTTAACTATCATAGAGAGAGATGAGCTGGAGACCAAGAATATCTACAGATAGAAAAATTTCTTAAGAGGTCTTCCAAACGTTAGATGATAGAAAAACAGCGGTAACTTGTTCAGAATACAATAAATTAACAATAAAAAGCATGTTGTGATTTTTCTTGACTAGCATTCAAGTAACTAAGACATGGATTGATTAAAATGCAGGTACTTGGTACTTTTTATTAAAAGCAACATATGCATTCATTAGAATTATTATGATAGATTATGAAGAAACTTTAATTATTGTTTACTCAAAATGTTTCAATGTAAGACATACCTAAATTGTATTAAATACTGATTACACTCATATGTACTTTTTGAACAAGTTATGTATATAAATTTTGTAGATTTCATGGCAATAATTACCTATTGAAAGTTTCATGTGAAAATGTTTCTGTAAAAAGGCATGTTCAACTGAAAGTAGATTTACGTCAGTAAATATAGAAAAAAATCGGTTTAAATTATCCTAAACTCCCTAGTGTTCGATTAGTATTCTAATTTAAACTCATGATTTCATCCCAATAATATATCACTCTCTAATCATGCACGGAACAAAACTGGAATAAAATTTATTCCACGCGTGTACTTACGTAGCGGAAAGGAATGCGTGTGTTGATGAATTAATCAATAGCAAAGAAGTACCCGTTGTGACAATGAGAGCATGTTATCTGAACCAGACATCAAATACTTCTTTGCTGGTCAAATACGAGTCCCAGTTTACTTTGGAGAGTAGTTCAAGAGCTGTGCTGATCTGCAGAAAATAAGGCCCCAGATTTTCATTGTTTCAAAACACAGTTATAGAAGACATGAAGTCATGTTTGGGCTGAAATCTATCTAGTTAGTCGCATTGACCTGCATGTGTTCCATGGAAAAACTCTGACTTCTGTAAAATGTTAAATCGAAAAATTTGCACCTTATATTAAATTATTTGCTGGTGCTATTAATGATAAATTAATCCTGATGGTGATTATTCCCGATCTCACCAAACTAGGTCTATTGAGATAAATATATTGAGGCTGCATCTATATACAAAAGACTACTTGCATCTGAACTTTTCGAGGCTAGTGTGTACATAGTAGCCATAAAACTGATATTCCTTCTAATATACGATGTATTGTAAATTAGTCTTTATATTCTCATTTTCTCTAAGCGCAAGATTCATCGATATTTAGATTTTAGGCACAAGTAATTGTTCTGTACTAATTTTCGATAGTTTAAAGCTATTTTACATTTGAAGAGGCAAAAAATAATAACAAAAGTTTGAAATGCGATTTTTTTCCCTTTTTCTTCAGTTCTTACGTACTTAGTTTTCATTAGCTTGAGTCAAAAAATTAAAATAACTCACACAAAAAATGTATCAGGTAAGGTGAATCTGAGACTTTAAAGGCCGATTTTAAATGATTTTCAAATGTTTAAAGATTGATTTTAAGAATTTTAAAGTAAAACTAATTTTTAAATATTTTTAATTTCACAATTTTTTACAAATTTTATCTGTGTTGTATTTACAGTAAAGAAGACGAAAGCTCCATTATGAGGTTATTCCCCAAAGCAGAACTTGTTGGAGTCGATGGAGCCTCTCACATCGTGCATATTCGACGAGAATTTCTGGATGCAGTGATCAAATTTATTAATAGAGCTTAGATGATAAACTAATATTCTTGTAAAAAATTAATATAAAAGTATATATGCAACGTATCTCTTGCCGTATTGTCTTTTTCCATTACAGACAGATGGATCTTCAACGGCACTAGGCTCGAACTCATAGAACGTCCGCCACGAGTTTGTGACCTTGACCGTGTTAGGCAACCGCAGCCTCGTTATTGAAACAAATATGCATACAGTAGAACGTCGTTTATCTGAACGCTTATTATCCGGAGCGTCAAATATCCGGACTAGTTTTTTTTTGTCAACTACATGTACTATATATGAATACGTTTTCGAACATTGCAATGCTCAACAATTGTTTCGCGTGAGGCCAAAAGTGACGGGAAAACCCAAGATCAGGGATATTTGGGGAATTTCAGTTGTGTGATTTGGTAAACATTTGAGCGGAATATTAGGTTAGTTTGTTTCCAAGTGAGGGGGTGTATACGTGCTCTTTTGATGAGTTGTGAACTGCTGTGGCTTCGAATTCAAACCGGTAGCGCAACGTCTTTAACATAGAGACAGAACTTGAAATATTAAACTGCCTCGCGAAGGGAGAAAGTGGAGCGTCACTAGCATAGTTTCAGAATGTTTGAAAGTCAACAATTTCTGACTTAAAAAATGCCGAGAAACTGCAGAAGACTGGATTTCAAATGCTAAATGATGACGAGATTGTGACTTCCGTGCAAGAAGAATCCGACCCTGTCGACAATTAAACGCATGAAGACGAGGACAACTACAACAGCGAAAGTAGCAAGGGTCTATCAAATGCTGACACGTTTTCTGCGTCAGAGATAGCTATGGAGTGGTCCGAACAACAATCAAAGTGCTGTCTTACTCAACTACTACTGCTCAAGAGAATCGGAGACCTTTCAGCGAAAAAACGAAGGCGTACAATGGTACAGAGAAAAATAAGTGATTTTTTTTCCACAATAAAGGTAAAATTGCACCTATTATGCATTTTCTTCAAGCACGTTTCCCGCATGTGATGATTTTCAATATTCTTATAGTATTCGGTTTCATAAACTGCATGGATCGCATTCGGTTCTCGGTTATCCGAACAATCGCGTATCCAAACGGTGTCCGGTTCCAATAGATTCGGATAAACGACGTTCTACTGTGCATAGAAATATTGGCTTTCATCAATAGGTCATGTCTATGCAATATCAAACTTTTCTATTTCATTTCTCCCATTTTTGTTTAATTTCCCGATAATGCTTTTTTAGACACCAGCGTATATAAAAATAGTAATAATTATGCAATGAGAATTAATTTCTACAGACCTGACTGCAAGATATCAGTAAACTGGAGAAAATTCTACTCCCCCCAGTAGTCTAAATTTTTAATACTTACATATACACAGAACATTCAAGGATTTACATGTTTGAATCAAATCTTCCAACTAATTCAAATGGAAGAAAAAGTTTAAAAACTGTCTTATGAAATTTAAATACCATGATTATCACAAATTATTACTGAAGTCAAAATATACACATCATCTCTCTTTCTCATTATCTTGACTAAATTTTAAAATAATTATACTGTCATTACTGTCTGATGATACATTTCAAAAGAATGCATCATCAGATTGTTTAAAATAGAATACCTTTTAAATCAAATCTTAATAATTATAGAAAAGTTTAAGAGCGTACTAAATCGTGTAACTACTGAAAAATCTTTAGCAGTGAATTGAAGAAAATGTAAATTAGATACCAAACAACATTGAAAAGTTAGGAAAAAAAGTTATAAAATTACACCTTACCAATTTTTTAAAAAAATTCTTGAAAAATCCGATTATAAAGCGTGATAGGTACGTCGTAAAATGATATATAACTTAATCAATACAAAAAAAATAACATCTTGAAATCTTTCATCTGCTAAATTTCTCGATAATAAATGCTATTAAATAAAATGATCACTCAATTTTTCACATGTTCTTGTCTCATAATTAAAGTTATGAGGCATGAACATGTGAAACAAGCTCATTATAAATTTCAAACATCCATCTCTCTTCTCCCCTATATAATAAAAGGGGAAAAAATCTAACACATAAATAAATGTAAATTTGCAGTATTGTGGAAATAATAAAAAAAATTTCCAAATAATAAGATGTTACTAAAAATATTGGTCAGATAAAAAAAATGCGTTTATAGTTAATTTGTAAGTGCAAACTTTTATTTAAATTATCTTTGGAATAATTAGAGGTATTTTCCGACAGAAAAAGTATGCGTCTCAAAAATTGGGTATAAATTGAGACTGAAAATATACCCTTACAGTAATTACTATACATTAAAATCTTTTGAAACATCCAGATCTATATAAATTTTAAGATCAATATAAACTTTTACAAAAAATGATAACATTACAACTCACATCTTTAGAACTGAATTTATATTTTGTGAGGTGTAAGTAGTTTAAAAGATTATTTTTTTTCAGAATGCACAGAGAACATTGTGTGTGTATTGATGCGATGTTATTTTAAATTTAATTTCTATAACTTTGAACCCAGATTCCTAATTTCACATCGCATCATGACAATTAATTAAGTTAACTAATTCTAAAATTAAAATACTCATCTCACAATAGATCATACACTGATCGTATAGTTTTAAAACATTATTAAATTTATTTTTAAACACAAGTATCTGGAAATTTACTTCACTACAAGATCAAAAATTAACTTAGCTTGAGAGAGGGAAAAAGCAGGGGAATAGACATGGTTGATGCCCGGAGTCTCTGGAGTTTTCGTGATTGTCTCTAGCTCTGGGATCGGCTCTGTCTCTCTCAAAATCGGGGTGCGTCCCGTTTTATCTTACGACTTTTCACACAAAAATCCTAGAGCGGATTCTTTGTCTTGTCCACTTTAATTGTCTCTGATTGGTCCAGAGACCAGCGCAGAGTTACAGCATTCCAAACCCTAAGGGTTTAATGAACTTTCGGGAGCGCGGGAAATCTCTTGACGCACCCCGCAATTTATGGGTCTAGTGACCCCCAGGTGCGGGAACTTTCTGGCACACCCTTGTCGAAGGAATTTCACTATCCGGTGAGGGGAAATTGAAACGAATTCCAAAAAACTGACTTTGAAATTTTGAGGTCTGCTGAATAATTCGTTCTGGCCTCCCATCAGTATGTTAATTTCCGGTATTTTGCGATAAATGATACAAACACATCAGATGTATAACTCATGGTTTTTAGCTAATTTAAGGAATTTTAATTCAACTTTTCTTCTGAATATCGGTCCCAATTATTTGAAGATCAGCTTGAATTTCTTGAGGAATGCGATATATATTACCATATACTTTCCATTGGTACTATCTTCTCTTTCGGATGACACACTAATTATAACTATTAATTAATATTTCCATAATTGTACTACTCCTGTAGTATTCTGTCACTTTTTTATTCTTTCTTTTTTATTTTAATAGAATTTTTATTACAGAATTTTTATTATAGCTTCTAAGTTGAATTTATTTATTATTCATTTTTGTTTTATATTAACAATAGAAGGTGCTACAGCATGTTTCTAGAGTGAAATTTGGATATAAATTCTAAAATACGTATGCTTTCCCCCATTTAGAGAAATAAAAGAATGTAAAAGTAATGCCAAATAGCTCCTAAATAAGGAGAAAAAATAAAATCCGTTTGGTAATATAATGTTATATTAGCAACTGCTGGTCTTAAACTTTTACAGATCACTGTGAATAATTTATCTTTCATATTGAGTTCTGTTTTGAGAGACCGAATACTAAATAAAATAATCACTTAGATTACTCCATTCTTTCTTTAGTACCATGTAACTAATAAAAAAAGCAAGCTAAGTTTCTCTATTTTATTTAATATTAAAATAGCCGGCACGTAAATTTTGAGTTCTTAATCTACGAATGAATTTTCAAACAATAAGAGCTTTGCAAACATTTCATGTTTCAAAATCTTGTCTGATTTTTGAAATTTCGGAATAAAGCATTTTCTCTCTGTATAGGAGGTAAACCGCCTTATCTCCAATACTTACAGGCACTAGAAAGATAAATGTGCCTAACCGATAACTGTCCCCACTAGATTTCGAAAGATGATAACGCAAAAATTTGATAAAATTTAAGTACTGTCGTATCATATTTAAGAAGAAGGATTAAGTAATTGAGTAGATAAAATATTTTTTTGATATTTTGGTTAGTCAAAAATACATTCGTTTATAGTTGAAAATGCAATATAATAGATTAGAATATAAAACTATCTATAAAACTTATAAAGAAACTATCTCATAAATTTAGTAATTTTAGCGAAATTCAAAGAAATGCAACTGAAAAAAAATTTAAGCAAATAAGGAAATTTGGTAGAAATTTGATTAATCATGAAATCTATATATTTTGAATGTATAGTAAATCCTAATTTATATATGCTCACGGTAGCCTAGTGGTAAAGGTAGTGATCTCGTAGCTAGTGCGTCAGAGGGTCGAGCCTAGTCCAGTAGAGGATCCATCGTGCAAATGGGATTTTTTTAAAGCAAGTTTTTATGTGTTTGTATGTGGTTAATTACCATTTTTAAATTAAAAAAAACATTAAGTATGCTATCATTTTTCACAAATTAATATAGCTTTGTTCGAAACAAATCCTAAAGACTATTTTTTGTAGCAAACAGTTTAATAGGAGCATTTCTCTGTTTCTTTCTTTTTTTCTTTTTTTTTTTACGACCATGTTATAATTAGCATTGAAATGTTTACAGAGGTAACCTAGTGGTTATAGACACAAACTTGTGACCGACGTGTAATGAGTTCTAGCCTTAGTGCCACTGAAGCCTTAGTGCCACTGAAGACCCGCCGTGCGCGTTAATTCTGTCGAGGCTCAAAGTCTTTTCAAAGGTGTCATGTGGTAGCTTGGAGAGTGAGTTCAAGTTTAGGTGTCGTCCTCGTCTCTTGACCAATGCTCAAGATTACGAGGTCCGTCACTTTATAGTGTGACGCTAATGAAAACTCGCTACGGTGAGAGAGAGAAGTTTTTCTGCAAAATATATCATTTACAAAACCTATAATATATTAAAATCATTTTTGCTAAAATTTTCTTCTTTTTGAAAAACAAAGAGGACACAGAAGAGATGTATGGAAATGCAAACACATTACCTAGATTCAAATTAAGAATTAAATAACAATACAACAAATGAATATAAATAAAGATAAATTTAAAAAAAGCACAAATACACGAATTTTATACTATAACATTTTATTAATTCCTTCCATTGATTCCATTGCCATTCATGAAGAAATTTGTCTGTATACAAT
This sequence comes from Trichonephila clavipes, assembly GCA_019973935.1. NCBI lineage: Eukaryota > Metazoa > Arthropoda > Arachnida > Araneae > Nephilidae > Trichonephila > Trichonephila clavipes. Next base: position 400,093 of record BMAU01005552.1, read on the forward strand.
AGAATTCCAACAAAAAGTTTAATCTACCAATATTCTGCTTTCCATAACGGAATTTGGAATTCATACCCCTTCAGTAACTGTGGCTCGATTCAGGGCCGGCTCTAGCAGTTTTGCCACCCGGACAGAAATGGAAAATGCCACCCCTCTCTGCGAAGCAAAAAAAATTATAATTTGTTCACATAGATACACATTTATATATATATATATATTATTTTAAGTCAAATACAAAATAATTCGAAATTAAGGACACAATTACCAGTTATTCATTCAAACGAGTAAAATGAAAGAGAAGGAATCACTTCTTTTAGCATGCCAATTTCTCTACTGATGGTGGGGATCACAAACGTTTATTTTACCTTATAGTAACCACACTCAAAACTAAAATAAAACACCTCCTGTGACTCTCTATCTACAAAAAAACTCTTATTGCCCTTGTCCCCTTTTGGATAGCTAGCACCGGACTTCGTACGGGTAAAAAGAATATTCGTAGTGATCCCACTCTGGGATGGGGAGAAAGTTACTATTGAAAGATGTGTAAACATATAAAATTTCGCGTTTGATTATACAATCCTGCATCGAACTTTTAAGTTTCAACATAAAAGAAAACTGACATTAAACATACGGAGTATAAAATAAGGAAGTAAGATACAACAAATGAAATACCAAATGCACACCCAACATTATTTAAGAAAATTTATCAAATTTTTCATAACAAAAATAATATATATATTTTTCAAATTCAATCCAAATGCCGCCTTTAGAATTTGCCGCCCAGGGCAGGGATCCGGTTTGTCCGGCCCTAGAGCCGCCCCTGTTCGATTTTACCAAACATGTTATCCCTGCTTTTGCACTTCAACGTGAAGATTACTCTGAAAAAGGATTTTCTGAATAATAATAATACCGTATTTACTCGCATCTAAGCCGCTTCCCCCAAGTTATTGCTACTGAAAATCGTGTGTGGCTAAGAATCGAAGGAAAAAAATTCACTGGATGGGACAAATAGAGCAATTATAGGTTCATATATGTATTTAAAAGTTTATAATGCTGGTAAAATGACTAATTATTCACTTCTTGTAAGTTCTCCTTTTAAATTTATTTTAATTTCGTAAAACTGGATATCTGGATAAACCATTTTACACTATTTTCCATTTTTCACATAAATTCGCAGATAATTTGGGGTGCGGTTGAGAACAGATGGTGGCTTAGATTCAAATAAATACGGTAATAAAAGGATAATTTTGTTTAATATTTAGACTAGTCTTTTTTCCCTTCAACCATGAACTTGTTTAAGATGCTTGGGACATATGTTAGCTGTTTGATTCATTTGATATTTTGTAAATAATATCAGTATATAAAAATATATGTTTTTTTTTGTTTTTTAAGGTTTATTCAAATTCAAATGCTAAGTTCTTGAAGAGATCTTAGTTAAAAAAAAAAGCGAATCACATTAAGGGGAAAATTTTGTCTTAAATTTTTCAAAATAATTACGCTTACTTGTTAAAAAATTTCACTCAATGCGCGGAACAAGAAGTGAGCCACCTTTCTTATAAACTCTCCTTGTAGATTAAAACAAATTTTCAATGTTTGTTGAGTGACAGAACTTCAAATAGAAAGAAGAGCAAAAATTCGTGATTATAAAATAGGGACACCAAAAAAATTTTGTTTTTGTACACTTTGAACACATCTCTTTCACCTTTGTATTCTTTAACTAGTACATGAATTACATCAACCCTAGTGGCGTAACGGATAATATTAAGCCCCCCGTTGCAAAGCCAAGTTTTGCCTTTAATATTTTATAAATTGATTAAATATACGTACTTGGCGTCAGTCAAGCTTTTGGGTTCCCTAGAATTCTGACCTCCCCGCGATGGGGGTGTACGTAACGTCACTGATCAACTGCTATCTTACTCTCCCCCACTCACTCAAAATAACAAGAAGCACAATGCTTTAATACTTATTTATCTTCTCGCCCCTCCCCATATACACGATAATTTTTTCTAATTTAATTAACGTTACAAAGCCATTACGCGAGATTTAATCCCCCAAACACATAGCCTGGATCTGGCTAAGAGTAATTCAGTATCCGAAAACTGAAGAAGATTTTTTTTTTCTGGAGAAGATAAGTCTAGATTTTCACTCGTTCAATATTTCTATTTCAAATTATACTTTTCAGGAATAAAATAAATATATTGTTAATTAATGCCGCTATTCAAAGTAACATGACGGCAGACTTCGTACTTTTGTACTATGGTCAGATGATAAAAGCAAGACCCTAATGCTAATTTCCACATCGCATCGCGAAGACTTTATTTGTCGCCAGACTTAACATGCGTCAGCCATGCTACTTTAGGGGTATTTAATAAAAATTAGATCCAGAACACGCGTCTGAATTGAAACATCATTGTCTGTGGGTTTGATGTCGTAACATCTCGGCTATCGTGAGCACGAAGAATTTTAACAGATAGGAAGAATAATTTGGACTCCGTAAATCTCAAATATTGATAATCGATTATTTAATAACGTAGCATTTTGTAATAACACGAAGTTAGTCGGTGATGGTCCTCGTAATTTTGAACCTCAGCCAAGTGACAAGAACGACACCTAAACTATCACCTTATTCTCTAAACTTCCACACCACGCCATCGAGAGGGTTTTGAGCTGTGGCGTAAAGGAGAACATTAGCTCCCCCTGCAAAATCTGTCAATCATTACTTTTTTGCCTTTATGTACTTGGCGTCAGTCATGCGTTGGGCTTCCTAGAATTCTGCCCCACCGCGATGCGGGGTTGTACGCTACGCCACTGGTTTTAAGCCTAGACAGATTTAATGTGTACAATCCCCATGTGGACCCTTCAGCCCATTGAGCCTTTAGTGACACCAGGGGTCGAACCCAGGACTCGATAGGATGTATATGTGAAGAGACGTATAAGCATCGTATTTTTATCAATTATCAGAAAAAATTAAGATATAGAAAAAGCTCATTTACTCCATTGTAAAATTATAGGATGCAGACAGTAGCGCATACAGGAATTTTTCAAGGGGGATCAGAGGTCGAAAGTTCACCATTCTTGTATCATGCTCCTTTTGATTTTGTCGATTTTCGGGAACAAAACACAGTAACAAACTAATTTCTGAATAAATAATTAGCATTAATTAATAAAATTAATCATTAATAACAAATACTTAATTAAATTTTAAATACTATATGCTTAGAATTATAATCAATCGGAAAAAATATCAAGGGCTTTGGGGAGGGTCCGGACCCCCAGGACCCCCCTCTTGTGTGTGCCACTGGATGCAGATATGTCATTTTTTAATGTTGAGAAATACAATAGCAATATAGTCAAATATATTAATAAATTTTCAACAATTTATTTTTAATTCTTATTAATTCTAATGATTTGATTGCTCTGAAAAATAGCCATAATAACATACCAAAATTGCACAACAAATTCACACAGTTTGCAAAATTGCAAATCATATATAAGTATGCAGTTTATTTTTCTCATTAAAAATAAATTCAAACAAATACAATTTTTTTTTTAAATATCTAGGTTTCTTTTTTTTTTTTTTTTTTTTTTGCTTCTTTTTTTTATTTAGAGAAAGCATTTGGTAGACATACATTCATTGCATGTATAGATGGTGCAAACAACCTAGGCAAAAAGGAATAATCAACATCCAATACTTAACTTTTATTGAAAAAAAAGGCATGGCTTATAGTTTAAAAAAAATATTTTTAAAATGCTTTCATTCTCCTTCATTAGCGTATCATAGAAATAAATAATTAAAAAATATCTTACCCACACACACAACATTTTTTTAAACATTTGTTCTTACCAAACTAAGCCTTGATCACAGAAGGTTAAAATCTACGAGTGAGTTTTTAATTTCTTGAGAAAATATTTAAAATTAATGCATAAAACATTCGGGATATACCATGCTTAAAATAGGCTCGGTTCCTAATCTGTTGCGTAATGCATGTAGTTTTGACGCATGCGTGTTGTTTTGTTGTTTGAGAGAAAGCGCTTCTTGTGCTTAAAATATTCAAACAAGCAATCACATCAACTCGTAAGCTATCACGTTGGCTCACGTAAGATCTACTATTAGTAAACCTGTTTTATTGTTGATATTGTGGCAGATGGACGAAACTGGAGCTCCAACTGATAGGCAGTTTCTTCACCTTCCGAATGCAGCGGGTACAAGATTGTTCACATTACTTATAAAACATGGCCCTTAGAATAGTATGCAAGCGTTTTCTTCAAGACGTGACTCAGAAAGTATGTATTTGAATTTTTGCCACATTTCTCATCTTTGTAATTTTAGTTAACAAAAAAATGAGGATTCAAATAACTATCTAGATTTAGATTACATTTAACAGGAAGTTCCGTTATTGACCTCATCATGGGTCAAATTCTTCCTTCATCAGTTTCGGTTTTAAAGAAGCACTTCTTTTTCAAACACAGTGTTAATGCTAGCTTACTTTCGTCGATTGCTCCGTGTTTTTTTAACAAAACATTTCCTTAAAGTCTATTTCAATATAATAATTTACGTTTTTATTTGTTAAAAGTCGAAAATCTTGATAATTCATTTTTGTATTAATTAAAAAATAAGCGGTGTAATAGTTTAAATCTGAAAAGTAAACAAATGTAAAGTTAAGTAATGTAAAGTTTTATTTTTGATCATTCCATTCGTGTATTAAATGTTTTATGTTTGGAGTTACCCTGAAAGAATATATATATGTACATATGTTTGTTTATATATGTACATATTTATATTTATATAATTTAAATGTTCATATTCTAGATTACTTGTCATCTTTTTAAATATTTAATGTTTCTATTATTTATTGCTATAATTTAAGGTAATTTTAGCAAATAAAATCCTGAACTTTTGCAGTTTTCTTTGGTAGTTCTTGATTGCACCATTCTGAATTGAGTAGGAATGTTATTTAATAATTGAAATTGTCCTTGCAAAAATTTAGATAGTTATTTTTTGGAAATAAGTTAAAGTGGATTTGTAGGTTACTATTATTACTTGTTGATTATATATAGCTTTTGAATTTTTTTTTATTTTATTTTATTTATAAGTTAAATTGTAATTAACATAATTTATATTTGTTTGTTTTTTTCAAATTTGGAGGCAGTTTAAATGCTTTAAGTTATTGTATAAAATTTCATATTTAATTATATTTTCCTAACTTTAATAGTGAATTAAAGATACTTTGTACTGAAAATTATCATGGTGATTTTATACAAAGAAAATGTTAAAAATAAGATTTAGTTTTACTTCTGAGCAAATATTTATTTCATTTAAATATTTGATATACATAAATTTTAAAGTAATTGAGTTGTTTGCCTGTTACTATTCTCAATGATGTTTAGTTTAGTTATTATTTTCTAATTCAGCATCAGAAAAATAAACTTTAATCACTTAAATCTCTTTATAGAATATTTAATGAAATAATATTTGCTTATCTACAATTCTAATATTCTAGTTCTTGAAATTTGAGAGGTTAAACATACTATTTAAGTGTCATATTTGTCTAAATGTTTCTTACACAAATGGTTAAAAGTTACAAAAAAATTTCTTTTTAAGCATAAATAACACCTTAAATGGAGAATATGAAATGGAAACTTTATAAAAAATTTTTTCTAAATGCCTATTGTGTAAAAATTCTCTATTTGAACAAATTTGTCTGTAATGTAAAAAGTCTAAAGATTTTGTGGGGATAGGGGGGAGGAATGAAATAAGAGTTGCATATTTTTATATAGTTTTGTATACTTATGTTCATTTTTTGTATGATTTGTTATTTAAATATTGGACGGAGCATAATTTTTCTATAGTTAAACTCTTATATTTTATTTTGAAAATTTCGTTAATTTGTGGAGTTACCTATGTTTTTTGAATATAAAATGACATACCCTTAGAAAATTAAACTGTTAACTTTTGCAAAGTAACTCAAAGGTAAAAAGTTAAATGTTTTTCATATTGCCATCTGTGTTACACATCTTGAAATAAAACATGCAATAAAAAAATTGGGGAAATTGGATTTTTATTGAAAATGTGCTTTATAATCTTGGCTTGACATGTTGTGAAGTAAATTTCCCTTTTATTTATTTTTATAAAAGTAGATTATGGATAAAGTATCATTTGTTTGGTTTAAAAGATATCAGCCTTTTTCATTTTAAACTGTTGTGACATATGGTCTTGTAGACTCTACAACTTCTATTCATAATTATCTTTTTTACATCTGAAAATAAAATATCAAAATAAAATCACTTTTCTAAAAATCAAAGTGGTTGCATTTAAAGGGCCGTGGGTAGCCTAGTGGTTAGAGCATCGGACTCCAGACCGGAAGGCCTGTGTTCGATGCCCGTACCGCGAAATACCCTCAGAGTACACATGGAGTACCTGCTCGTTAAATCAATGGGTCCGAAAGTTTTGTGGGCTGAATCACAAGTACTGGGAACTGGAGAAAATTTCCCTCCACTTCAGTTCCTTGCCTAAATTGTGGAGGTGGAGATAGATGGTGGCGCCATCTATCATAATGTTCTATCGTCCCTACGGGAATTTCACCTAGCTTAATCGTACTGTCACCTGTATAGTGCTCAAGGCTAAGGCCAACGACAGGCGTACATCTAGCCCATTGCCACAATGAATTTCGTGGCCTCGATCTGACTATGTCAGACAGGTGGCATGAGCAACACCAGCAACATGAGAATGAAAAGAATATAAAGTAGCTAATGCTGAGTGAAATTTAACATTCAGAGTTAGTTTTATTTTACTCTTATATAAGTTGTGTTTTAAACTGGCTAACAGCAATTGTATGGCAAAATTCATCCATTACAATTAGAGGTTAACATAAATTTAATTTTGTGTGAATTCAGAGAAAGAGCAATTAAAAATTAATTATAAATTAACTAGTCTTTTTTTTTCTAACTTTTTTTGTTTTGAAGTTCTACGAATGCTTTTATTGGTTTTAAGTTATATATCTAAAGTAATTTGTATAATTACATTTACTTTATAAATATATATTAAACTTAGTCAAAAAAACTGAAGAGCAAATTAATTATTCAACTTTTTAAGTATTATATAAATCTTTAATGCTGATTTTAAATTGTAAATGAAAACTTTTTTTTGTTTCGTTTATATAAAGCTCTGTTTTGTACATTAAAAAAATTTAGAAATAAGTTCAATTGTGTAAAAAAAAAATTATTAAATACTTTTAGCTTAAGGAAGTTTAGATTTTTTTAAAGGAATGAACAATTTCCTCAATTCTCTATATTGAAATTAGTTGCTTTTATTTTTTTATGATTTCTATAATCATACTGTAGATGTCATTTTCTTCAAAATATAGTCATGATGTATCATTTAAAAATAAAGCCTTATAATATTTTTTAGGCTAAGAGAAGGAGAATAAAATACGTCTTACTATGCAAAAAATGTTTCAGTCACAAGAAAACTATTATTTGTTCATGTTAATGAGTTTTATAAATAAGAATCTCATTAAAAGAAATCTGCTCTTTATAACATTCATTAAAGAGGCTTTTGAAAGGAGTCTTATATGTGAAATACACATAACAGTATAAAAGTATATTAGTAATAAGTGTGTGCATGAGTAATCATTAATCTTTAAAAGAATGATTTAAAAAAACATTTTAAGTATATATTATAAAAAAAAAAAGCATGACAGCAGGCAATCATAAATTTATTTAGCATTCAAGATTTTTCTTGCCTTTATATTATAACATTACATACTCAAAGCAAATTTAAAGTATGGAAATTTCTTGATATTTTTTTCAATTCTTGATAATTGGAGTTAAGAACACATGAATCATTCTTGACTAATATTTTCTATTAAATTATATTATTGGCATAGTCAAGAAAAAGTATAACACTTCAAAACGTTTGGGTGAAGACTATTAAAAGATTTGACATCTTTATGTGAGCTGGTACTGTTTTGTTTTCTCTGCAAAAATAGAAACTTAATTGTTGAAGAAAAAGCTATCAATATGTAGAATATATATCATGAATTGGAGGACCTCTTTTATAGTTTTGTTTTCTAGATTTAATTATTGGTATACTTTGTGTGGGAAAATTTATATTATGGAGTTAAGCCACTCTCATTATGTATATAATTTGCTGTTGCAGTACAATTTAGAATATCAATTTACATAAATATAAAAAGTGGGTAAATAGTAAATGGATCTGTCAGGAGAATGTGGATGTTTGTTGTATTTCTTAATCACTAAGCAAATTTATATTAGTTTGATTTTATAAGAAATTTTCACACCTATTGGGGCTTTAATTTGATGCATGGGTCACAGAAAAAGTAATTATCTTGAGATATTGATAAGAATGGAAGAAATTGTATTTGATATATATATTCTAGTTCCCTTAAATAAGTGATCTTGGAGTGAATATCTATAAAAGTAATGAATATAATGGAATTATATTCCATAATACTCTGTGAAGCATTTATGTAAAAGTGAGAGAATAAGGAAGAACAGACAGAGCTAATTTTCATATTGATACTTGGTATTTTTCTGCCTGATTTAATTATTTTGAAATAAATTTGTTTTCAAGTTTAAAAAAGTAGCAAAACTTATGTAATTCTTTTTTTCTGACGCAAATAAAGATATTTATAAATTCTTAAATGTTTTCATAGTAGTAATGTTTTTACAGTAATAATGTTACAATCTCTAAAACTGTTAACTCAAAAATTACCTCCTTAGCTATTTATGTTCATTAATATCTACATATCTCTTACAGCTTATAATAGAATAAAAATTATATATTTAAATATTTTGAGTGGAACAGAGTTCCTAATTAACAGGGGTGTAACTACCATCAACTGTATCAATGATACAGGATCCCCAACATGTGTAAGCAAAAAATTATAAAATTTTAAGGAACCTTTGAAAAGAACCATTAAGAAATTTTGATACAGGATCCACAACATGTGTAAGCAAAAAATTATAAAATTTTAAGGGACCTTTGAAAAGGACCATTAAGAAATTTTGATACAGGGCCCACTCAGGGCTGCCTATGCTAATCAATAAAACAAATCAAAATGTACATTTTGTTAAAGTTTTGCAATTGTGAAGTAATATTTCATTGAAAGAAGTTGGACGAAAAAACATCTAGTTTTCAGTATAGTAACATTAATTCAGTTATATGGAATTAGACATTATACAGCTTAAATTTGTGAAAACATGCACTGGTATTGGAATATAATCACTGGCATAGCTAATTCTGAATGGGGCCTGTATCAAAATTCCTTTGGGGGGAGCCTTGTTTAGAAAAAAAAGCCCTGTTATATATATAGTCGTACTGTAGTTACACATGTTGGGGCCCTAAATCATTGATACAATGGTAGCTATGCCTTTGAATATAATCATTATAATTATCTCTGGAGTCCCAGTGCATTATATTGTATTGCAAAAGAAATATTTGCTTCCATTTATTTTATTATATTACTAGAAGTTATTGTTGGAATTTCTCCTAATTTTCTTGACTGCAGAATTGAGTTTCAAGTTAAATATTACAAAGCAAGACTTTATATATATATATAAATTTTATGTGAAGCATAAAAATTGTACTTCTGTTGAAATCATCAAGATATAAGATAAAATGTATTTACAATACTTAGAACATTCATTTTAAGATATGACTATATCTCAATAAAAAGAATAGATGGAGTGTTTCCCTTGTTTAGCATATATTAACATTTTTCTTTCGTATTTCCTTTGATGATCTTGTAAATCTTAGTAATGTTTTGCAATTGCTGTTGAATTTATTTGTCTAATGCCTGATATTAGTGAATTTTTAATTATTGACCTGCTATATACTCTTGGAAATTCTTAATAAAGGCAAAACCCCTTATGTTTTGAACAGACATAAAAAGAACCTCAATAAGAAGATCAAAGGGTGTATAAGATAGCACAACACAGCTGAGGTGGGAAAGGGGTCCTTATGTTTAAGTGAACAATTAGTAATAATCATAATGGGTACAATACTTTTTCTGACTGATACACATGTCTTTTTTCTTTTCAAAAATAGTTTTTGGATATGCATAAATCATGCCCTTTTCAAAAGCATATAGTAAAAAAAAATATATGCATCATGTTACATTTTTTAAATTTTCCCATAGATCACACATTTGGCAAATAAAAAAAATGGTTTTTTTTGTTTGAGTCCACATAAACTTTATGTTAAACATATTTGTTTAATTGATAATGAATTTCATGTACAAAAGTAAAAAATTATCCCTTTTTGTTATTTGTATTTTGTGCAAATTATTGGTTCAATGATTGTTCATGCCTTTCAGAATTTAATTTTGTCCATTGATAATATAAACAAAAATGTTGGCTCATCATGGAAGGCTCATTGTAAACTCTACAGTATCTGGAAAGGAACTGAACCACTTAGTGCAGATGATCCAGAAATGTGGAAACTGCTTCAAGAAGAAAAACACAGACAAACGTCTGGCTTAGAACTGATTGCTTCTGAAGTAAGTTTAGTTAACGTTATATGAAATGTGAGCTGAAATTTGAAAAAGTTAGTGCTTTGCTATATGACTACCCGAGTCAGATTGGAAAATAGTGAAAAAGTTTGAATTTTAGCTATTAAGAATTTAGGTTAATTTCTTTGATTCAAAATTCCTTTAAAGTATTGCATTAAAAGTATCATTAAATGTTTAATTTATCAAACCTTTTTTTTTCTCAAATGAATTAGTTGATGAAAATGTTGCTTAGTTGCATATAAAATTATATCCCAATTTATGTTTTTGCTTCATAACATTCATGTGGGTTAGATTTACACATGTAGAAGCACTAAAACATTGTTAAAAAATCATCACTAGCAATTTACTATGTATATTATTACTATAATTTTTATTCTCCTAAATATATACATACTAATTTTAAAATATTTTTTATAACAAGGATAAGTTATACACTTAAACAGTATTTGCAATGGGAATTAGATTTGTATTTTACTCAACATAGTCTTAATTTTGTATTCCAAAATATATTCTCGAGAAGATTGACATCTGTTACACCTATGTACTTATATTATATATCTTTAGTAAACGGATAAATGTCTAAAAGTTTTTAAGTCAAGCTACAGGTATATTGTGTTTGATAATATTTTTAAATGTTTATGATTATATAACCATCAAGGAGTAAGCATGCTGTTGATCATATTTGTTTCTCATTATTTTGTAGTCTTGTGAGTGTACAATTTTTCCTTCCATAAGAAAGGAATTCAGTCTTAAATTCAATTACTCTTAATGTTTCTTTTGCTATGTTACTAACACCCCTCTACTTTTTTTTTGCTGGAAGAAATGATTAATCAATGTATGTAGGTTATTTGATATTACTATACATTTTTTGAAGTTTTTCACCCTTTTGTTTCAGTTTTTATATTTTCTTTTGTCCAAGTTATGAATATTTTTGGAATAATGTGTGTGGTCCTGTATTTCCTCTATTTTATATAGTACATATGATTATTCTTTTTTTAAATAGAATTTTGCCAGTCGTTCTTGCTTGGAAGCATTAGGCTCATGTTTAAACAACAAATACTCTGAAGGATATCCTGGTCAAAGGTAATATGATTTATATGCTCTATCTTGCTTAGTTTTTACTACATTTTATTTAATAAAATTGTATTAAAAATTTCACTTGTTCAAGAATTTTAAATGTAAAATTTAAATTAAAAGGGGAAAAGTTTAAAAAATCAGGTACATATGACATTTTTTCATATTAATTATTAGAATCGAATTATCAGTTGCAGCATATTAATTTATTCATAATTGTTTCAAAAATAAAGATCTAAAATTTTGTTTCACACTTCAATTTGGGAGAAAATTGAAGTTGAACAAGTCAAGTCAGAACTTTGTGTAATTTAAATGATGATTTTTTATGTGGTTTTAAGATAATAAAGAAGTATTATATCATAATATAGGATATCATTTAGTTAGTGAGATGAGTATCTAAATTTCAGTAAGGATGGATTGTGTATGCAGAGTTAACAGTTGCATCGATAGTTCAATAGTAGAGAGTTTAAATGACATTCTTAAATTGTGTATACTATTGTCCCAAAATTCTTATAATTATATTTGACTTTGAATCAAATTCAAGGATTTTTTAAACAAATGTGGGGTTTTCCTCCTGGAGTTTTGATTTGTAAGAATATTTATATTTTATGTATACACAAATTTTTTCACTGTTCTCTGTGGTGCTTTTTAGCATTTGAAGGGATTATCAGATTTTGCAAAGTTTTCATTCAGTTTGTCATTTTTTTTCCTATTATACAAATTAGTTTCCATAAGCATTAAAGACCTTTGATATCTGGATTTTTCAAAAATCTGTTCATTTCTTTGTTTTAGTCTCAGCTTCTAACGAATTGTAAAAGTAATAAAAATATATTCATAGTATTGTTTGGAAATGTTTGTAATTTCATTATTCAATATTCTCTGTTTTTGAAAATATATTTTTACCCTATTAATTAATTTTTAGAATTATTCTAATTTATCTTTAAAAGAGCATGTTCAAAAATTGTCAGAATAGTGACTTTTAGGATTATTTTAATAATTACGATTTAAATTTTTTATATATAGCAGATCCTGCCTTTTTTTTCAGTTTTTTAATGTTAATCTATAATAATTTTTACATATTTTTTTATTAGATTTACTTTTTTTCTTTTCTTCACTTGCTCTACTTACCTGATGAATTGATGTATTGCTGCTATTTATTATTGAAATATTGTTTTTTTCCCCATGTTAACTGCTTACATGAAACATTCATTGCTAAGCATTATATTTAGTTCAAGCATTTTGTATATTATACACGCAAACTCTTATACTCATATATATCACGTTATACAGCTAAAATTCGAAATTTTTTTAAGTGAATGAAAATATTAAGATGTTTACTGCATTTTTACTGAAATCTAGCTGCTCCTTTAATAATCTAGTATCTTATTTTCTGGATAAATAAATATAAAAAAAAACGAAAAACATGTAACATTCAGTAAAATAAATTATTTTGGTCTTGTCATACATTTTACTTTTATTTTTTTTTTATCATGGTTGGACTAAAAAATATCGGTTGCTGATAGTTCATGATTCTGTTCTACTGGAAATGAGCCTCTGAGACTGAGAGAAAAGCTCTCTTTGCTCTCAAGTATTTGAAACTATCTTAGTGACATGTGGTCTGTTAAACAGGTTATTTTGATTTAAAGAATAAATATCAAGACCTATATATATATATATATATATATATATATATATATATATATATATATATATATATATATATATATATATATATATATACTCAAGAACCTCTTTAAAAATTACATATTTCAATTTTAACTAATAAATAAATTTAGTTAGTTTCAAATCATTATTGCTATGTTGTGCTTCAAAGTTTATTTTAAACACCATGAATTGACTGAAATGTCTTGAAATTGTGTTTTAATTATCACTCATTGAATTTTTAAATTGGGTTTAACATGCCCCACAAATTCTTAATATTAGATATATGTTCCAGAATTCTTGTTCTCCCATCAAGAAGGTATTTAAATTCGAGTATTTTGCTTCTTGTATTTTATGTAGCAATTTTTTTAATATTAAAACTTCCTATATAAATATATTTGTATAGGAAACATTTTTTTTCATCTTAACATGTTTGCATATTTTTTTTTACATTGAATTAGCATCAGATAATCTTTAGCAGATTAAAATGTAGTTTTTATATTTTGTTTAGGCTTGAAAAATGTCAAGTTATAACTTTATATCATGAAAGTAAAACGTACTTTGATGTACTAATTAATGAATTGATTTTTGTTTTCTATTTAAAAAAAGATTCTTAAGCTGTATTCTCATTTCTAATAAACATTGATAACTTTTAAAAGCATGGTGTGTAAACTTAAAATTTTGTCAAAAATGTTAGTTGTACTGTTAAAATGTATTGTAAGAATATTAAAATTTTAAAGCAGGAGTTATTCTTTTTTCTGTTTTATTTAATATTTTGAATAATTTTTTTTACATTTAAAACAGGTATTATGGAGGCACAGAAGTTATTGATAAAATAGAACTTTTGTGTCAGAAAAGGGCACTTGAAGCTTTTCGGCTTGATCCAGATAAGTGGGGTGTAAACGTACAGCCTTATTCTGGTTCTCCTGCCAATTTTGCTGCATATACTGCACTTTTGAGTCCACATGACAGGTTGATGGGGTTAGATTTGCCTGATGGGGGCCAGTAAGTATTTATTTGAAAATTGCAGCATAGTTAAGTGATAATTTGGTTGACATATAAGTAGAAAATAATATGTATTAAAGCTTATTCTTAGTTCTGTAGTGAAAAATTTTATTACTTGCTAGGAATTTATATTCATATGTTTGTTTTATTGATAATTCATCATTATACAAATATAAGAACAAAGTTATAATCATGAAAACACAATTACGTTTTTAAATATATTTTGATATCAAAAGCATAGCTCTGATTTAAAATTTATGGAATACAAAAACAAAATGATACTCAAAATACATTAAACATGTGTTTTGAACATTTTCTAGAAAAAAAATTGTTAGTCAAATTCAGGAATAGCTACCCCATTTTCTTTCTTTTCCGGAGTCTCTCAATATATACTCGTATATGTTTTGAAATATATATATATATATAGTATATAATTGCTTTTACATATGTTAATTTTGAAATAATTCTTAAATATAAGATTCTGTATGATTTATTTTTCTATTGAAGGTATCTTTTTCAATTGGGAACCCTTCTTACATTGAAAAATATCTATAACCAAATGTATATTAAAAATTTGTATTTGTCAACTTTATGATGACTCCAAATATTTGTATAGTTCACTTATAATGTATTATTTGTGTGTAAACTTGAGTTTCTCACTTTATTATTAAATGTTTTTTCTCTATTTTATTGTATTGTAGTTTCTGTTCTAATAGTAATGGCTTAATTTGTCTATGTGTGTGAGAGAGAGCAATAATTATATTTTTCTCTGCACCGTTTGTTTTTTAAATACTATAAAAAATGACAATGTAATTATGTAGTATATGTTCTGAAAACTAGTTAATATATACTCTTAATGATTTATCTCAAATTCCATCCCATTTCTTGTTGGCTAAATATACTATTTGTATATGAACTCTTAATATTTTAAATTATATTAATTTAATTTGTTTCAATAAAATAAAGCCTTTGATATGAACCAATTATTGTACAATTTACCAAAGACTTCAAACCTATCACTGGATATTAATTTATGCATATTGATATAAAGAAGGTTAAAAATTCATTTAACGAATCTAAAAAAATCCTTATCCTGTATCCAAAAAATATCAAACCTTTAAGGAGGGGACTAGATACTTTATCTGTTTTGGGTAACCATTAATAATACTTTCATGTTTTTGGTTTTATGTTTTCCTCCTTGAAGGCTAATACTTTTAATTTTTATAGAAGTATTTCGAACTAATTTGTGCTTACCAGTGCTACTATTTTTTATGTGGATACTTACCTCTATAATGCATTGTACAGAATAATGAGGTCTGCTGCATGTGCAGCAATCAAACTGGGCTTTGTGTAGTATGGTAATGAGAATACTGAGATACCAACTCAGGTGTTAACCACACCCATTTGATTTTGGTTCACAGCTAATTACCTCGTGGTGTCCAAATCTAATACTAATAAATCTAAACCAGTATCTACTAACTGTGGCACATTGGTAAATTTTTGCCAGATTACTCTGAGGTGATTCACATTCATTTTATTTTATCTTCGCCTTTTTCATAGACTTTAAAGCTGCAAACATATTTAAAGATTTCATTTAATATTTCAGTCTTACACATGGATTTATGAATGATCAAAAACGAATTTCTGCTACATCTGTGTATTTTGAATCAATGGGATATAAACTAAATGTAAGTGTAGATTTTTTTTCAATGACTTATTTAAATTTATTATTTTTTCAAAATTTTATATCTATTAATTTTTGTTAGATATTAAGTGTATTTCATTTTTTGTTTCTTCTTGACTCATAATGATGTATAATATCTAAAATTATTTTATATATTTTTGAATTGATTTTAAATGAATTGAGAACTTAAAACTCCTTTGCACATGTATGATTACTGCATAATTAAAAATTTAAATGCATTAAAGTGTAAAATTTTATTTTCACTTCAATAATTAGCAATAACTTTAGGATATTACTTCAAAAATTTTTTCTTCTATTTTTGCAGCCAGAATCTGGTTTAATTGACTATGATCGACTAGAAGACATGGCAAAACTGTTTCGTCCTAAACTGATTATTGCTGGAACGAGTGCTTATTCCAGACTTCTTGATTATAAACGTTTTAGACAGGTGGCACTTATTTTAATATTTGCATTTTATTGAATTAATATTTGAATTCTTTTTTTTAAAAAAAAGGAAGAGTACATTCTCCAACTTTACATGAACAGTAAAGAGAAGCTTTTGTTTCTTTCCAAAAGAGCAAAAAAGAAAATGTTTTTGTATTGCTGTAATTTCATTTTTCTGTCTTTTCTTTTCATTTCTGTATTTATGCAAAAAAATTACTAGATTTTGTAAGAAATTTAAGGGGGCGATTTTAATAGGAGTAATTTTCTAATGTTGTATGTAAAAGAGTTTGGGGGAATTATTTTGCTGTTTTGTTCCATTGTTTTGTTTTGTATGTAAAAAAAAAGCATGCATAATTGTTAACAGTATTCAAAACTTTGCAGGTATTTTTAGTTTGTATGAATCTAATATTTTTCAATAGCATGGAGTTATTGCAGGAAGTTAATAAAAAATAAATATATTTTTTGTTTTAATAAAATGCCATACACATAATACAGAGGCCGTGGGTAGCCTAGTGGTTAAAGCATCGGACTCCAAATCGGAAGGCCTGGGTTCGATGCCCATGCCACCAAATACCCTCCGAGTACACACGGAGTACGTTCTTGTTAAATCAGTGGGTCCAAAAGTCTTGTGGGCTGAATCACAAGTGCAGGGGACTGGAGAATTTTTCCCTCCTTTCATTTCCATGTCTAAATTGTGGAGTTGGAGATAGGTGGTGTCGTGTTTTATCGTTCCTTCGAGAAATTTTGCCGAGCTAATTCATACTGTCACCTGCATGGTGCTCAAGGTCAATGACAGGCGTACTTCTAACTCCTTGTCACGATGAATTTCGTGGGCCTCGTTCTGACTACGTCAGACAGGTGGCATTAACCACAACAACAGCATAATACAGAAACTTTTTTAACCGAAATGTTTTGATCAATTATTATTAATAACTAATCCATTTCGTTATTCTATTTTATCAAGTAAATGTTTTATATATTGAATGCTTAAACTTCTATTTTAGTGCTTGCTTGTTAGTTGTTTTCCAATATCAGTGTTACATAACTCTTTTCATTGGAGCCTTTTCGGGTTTTTTATGCATAATTATTTGAAAAATTTATAAATTTGTATTTAAAGAAAAATGTTAGTGAAATGTTACCTGGGACTGTTTGTTATAGAAACTAATTTCTTTTCTTAGATTTGTGATGATGTGAAGGCTGTTCTCCTTGCAGATATTGCTCATATTAGTGGCCTTGTTGCTGCTGGTGTGATACCAACTCCATTTGACTATGCTGATGTTGTTACAACTACTACACATAAAACTCTACGAGGAGGAAGGTAAAATATTAGCATTAATTAGGTTAATAAAGTAAAGACAATTTTCGTATATGTTTGAATATTTATTTTTAATGCTTTAAGTGCAAAGAAACATATTATTTTTATTGTTGGTGAATGTTACATTTCTCTCAGATCTGGGGATTTTCATCTATGTTGATTGAGAAAAACAGAACAGTTTATGACTTCATGCAGCTTTCATGTTACAAATATTGAAAATTTGATAACAAGAAAAAATACTTGATTAAAATTTAAAGATGGTACTAAATAGAATGTAGAGTTTTCTTCAGAATGGTCTATCAGAAAGAGGAACTGATACATGTTAAATCTGTTGTTGCTCAAAATCCTTACTTTGGCATGATATGGAAGTTTAAATAGGGGTGTGTTTAAATAGCATGTGTTAAATAGGGGTGTGTTTAAATAGGGGGAAGTTTAAATAGCATGTGTAATCCTTGATTATGGTTTAGACTTTTAAATCCATCACCAATACCTCTCATGTTGCTTTGAAAATGCAACCTTAATAAATAATGAATGAATAGCCTTCAGAATATTGGAAACATTTATTGATATGTTGGTTTTATGAATAAATATTTTTTTGCATTACTTTAAACAGTACATTCAGTAAAATATATATTTATCACTTTTGAACAATCCTCATTTTACTCATTGAAACAAATAATATATCAAATACATCTTGAAAAAAATGGTAATATTTTTCAACACAGTTGTGAAATTGTTATTCTTATAAATGATTTCAAAAAGTCTTTTAAATAGAAACTAAAGAATATTTTAAAATATTACAGTGTCTGTAGCAAATGACAATTATGTATGTGATATAATTACATATGTGATAGACATAATGTAGAATAATTTAATGTACTTTGTTGTAGATCCTCATGAATCACTTTATAAGGATCTAGGAAATCATAATATTAGAGAACCTTCTTTATTTCCTTTCAATTATCAAACAAACATTATGAATAAAAATTCAATTTTGTGCTTTTTTTTAGCTTTTAATCGATTCTGTAATTTTTAATTTTAATGAGCATTTTATCTTTAAAATATCAATTTTTTGCATGAGATTAATTACTTTTTCTTTTTAATAGGGCAGGCATGATATTTTTTCGCAAGGGTGTTAAAAGCACTGACAAAAATGGTAAAGAAATAAAGTATGATTTTCAACAAAAAGTTGATTTTGCAGTGTTTCCCAGCTTGCAAGGTGGACCTCACAATCATGCAATTGCATCTGTTGCTGTTGCCTTAAAACAGGTATTGTAGTTTTTTCTGTTATACATTGTACATACAGAATTTGTTATGCTTCTTAGTTTCCTGATACTTTATTAAACTTCAATGATCTAGTTATATTTAGTTTTTGTGAACAAATTCCAAAATTTTTGTGCATATTTTCTAAATGTGTATACTCTTGATAGTATATTCATCAAATAAGCTGTTCAATATGCATATTTTTTTATCTATGTTACATCACTCTGTTATTTTCTAAGTTTTATTAAGCATTATTATTCATAATTCTTGCTTCCTGGAATGATGAGTTTCATGTCATTAATTTAACAAATGCTGTGTGTGTCACTTTGTGCTTGATGTTGGATTATTTAGCAGAATTTAATTGCAAACAGAATTTTAATGGCAATCTTTTGAATATTCTCTGTTTATATTGAATAGAGTATACAATGTAGTTATATGACAGCATTAATCAAGTATACATGGTCTCAATATAATTGCTAAAATTTTTGTTAAGCTGTGGATTTGAGTCCTGAGGCCACTAAAGACTTCTCATGTAGAGGAGCTGATGCATGTTAAATCATTTAAGGTCCAAATCCTTATGTTTTGGTGAGGTGGAAGTTTGGAGAGGGTAGTGCTAGCACAGATGTTGTCTTCATCCCTCAACTGTGGCTCAATATTTTAAGGTCTGTTGCAATAGCCCCTGTGTTGTTTCATGGTGCATCATTAATAAACAGATATTTGTTACCTTGTAGCCATCAACTTTGTATTTCTCAACACATGACTATTGTAATTTTTATGTTGATTAAATGATAGTCGGCAGTTATATAGTTGCAATTACTTTGTTGCTATTATTCATACTCAAGTGTATTATGTTAAAATTTATTAAACAGAATGATATATATTAATAATTTTTAAACCTTTTACAAATGAAAATGTTGTCAAACCGGTATCTGCTATGTGCAAAAAGTATAACTTTGCGATACAGAGCAAATAGTTGTTTTTATTTGACAATATTCTGGCTAACGCACATAGCATTTTTAAGCAACCACTGTTCACCATATAATCCTTAGGGTCGCAGAACAGTCTTTTTATATGAAAATTTGTCATAATAGTCATTGTTGACATCTTCAAAAAGTGCACCTAGCAGATATTGGTTTGACAACAACAATATGTTCTTTTCTGTATAAATGAGAAATTTGTTTTCAGAGAAGGAATTAAATGAATCAATTATAATTGTATAAATGTGAGTTTTTTCTTTAACCCACTTCAGTATGTATTTTAAAATTGTTTTGGACTATATTAAAGAGCCATATATTATTTTCTTAAATAATGCCTGGAGTCTTCTAAATTATATGAAACCAATTATTTCTTATTTATTCATCAGACACTCAAAAATTATTCATTTCAAGGATACTGAATATATTTATATAAATGTTATATTCTAAATTTGAACAATCATTTTAAAATGTTTTCTTGTGTCATTTAATTTTAATAATTTCTTATATTACTATAAAGGCAATGTCACCAGAATTTCGAGAATATCAAGAGCAAGTTTTAAAGAATGCAAAGGCTATGGCTAAAGCTCTAATTGCCAAGAAGTATACTTTAGTTTCTGGTAAATTACTTTTCTGTGCTAATGAAAATTATGAATGGTAGTTTGCATGTTAAATGAAGATGTTTATGCAAATTTTTGAAGACTTATTACTTTAAGATACAAATATTTAGTTGAATGATTTCTTCTAATGAATGTTATAGGATTATTACTGAAATCATGCATATGTTCTACAATACATACGCTTATCACAATAAGCAATGTTAGTTTATAAAAGTTGATATATATGGAACTAAATGAGGTATACATTTTATTCATCTTGACATGGTCAAAAACGTTTTTGTAGAATGTACTTCAAAAAATTTGTATTCATTATTATCAAATTACTGAGCTTCACTTTAGGCATTCTTAAGTATCTTTGTAAAAGATGATGCATGCTTCGAATCATCATTCACTAAATTTCGACACTATGCTATTTTGTAACATTAAAGAGGCATTATTCGAAGGTTATTTTTAAGTAAAGCCCATTCATAAATACAGTTTGTGATTTTGCACATACAAGGGAATGAGTGTGCACACAGGCTCCTGGCATCTTTTGGTCATAGTTCAATACAATTTACATTGATAGCATCAGTTTTCATGTTTCGTTATGGGTGGCTAAAATGTTGAAGAAAAATCAGACATCCCGCTGACTGTGAAATATGATCAATGATCCAGTTCTTAGTTGTAAGAAACATGAACTCTGTGGATATTCATCACCAGATATGTGATGTTTGCTGGGACAATGCAATGAGTGATAGGGAAATATGGGAAATAGGCGATATTGTTCAAAGAAAACTGAAAAAATTTACTCTACCAATCAAGCTCTAATGGCCCTATCTGTAATCCCTGACGATTTGGTAAATGCAGTTGTAATAGAAGTTTATTCAAACAGGAAATTAACTAATTTCCACTTTGTCTTTAAAATTCTTGCAAATTTCAAGATCCATTGTGTTTAAAATTGTCTGAAAAGTTAATAGTTTCAGAAAGTGTTGTTTGATAGATTCCTAAACTCTGAAATTTATTCAGTTGGAAATTGTTATTCGTTGGATTGTTTGGTGGATTCTGGGAATTTTGTCTGCAATAAATAACTAAAGTAATTCTTAGTGCAATTCAGAAAAAACTTGAAAAATTTTCTTTTACTTTTTTTTTTTTTTTTTTGCTCTCTTCATATTAACTATCTATTTTAATATTTCACTTTCAAATCACTGATTTAATTTTACTGACTTCGAATATGGATTTTAAAAACATTTAATTTGCTCCATTCTCTTAATTTCTGTGTTTCACATTTAAAAATGAATGCAATACTGTAAAAATTTAAACTAGTTTATAATTAATATGTTTACTTGTTTCTTAATCTGGATAAATTTTTATATAAATAATGAAATTGTACTTCATTGTACATATAAATGTTTTACTTAGTATTTCCAATATTTTCTGTAAAATAGTGAAAGGTTTTGTAATTAAAATATATTTTTAAAAAAGTTTTTGAATTTTTATAACATGCTTACATGGAATGTGTGTGTTGATTTTTATTTATTATTTAATCATTTTATATTTTTGAGATTAAATTGTTAGATTTTTATGTAAAATCTTGGGTTTTTTTTTATTATAGTTTAACTTATGGTCAGTTTTTTTTTTTTAAATTTTCAATTACATGCAAATGAAATACAGTATTAAATCTTGATTGGAAGGCATTTTTTCATCTATTTTTGCATTTAAAAACGACTTCCAGAGAAAATGCTGTAATAATGGCTTTTAATATATTTAGCATGAATGTATACTTTCTTTTCTTGTCCTAGTGTTAAATGTATTTATCTTTGCAGATCATGTTGTATTTTTAAAGTAAAAAAATGAATAATTTTTATGTAATTGAGAAAATTAAGTTGTGTGTTATAAATTATATTATACAATCTCTTAGGTGGAACTGATAATCATTTACTGCTACTGGATCTCAGGCCCAAGGGTTTAGATGGAGCTCGACTAGAATTGGTAATGAATGCTACTAATATTACTGCAAATAAAAATACATGCCCTGGTGATAAGTCTGCTCTTGTTCCTGGTGGAGTTAGATTGGGTATGCTCTAAAATTTTTATTTATATTTGAAAATTTTTGAAATTTCAGTTCTAAAACTATAGAAGTGTATTGATGTTTTTATTAATTTTTCTTTGTGTAAAGAGACTTCAAACAGAAAATTTAACTCTTTCAATTGCTTTTCAATTCCTTTATTTTATTTATTTTAATTTGCTGAATTTTACAATCCTTTTTTTTTATGTTTTCATTATATTCAATATCTGAAACAAATGAAAGGGTTTTAAAAAGTAACATCCAGAGATTTCTCTGATATGCTTTTAGAATAAAAGTGCTAAAATTTATTAACTTTTAGCTTTTTCTTTTTCTACAGTAAAGGTTATCTTATTAAAATTTGTACCATCTCTGATATATACGAAAAATAGTTCATTCAAAGGAGCTATAAATATTTAAACAAGCATGCTTGGTTCTTATCTTTTTTTTTTCTTTTGTAATTGATCAATTGCAAAATGTCTTATAATGAAAACATTCTTGATAGGTATCTTTTTTGTGTACCTATTGTGAGTGTATATATCATAAATGCATGTATTTGTTTAAAATGCTGTATTAAGTGCTTGTAAATATGCTATTAATATATTATGTTTACAACTTAATTTCATTTTTCAGGAGCTCCTGCACTAACATCTCGAAATTTCAAAGAAAAAGATTTTGAACAAGTTGTTGAATTCATTCATCGGGCAGTTGAAATTGCCTTAGATGTGAAAACAAAAGCAGGTATTTAAATGAACTTTTAAAAATCTTTACATATGATAAACTTAATTAAATGCTGCTTAAGGTATTTTTTTTCTCTTCTAGGTAAAACAGTCAAGGAATTTAAAGCTTACATAGATACAGATGAAACAGTTAAAGAGGAAATGAAATCTCTACGCAAAGATGTTGAAGCTTTTGCCTCTACTTTTCCAATGCCTGGATTTTCAGATCATTAAAAATATAATATAAACTTTTTTAACACATGCTTTTAAGTTGCTCAACTTTTAAAAAATGAGCTTTTCTTTAATAGCATCAATATTCCTTTCCACCAATTTATTACTATAGTCTTTAATTTGACTAAGTCTTCTGGATTTAATTATGTGTTTTTGCCAAAGTAATTAACTGTGATGAAATATTTGACAAATGGTATTCTTAATTTGTGCAATTAAATACATTATTCATAATGTTTGTTATAACAATTCTATATATTTCTTAAAAATACTTCAATGTGTACCAAAATAATGAATTATATTTTTTCATTCTTCAAAATCAGATGCTGTATTTTCTTTATTTCTAGAAAAGCATATGTAGAATTGTTAAAAAAAATTGTTAGTGTTGCATCTTTAGGAAAATAAAACTTACCAAGTAGTTTTTAGTGTGTTTATAATTACATTCAAGCAAATCACATTCAAATTTTTAATGTTAATGAAGCATTATTTTTTTAAATTAACTGCACATAGACCTTTGTGTAATATTATGTAAAGTATTCTTTGTGATTGAGTTTCAAAACCTGGCTTCGTGATTAAAGTTTTGTTTGATTATTTTCTTAATGTTATACACACAAATACAAAAATGGAAGCTTTTTAAATTTTTCAAAAATTGTCATTTATGGTTATAATTCACATGTATAGAAATAATAAATGTGTGTAGTCTGTATGCTTGTTTCCTTAACAGTGCTTTTTATAATATGCTAATTATTTATTTATACTTAAACCATTTAGTGTTGTAATGTAAACAAACTTTTGTGTTAGCCCTCCTTCCCTTTTTTTCTGCAGAATTTATGAATGCTATTAGGATTTTATGCATGAAAATATAATTTGAGTTTGTTTGTTTTTTGCTGAGAGGGAGGAAGGTACATATCTCTCTGAAATTCATGCTTCTTCAAAGTTACATTTACTATAATTTGAGGCCTTGTGGCATGAGCTTCAAAATTTCACATAATCTTAATTTATTCATCATAAAATATTTCTTTGAATTCAGAAATGCAATATAAGATGATTTAATAATTGGCATAGATTTTGTTAATCAATTTGAAATTTTATTTCCATCTGCTTTTCTTTTAAATATGTCCCAACTATTTATTTGGTGTTTTTGAAAAAAATATGTTCATATTTTTCTTTACATTAGTAATATATATAAATAATTTTTAATTTGATCTTATTTTTCTTCCTCTTTTTATCAAATTATGAATTTAGATTAAGTTTTTTAATCCTAATTTTACTTTAGAGTTTCACAATCTTTTTTATATTGACTTGCAAGAAAAGTTAATTCAGAATGATATTAATTTTTTAATTTCCCCCTTTTCTTTGCAGAATAGTGTATTTCTTAGATGTATAAATTGTTCACCATGTTTCGTAATTATTTCTGAATAATTTTTCACTAATTTTTTTTTTTTTAGTGTGTGGGGGGGAAGGGCTGTGAAAGCAGAGTTGTTACGGTTGCAGGTGGATGATATGCTATTTCTGACATCTGACCAGTTTTAGGTGTAAGTTCTTGTGCTACTGTAGATCCACCATTTAGAAATGCTGTTGCATGTTAAACCTGTTGAGACTCATGTGGTTTGGATAGTGGTTCAAAATTGCGAAGTTCATCGCCTGTTGCTTTCGAGTGCTATGTGAAAAACAATCACAAATATTTGTCCAAAGTAAGAAATTCATTGCATTATACTAACTGTGATAAAAAAAAATGTTCATGTTAAATAATCATAGAGGAATAATTACCGTCAGGTACCATAACAGTTAACACCATTTTAGCTCCATCAATGATTTAAGTTATGTATGAATATTATTTTATCTCCATATTCTTATATCTTCTTAGTACATGTGATTGAGGTTAAATTGTACTTTCCTATTTTTTTATTGTTTGAAGGATATTGTAGTATGGAAGGTACAAAATAATAAATGTTCCTTTCTAAATTAGCGTTAGCAGTAGTTTTGTCAGTATATTAAAACAAATTCATTAGAAGAGATTTA
Source organism: Trichonephila clavipes (assembly GCA_019973935.1). Classification (NCBI taxonomy): domain Eukaryota; kingdom Metazoa; phylum Arthropoda; class Arachnida; order Araneae; family Nephilidae; genus Trichonephila; species Trichonephila clavipes. Next base: position 425,667 of record BMAU01005552.1, read on the forward strand.
TCTGAATAAGTGTCAAAATAGACCTAAATAAAAATACAGACATCGAATCATTTTGAATTATCAAATAAGCATTTTTTTTCCCTCGGTAAAATTCTTTTTATTTTTTGTTGTTTTAAATGTGTTCATTTTGAAACAAATTATTTATTTGAATTTATAAAGGAACAGTTGTTTACTTCATGGTTTCAAAGCCCTAAATACTCCATGTTGTATTTTGAAATTTTCAGAAATCTTCGTTTGGTGTATACATATGTTAAATTTGGAATTCTTAAAGCACTAATTAGCTTTAAAATTCCTGAGCAATGTTATGAACTATTTTCTTATATTTTTCCAGGGAATGTGTCATCTATAAAACTGGGATTTATAGGGGATAGAATTGGTTATAGTTCATTAGCTTGTTATGGAAGGGTGCATTTGGCCTATATTTTCTTTCAGATAAGACCAATTATGTCTTAATTAATTTTTATCTTATTAAAAATATACTAGAGATACTCTAGAGCAGGGATGGCGAACCACTGGCAGGTGACACAATATTTTGGCACTCCACCGATCAGAATGGTTTGCATTTTAGTTCAAAATAACAATGTGAAGTATTACCATCAGACACAAATGATCAGTCACAGTAAGGCAGAGAGCACACTCGTTTGTTAATGTCTTGCCTTAGATATGTCGTGGACTACAATTGCTAATTATGGGAAGTCTGCCTAGTGTATAGCATAGTCAATTTTGTTGACAAAGCTGTATTTTTAAGTTTATTTTTGTTATATTTGATTTTTAACCATTATTTAACATGGCTTGTTCAGCAGGGGAGGGGGAAATGTGAAAGATAGTAAGTGTAGCAGAAAGCTTCAAACTTGGGAGACCTAGAAACATGGCATGGTTAAGTAAAGGCGACAAAGCAGTGTGTGTTTTATGTTCTGGAACAATTGTATGTAGATTATAGTCAGTAAAACGGATTCCAGGTGGATTTAACTGTTAGAAGAAGTTGGCTCATACTAGTTTAACCATATTTTCATCTGCCTATGTCTGTACCTATGTAGAGATGAATACCATTAAAGACTCATATATACAGAAATTGTTTGACAGATGACTTCAATTCAGCATACATTCTGCTAAAAGTAACATCTTACAATCCAAAAATATAAGTTATTTTCTTTATATAATCTGCAACAACAGAAGTCACACTTATGTACACACAGCACAATTAAAAGTAATCATTTGGATACCCACAGGCAAAATCTGATATCTATCTATACATTCGTTTTATTTGTGGGAAAATCGTTAATTGATTGACTAATAAGAGTGATTTGCAATTAACAATGAATTGGAAAATTATCAAGCTTATTTTCAGAAATTTATTTCACATGTTTGTTTTGTTTTCTAATATTTTTTTTATGAAATTGTCACACTTTAAAACAATACTGTTGAGAGCAGTGCCGATTTAATCTCATTTCGGGCCCTGGGTGCAGAGACTCTAGTACTGGCACACCCTTGGCACTGGTGGATCGAAATTTATAACCAGAAAATCCGGTTTAGTCCAGCTTGTCCGGGTCCCTGCGTGCCCACCCCAAGTTCTCAATGGATAAACCGGCACTGGTTGAGAGTTGTATTAACATTACACTATAAAGTTTCATGAGGCCTATTGTAGATGGATCTCGTAATTTTGAAGCGTCGTCAAGTGACGAAGACGACAACTGAACTGCCATCGGCCCTCACTGCACGGTGAAGCTTCAATGGTGTAGGCTTGAACTCGTGCCTGGTGTGTCATGAGTTCGTGACCTTGTAAGCCACTAGGTTACCGTGGTCACACAATTCTGCTGAAACTAAAATAAACTAATTTTATAATTTTTTTTGATAGAATAATTTTGTTAAATATGTAGTGACGAGAGAAGTATGTACAAACTTTTCCTCTAGCTTTATTTTTAACTAGACTAAACATTTCCTGTAAAAAAGTATATTTCAATGGAGTGTATGATTTGTTCTCGACAAGCTAAAAACCATTTACATAAGTATCAGCTAAAATAAAAAAGTTTTTCTTTTGAAAATAATTCACATATAAGTATATTATTGCGTAGGAGATATAATATCAGTTGATGCTCTTAGTTCAAACGTAAATTGTTCGTGGATTTAAATAATTCCTTTTTATGACGGTATTAAAAACAAGTTTACGGCTTCTGAAGGATAAGAAGCATAAGAATATAAGGGAATAAAATATATTTAAAGGTAAAGTTTCTGTTTAAACATAAATCACATGTGTCACACTTCGTGAATGTTTAATGCTCGTTGAGTTATCTCTAAAAGTTGGACAACTTTTAATGTTTTTTACTATTTTTTTCTGTAAATTTTGCTTTAAATTCTCACAGGAACACTTTCATGATTTTTTCGAGTGTGTTTTGAATTATAATATTTTTCTTTTTGTTATATTTTATGAAATTGGTTGACATATGTATGACAAGGTATTTCCAAATATGATCAAGTTAAAACAAATATGCTTTATCAGTTTGTGTTAGTCATATAAGATATATCTTTTAGATTTATACTGTATATATATCAGAGTCTATCTCTATATATAATACACGAACTTTTTTGAAAAATTAATCAGATCATCTCGAAATTTCACATGCAAATTCCTTTATATCAATTATGCAAATGATTAAATATTTCAATATATATCGAATCCTGGTACCACTAAAAGACCCACATTGAAGAGGAAATGATGCATGCTAATCTCTTGAGGTTAAAAGTTCTCACTGACGTGGTGTGCAAGTTTAAAGAGTGAGATGCGATTCAGGTATCATCCTCATCAATTGAAATGGTTCAAAATTAGGAGGTCCGTTGTCAGTTCTTCTCGTGTTGCTTTTGAGTGAGACGTTAAGACGCAATCGATTAAATTTTCATTGTTAATGACTGTAAACTTCGGTCATAAAACGCTTTCTACTACGTTAGTATCAAGGTAAAAAATGGGCCACAAATATACTGACGGTTTATTTATTTTTTCTCGGTATCGGAGTTGTAGTTCCTTGAAAAGACAATCAATAATGCCATCACGATGTTGGCAAAGACCTTATACTCAGTTGAACGACTTTTAATTTGGCCGCATTGTCGGGATGTATGAAGCTAGACTAGTCATATCGAGCAACGCACTGCCACTTGTATTGTACGAATATGGCTATGTAAAGGTAAAAGCAACAACGATTATTGTTTGGAACTTGTTGAAGGGGCTATACCCTCTTATTTACCATCAGTGGTAACTTTCATCTCACAATTCTTGGATGTGACGAGCTTTGCACGCTACAGGGGTTTTTAAGACATCTACCTTTAACCCCACAACATCAACAAAGTTGTCTACAATGTGGTATAGTACACTTTCATAAAAGAAACATTGTTCTTTTTGTTACGTGGCCATACTTTTAGTGAAAACCACTTTTTTCACTTTTACAATTTCGGCTGTTTTAGATATTACTAAACAAGCAGGAACAATCATGCCTTCCTAAAAATAGCTGAGTTCTGTCATAAATAATATTACACACAACTGGAATCTCTCTCTCTTATCAGTAACAGTATTAATTACAGTATATTGTTGGCTTCTTATCATATTCATACATATAGCAAACAGGTCCTCCTACGTATTACTAAAAATTGCGTAAAAGCATCTTTTGTGCTTCTTTAGTAGATTTTTACATTATTTTGCCGCTAATGCATATTATTTGATCAGTTTTTCAATATTTTCCTTTAGATAGCTTTTGCTTGTTATTTGAATAGTTTTTTTTTTCAGAATTTTGTTCCAAGTCTTTTTACCAAGAGAATCTTGATTATAAAACGCTTTTTGTAAAAAATGCAACATCATGAAGGAATCATCAGAATTAAATGAAATTTAATGCACAAATGACTTCTATTAGTACAAATAAATGACGAGATTTTTAAAGAAAAAAAAACAACATTAAGTGTCCGAAATCAGTATTTGGTGTAGCCACTATGCGCTACAATAAGTGCTGCTATACGACGTGGCATGGAGTCAAACAGATTTTGAATGTCTGCTTGTGGAAAAGAATTCCATATTGCTTGTATACGCAGTAAAAGTTTGTCTTTTGAAGCTGCAGGACGCGGATCACGAGCTAAACGCCGACCAACCATATCCCACACGTGCTCAATAGGCCACATATCCGGCGAATAAGCAGGTTAAGGAAGAACTTCCATGTGTTGGGCTGAACAGAAGTCTCGAACAATCTTTTCAACATGTGAGCGTGCATTATCCTGCTGAAAGATAGCTCCAGGAATGCCTTAAAGGAAGGGAACGACTTCGGGGTGTAGCACTTTACGGACGTAACTGTTGCTATTGAGATTAAACTCAATTCGTAGCAAAGTGGATCGTCCATGATACGAAATCGTATCCCAAACCATAGCTGCAGGTGTTAGACCACTATGTCGTTCGATAACGCACTCTGGTAGGCAGCGTTCACCGGCATAGCGTCTAACACGAATGCGGCCATCATGGTCCCACAAATTGAAGCGTGATTCTTCTGAAAAGACAACTTGGTGCCAGGCTCTTTGCTCGTGAGCGCATTGCAGACGCAGCCATTAATGGTTTGCCATGAAGGGGATCCTGTATAAAGGTACCCTTGCACGCAATCCACGGGGCAGCAGACGTCGACCAATTGACGAAGCCGACATTGGTACACCTGTAGCAGTAGACCAACGTGCTGCCCACTGCCTGGAGGAAGCTGTACGGTCATTCACCGCCATGTGGAGCAGGTGTCGATCGTCGCGCGTTGACGTCACCATCCGTCGTCCTCTGCCAGTTTTTCGAGTTGTTCGGTGCTCGTCGGTCCACTGCTTCCAAACTCGCATCACTCCGTGGAACTGTTCTGCTGCACACAAGCTCCTATTGCGCGATAGGAAAATCCTCCTTCTGGAAGGTCGATGCTCCTCCCCCATTCAAACTCCGTAACTTGTTGAAATTTCTCCTTATTTCGTCGTGGACGCATACTTAGGTCTCATTAAACGTTCGCCACCAACGAATATTCATTAAATATTTATACTATTTCAGCATCAGTTCAGAGGGCTCTGTGCACTCTACGCATGCGCAGTGGCTCTGAAACTTTAATTTTTTACGTAACATCCTATAATTGATATTTGCTGCAAATTTCATTTAATTCTGATGATTCCTTCATGGTGTTGCATTTCTTACAAACAGAAGTGTAGTATTAGAAAATTACAATTAACGAGAATTTTTTTTCTATATAAAGATAGTCTGTAATACGACTGAAATAAATTTGGAGTATTGGATTTTTAACTTTCTTGAGGAAAGACAGAAGAGAGTTCTCTATAGTAGTGCTTCTCAAAGTTTCGATATTCGTGACCCAAAATTGAATAATTATTTTCATGCCCCCCTCATCGCTGCTATACTTTGACGCTAAAAGTACGAAAAGACTTTAACCTCTTAAGTGCCACCAGCGTATATAAATGTCTCACTCAGCCAAAGCGTTAATTTCCCCGAACGTATATACACGTCTTTCTGAAGTACACTGGCCTCAAAAGTTAAGGTACAACATGTGTTTTTCGAAGCTCACCATAAAAAAATGGCAGTAACAATAAAATGCATAGTTTACATGAATGATAATAACGAACTTTAAAAACATTAATGCAAAAACGATTGCTACCACTTTTATTTTATAGAAAAGAACGCATATTTCTGAGTGAGAGAAAAATATGCAAATATCAAGCTTTCGTACTTTTGTGTGTAAGTTGTGTTGATTTTCAACAGTTGTTGGCAGTTTCGGTGACAATAGTCAAGAGAGTTTAGAAAATGTCTCAGAGACGTCGTTTACCCAATTCGTTAAGGTGGCGGGCAGTTGGATGGATGGAAATGGGATTGTCGCAGGCTGATGCTGCTAGACGTCTCAATGTGTCTCGTAGTGTTGTTCAGCGACTTTGGGATCAATACCAATCCGAAGATTCTGTGTCCAGAAGACCTGTTCCAGGCCGACCACGAGCTACAACACCTGCAGAAGACCGTTTTCTAGCTCTTTCGGCACGAAGGAGAAGAACTACTACTGTGCCGCAGCTCGTTGCAGACCACTTTCAAGCATCAGGAAGAAGAATCTCCGCTACTACGGTGCGAAATCGTCTTCACAATGCAGGTCTGTATGCAAGAAGACCAGTTGTGTGGGTTCCCCTCAACGGACGACAGCGAAGGAACCGCTTATGCTGGGCAAGAGAACATGTTTCTTGGACGCAGCAACAATGGGCTTCTGTGCTGTTCACAGACGAGTCCAGATTTACAATGGAGAGTGATTCAGGGCGTCTACTGATCTGGAGGGAACAGCGCACTAGATACCATCAATCCAACACTGTTGAAAGACACAGTTATAGAGGTGGTGGAATCCTGGTTTGGGCAGGGATCTCGCTCGGTGGCCACACTGACCTGCATGTGTTCCATGGAGGAACCGTAACTGGTCTTAGATATCGGGATGAGATCCTTGATCCATATGTCCGTCCATATGCTGCTGCTATTGGTAACGACTTCATTCTGATGGATGATAATGCACGACCTCACCGAGCTGGGATTGTTGAGGAGTATCTGGAAGATCACGGTTTGGAATGAATGGAATAGCCAGCTAGATCTCCAGACCTGAATCCGATAGAACATCTTTGGGACTATCTTGGCAGAGAGGTTGCTGCTTTAAATCCTCCTCCAAGGTCGTTACATGAGCTGAAACAAGGCTTACTCTGTGTCTGGTCTTCGCTTCCTATTCCGGTGTCCGACAACTTAATAAACAGCATGGGAAATCGATGCCGCCAATGCATTCAAGTTAGGGGGTGGACACATTCCTTATTAGAACCCATTTTTGTATTGTTTTTATGCCATTTTATCACATAACACTGTGATGTGCTGTTTTCTCCAAGAATGTACTTTTCCGCAGAGATTGCTTTTTTGTTATAATTCGTTTTTGCAATACACTTATACAAATTTCTATGACGCATTCAATAAAAAACTATTTAATGCACATATCCTCTAAATTTTTTGTTTCTACATTCATTCATTTGCAAATTAGACACAAAAACCCGGTTGTACCTTAACTTTTTGAGGCCAGTGTACTATCTTTTCTGTGTACTACTACCCTTGAAATTATTCCGAAGGTTTTTGAATGCAGTAAAAGGACCTTGAGTCAATGTTTGCGCAGGATTTACTTATTTCAGATTATTTACTTCTTTATTCCTCTCCCAATACATCACATACGCGAGCCTACGTGAATCGGAATCGAATCGCGTAACTTTTAATCAGCTGTTAAGTGAGTAATTATAAACCGTACAAATGATCAAGATAAGTGTTAATTTGTATACATAATTTTAGGTATGAAAATCCCATGGGGTCACTGGTAATTGTTAAACTTGTTCTTAACTTAGTATTGTTAAATTAATTATAAAATACATTGTGTAACACTGATACATTTTTAAGTTTAATATATTAGTGTAAATGCGTATTTTATTTTTTATTATATCAGAATATATTTTGTTTGCGTTTACTTTCAGTAAATTAGTAACTTTTTTTAAAATAATCTTTTGTTTTCGACTTTGAGACGCTGCTCTATAGTATAAATGGTATCTATAAATCAGATGCACATGTTTACAAATTATTTAATATGAAACGAAAGCATGCAATGGATAAAGAGGCCAATGAGGTACTTTAATTGGTAGAGTAAAGGGTTCAAATACGATTTAGCAGTGGATTTTAACTTCGTAATTTCAAATAAAAACTGTGATATACACTACTGGCCATTAAAATTGCAACAGCACGAAGAAAAGCAAATACAAAAAAGACGTTAAGTGTATATAAAGAGCATGCCATGAAGATAAAATAATTACATTTTCAAGTTGTTTGGGAATATACAGAAGTGCGAAATTATATATATATAGTAGAAACAGCTGTAACTCCTGCAAGCTAAAACGGCTCATACCCGTTTAGGTACGGAATCGAATTGGGCTTGGATGACAGAAACGGGCATACCATTTCATGCTGCTTCAAGTGTATACCACATTTCATGAACCGTGTGAGCTGGAGAGGGTTGGTGGGATAGTCTCTCAGCAACCCAAGATCAGATGTTTCATATGGGTGACAGATCTGGAGACCGTGCAATCTATGGTAAATTTCGAATGCCCTGTGTATGTAGGAAGGTCAGAACACGACGTATAACAAGTGGTTTTGCTTTTTCTCGCTGGTAGAGGGTGTTTGGCAGGCCTCGAAGATAGGGCACAACCACTGGATGTAGGATGTCCGAAATATACTGATCTGTGTTCAAATTAGCGTCGCTCCGAACTAAAGATGCTCATGTCGCTTACCCAATGATTGCTGAAACCATCACACCAGATGCAGGATCAATACGCCGATATCTAATACAAGCAGGCAACGGGCAGTTTCATCAACATCATTCAGTTTGTATCAACATAACCCCCATGTTATTGATTCTACAGAAGGATTAGTAATCTCAGATTCTAAATCAGCTATAGAAGCCATAAGAAACGGAGAGACTAACATCTCCTGTGATATTATTACCCTTCTAGAACAGATGCACAACAAAAGAAAATCCTGTATCCTGCAATGGATACCCGCACATGTCAACATTGAGGATAATGAATGTGCAGATATATATATATATATATATATATATATATATAGCCTCGCCAAAGAAGCTAGAGACATCGAACATAAGTGCACCACCATCACACTTGATGATGCTAACGCAGTAGCCAAACATAGAATTATGAATCACACTTTTAAAAAACCCCTAGTTACGGAATTTGACTGTCCCCGAATTATAACATCCACAATTGCCAGATTGAGAACTGAACACCTTAAGGGCATGAAGATTCACCCAGACAAGACAAGATCATATGTTCAATGCAAACACTGCCCAGATCTTCAACTGACGCCCAATCACATCTTGGAATGCCCAACCGTCGCAACAAAGTTACTAAAAATGGGAATGGTCCCTCTGAGGGACCCTTTGCGGGAACTCCTGTACAGCCCTGATGCTCGCAGAATAGCAGAGGCAGTGATCAAGACTTTCGACGGAATTTAGTGGTATCTACTGCATTTATTCATGGGCACGAGAACAACAACAACGGGCAGTTTTCTCGGGCCCTCCAGACATGAATATTGCCATTAAAACAATGTATGCAGAATCGGAAGTCGACTGAAAAGACTACATTATGCCACTTTTGCATCCATATTTGTTGTTTGGTGCACCAGAGTCACCGTCTCTCTCTATGGTGCATTGTCAAGGGAAGTCGAATTAATGGTCGCTATGCTGACAGTCCACGGTGTTTCAAACGTCATTGCACCGTACGAGCGGATACTGGCAAGTATCAAGTGTACGAGTGCTTCAAACATGCCTATTTCCTGACTATGGTTCGGAATGTGTCTATACAGTTTTGCAGGGCCGACGTCACAATACGTCTGTTCTCTCGGATGTTACGAATAGGAGGGCATGGAGATACTGCATGTCATTCAGTATGACCCTCATCAGCCCATTGATTTCGACGAGTGAGAAGGGCAATATCGCGGAATGATAATACACATCTTGATTAGCAACGATCCTGCCTCATTTGAATTCTGACACTTGCTGGTGAGCATTTCTTCTTATTTGAGACACAACACGATTTCTGAACAAACTCCAACCTTACAAAGGGCTTTCCACTTAACTTTTCTTTTATAGGATGCTTCAGAGGTCGTTTTTCCCTCCTGTGTCGTCTGAATGCGCTGAAATACTAATTGTTTGCATATCCCAACTTTTTCTTCCTTACATGTGATTTTAAGGTTCGTCAGATCATTCCTTCCTGGTGCTGCAATTTTAATGGCCAGCAGTGTAGATTAACGTTTTTACATGGTATTGGTACTGAAACCATCTTATACTACTTTAAATATTAATCAGTGACGCACACAAAGGGAGGGGGAGTCCGGACCCCTCCCCCCAAAGCTCTTGTTTTTTTTCCGATTGATTATAATTCTGAGTATATAGTACGTAAAATTTTATTAAGTATTTCTTATTAATGATTAATTTTATTAATTAATGCTGATTATTTATCCAATGATTAGTTTTTTACCGTGTTTTGTTCCCGAAAATCGACAAAATCAAAAGGAGCATGAAACAAGAATGGTGAACTTTCGACCCCGAACTCCCCCGCCCGTTGAAAAATTCCTGTGTGCGCCACTGATCAGTGACGTACACAAGAGTCGGTTTTGGGGGCTCAAATCCTTCCCATAAGAGATTTTTAATGTTTAGCTAAGAGATTACCCTCGGTGCTCTCGATTATGTTTCTTTTAAAAAATATCACTCCTCTCATGAAAGTAGTCCGTGTACACCACTGGTATTAGTCATTTAGTATTATGTTTATAATCGTATAGTATTTTTAGAAACTTACTTTTACGCTAGTTTTTTCTTCCTTTTAACCAGTTGCATAGAGAAATATGGGGGAAGGTCACCCTTACGTTTTCGTGGATAGTGACACTGACTGCGATGCCGTAGGGTCTGGGTTCGAATTCCGGGTAAGGCATGGATATTTGTGTTGCAATCCTTCTCTTTGTGATGTGTGCTACACGCTTACTTCTATGTAAGCCCCCGTGTGATACTTTGTGATGCATGAGGTTATAAAGGCTCTCAATAAAAAAAATAATAAAATGGTGGAAGATTGGGTGACATTTAAGCTATGCTTAACCCTACAATCTTAGTTCCTAAGGCTAAGAATTTGCTATTATGCTACTGTGGCCATCTTATTTTGACTAAATACTGTTTCGTTATATTTCTATTTATTGCTTTACTTTATTCGATGTATTTCGTGGGCCTCGTTCTGACTACGTCATACAGGTGGCATTAGCCACAACAACAACAACGCTTTATTAGATCCATGGCAATTTAGTACATTATATATGCACACACAGGGTGTCCCGAAACATAACGATAACTAGGCACGAGAGGAAAATGGGGTCATATGAGTTCAGGGAAAAATATAAAAAAAATATCCTGCATTTGGTTAAGTGAGGAAGAGCACATTTTAGGAAATGTGAAAAATTAACACCCTCCATCACATCATTGGCTACTTTGGCCACAAAATTCACAATTTCATATACGATGAATTTTTTCCTAACATCACTTTACATAGCCGTACTATTAATCACAGTCACAAGTCGGACAAAAAAGTTTACTGGATTCGTTAAAATTAAATAAATATGTGGGAGTCTGGTTTTGAGAAAAAAAAATGTCATAAAATTTGACTCTCCATAAAAAGAAAACTATTACACACAACCCCAAGCAAGTTTCTCAAAAGTTGACCCATTCGTTTAAGATTCCAAAATGGTACACTTGTTTTTTTCTGTGTATAGCAGTCATAGAGAATATTTTTTATTTGCAGAACATCTTCATTTTAAAAACACATTTATTGATACCTTCCACCGCATCGTTCTGTATTGTGACCGTAATTTTATGCATTTTCACCGATTTTTCCACTAACATGATCTTTCTTAGCTGTACTACTAATCACAGTCATAAATGGAGCTAAAACCTTTACTGGTTTAGTTAAAATTAAAGTAGTTTAAGCTGGTTTGAGAAAATGATGTTACTTAACTTTAACACTTCATAAAAAGAAAAATATTACATATTACTATAAGCAGTGGCACACACAAGGGTGGGGGGTTCGGACCCCCCACCCCCAAAGCCCTTGATTTTTTTTCGATTGATTATAATTCTAAGTATACACAGGTGTGCAAAAATTAAGGACGAAGTCGAAAAATTAGCATATCAGCTAAACGAAGAGGCAGAGCGGACAGAAAGACCAATCAGGAGATTAAGTAAGGTGATGTACGGTAGCACATGCGCAAATATGCAGGTAGACGTAATGGGGGAGTGTCTGAGTAGTATAAAGCATGTTGTCGGTGTAAGATCAGTATTTCTGGCAAAGAGATTGCACGCCTTATAGCAGTTAAAATCACACCGAGTTGCTGCCTCAGCGAGAAATGGCGAATAATCAATCTGTTAGACGACATCTGGATGCTTTTACCCGAGGTCGAATCATTGGGAAGTTGGAGGAAGGCCGCAGTGTAACAAGTGTGGCTGCAGAGTTCGGAATTGCTCACAGCATCGTTTCACGACTTTGGAGACAATTTCAAACTACAGGAACAGCTATCCGGGGGTTCAGTAGTGGTCGTCCACGAGGAACCACACCCGCAGATGACCGGTACATTGTCTTACAGGTCAGAAGAAATAGGCGGCAGACAGCGGGAGAAATCGCTAGACTCATGACACAGGCGACTGGACGACCGATATCGCGTTTTAACGTGGCCAGAAGACTGCACGGTGGTGGTCTGTTTGCACGACGCCCTGTACGGTGTGTACCTTTAACGCCTGCCCATCGGAGGTGTTCTCTGTGGTGCCGGGAACACCGGAATTGGAGAGACAATGAATGGGGACGAGTACTCTTTACAGATGAGAGCAGATTCAGTTTGAGTAGCGATTCTCATCGCATACTCATCTGGAGAGAGCGGGGAAGCCGCAATCATCCCTCGGACATCATTGAAAGGGACAGGTATGGAGGTCGCGGTGTTCTCGTTTGGGGAGGCATCATGCTTGGTAGTCGTACAGACCTTCACATCTTCGGCGCAGGTTCAGTCAACGGGACCCGTTATTCTAACGAGAATCTTCTTCCATATGTGCGTCTTTTTAGAGGCGCTATGGGTCTACAGTTCCTTTTCATGGACGACAATGCACCATGTCATCGCACAGTAGCTGCCGAACAGCTCTTAGAGAGTAAGGATATTGAACGTATGGATTGGCCGGCACGATCTCCGGATCTCAATCCCATCGAGCATGTATGGGATTTTCTAGGCAGACGCTTGGCAGCTCGTACCTTACCACCAGTAACGATTCGGGAGCTTCGATTGGCACTTCAAGACGAATGGGCAGCAATGCCTCAACAACTCATTGACACCCTCATTCTCAGCATGGGCAGACGCTGTGAAACCTGCCTAGCAGTCAGGGGAGATCATATCCCCTACTAAAGACCGAATGTTTCTTGCTGGATACCCATCACAGGGATGTTTCGTCCTTCAGTCGCATTGCGCTCCATGCTACTTTTTCAATCAAGCTTCTTTTTATCCCTCTGATTTCTCTTTTAGTAAGTATTGCTTACATATTACACATGTCCTTACGTATTGGGTATCTTACGGTATTAAATGTGTTGATTTGGAAAGCTTTTGTACAAAGTTATATTGAAAAAACCGTCTCGTCCTTAATTTTTGCACACCAGTGTATAGTACATAAAATTTAATTAAGTATTTGTTATTACTGATTAATTTTATTAATTAATGGTAATTCTTTATTCAACAATTAGTTTTTTACTGTGTTTTGTTCCCCCCAAAATCAAAAGGAGCATGATACAAGAATGGTGAACTTTCGACCCCGGACCCCCCCTGAAAAATTTCTGTGTGCGCTACTGACTATAAGCAAGTTATAACAAAATATGACCCTTTTAGTGACAATTCCAAAATAGTACAAAAATTGCTATATTTTTATCCATAACAATCATTGCCATTTTGATTTATTTTACAAAACGATTTCATTTTAAAAAACTGAATCTTTTTTAAGTATGTAAGTCAAATTAAGCAATATTTTTTTTAAAAAAAGGTAAATAAAAAGTTTGTATCACAATAATGAAGTAAATGTTCGTTTGCCTTCAATACGAATACAGGTTCTACACCTTTTTAGAAGTGACCAGCAAAGTTTTTTGCCCGACTTGTGACTACGATTAATAGTTCAGCTATATAACGTGATTTTAGTAAAAAACCCATCGTAAAATTGTGAAATTTGTGGTCACAGTTGCTAAGGATGTGATGGAGGGTGTCAATTTTCAGCATTTCCAAAAATATGCTCGTCTTCACTTAAACCAAGGGCACGGTAATTTTTTTTAATATTTTGTAAGATACTTATTGTGTAAATTAGATAAGCCGACACTTAATTTTTGATGATGTCATAGAATTGTAACAAATTTAAAACAGCGTACGAACAGCATTGAACTGTTTTATTTAGTGAAATAACTGAGAATTCCTCCTAAGAATAAATCTTGGCTCTTAGTCCTTCTTTTACTCTGTGATATTATACTCCTACGCAACTGATAAGATGGTAAAATGGATACCTGTTGATGATAATATACAACAGTATAGAAACTAGTAATCTTATTGACCATGACGATGATGTAAGTTTTACAGAATAGTAATAAGATGATTTAGGAACTATAGAATAGTTATAAAAAGATTTATTAAACTGAATGTTTTTTTGAAATATTTACATTGAAGCATTTTCTTTCTTGAGCTACATGAATATTGTAATGTTTTCGAGCAAAATATTAAATGCTGTAATTTCTTGGCTGAATACCTGCATGTAAGCCAATATGAACAGGCCCAATGACATACATCACTTTCTGCAACATAAATCATGACTCTAATAACCGTTTGACCTATTCACGGTACAATGAAAATCCCGTTTCGATATTTTAATACAATAAATAGCTTGAAAAGAAAGCATTTCATAGCCATTCATTGAAGCAAATGTAAAATAGGAAAACAAAGCTATGATTATATATATGAAATACTGAAATTTACAGATTTATATTTTTTCGCATTGTTTATATAATAGCTTATCTGAATATTTTGGAAAATGTTTGGGGCCAATAATGTTATTATATTTTCAGAAGAGTCTTTTTTTTTGTTCCAGTTTGACTTTATATCTGATTTTGAAAGTGATAATTTTGCTTTCAGTGATTAAGTTTTTATAATTTACTCTCTCGTATATCTTGAAAATTAAAATCGGTTTGGAATTAACTTGTTCTTTAGCTCAAAATTTTAGGGGTAATTCTGTTTCAGAAAAAATGCAAAGTTCCAAGTGCAATACTTGAAAGTTTCATAAATATTCCTTTCAAAGGACGATCTACAATCAAACAGAATTATATTCTTTTTGTACTTTTTTTCGGAATACACATAATTAGAGAAAAAGCACATTAATATATTCCCTCTTCATTTGTCTATACCTTCTTCTCTCAGTATAATTTTTTAATTAAGATGTTTAGTAACCCATATTTTATTTATCAGATAGACTGTTAATCATTGTATTTACAAAGGGGAAGACCAAAATAAAAGTTAAATAATTTAGAATTATAGTTGTTATATTAATGGAATTAAGTTAGGATTACAATTTGTGAAGCCTTAAAAGTATTTATTTTGACAATCTTTGGTAGAATCTATGGATAAGAGAAATGGACTTAGTTAATATTTGATAATTTTGATTTTTTTGGTTTTTTTAGACGCACACTGCAAAATACGATGGATTTGCATCTCATTATTATTGTCTAAGCTTGCAATGTTTAAAGTACATGCTTTTGATATAATTTATTCTATACCCGCTTATTTTTTTTAATGATTTTTTTTCATTCTCTTTCTAATTCACTGCCTTTTAAAATAAATAATTTTAAGTATTTTATTTCATTACACGCTTTTTTTATTTATTTCTGATAATACACTATCTGGCCAAAAGTATCCGGACACCCAGTGGTATAGACTTAGAGCGTTCTGAGGCACATATTAATATGATGTTGGTCCCCCTTTTGCATGGATGACAGCCTGCACACTTTTGGGAAGATTTTCCACCAATTTTTGATAGGTGACCATATGAATTGCCTTCCAGGCATCCATCACAGCTGAAGTGAGTGCTTGTAGTGAGGATGGCTGATTTGGCTGGCTACGTAATCTGCGCTCTAATTCGTCCCAAAGGTGTTCTATGGGATTTAGATCGGGGCTCTGAGTAGACCAGTCCAGTTTTTGAATACCCATTTCGTCAAACTACGTCTGTACAAGCCTCTATGTGTGAATGGAACAGTTATCCTTCTGGAAGAGAAATGGGTCTTTCCCGAAATATTGCCATAGAGTTGGGAGAGCAGCATTGTCCAGAATGTCCACATACATCTCAGAGTTCATGCTTCCAATCACAAGAACTAACGGACCCAGGACAAACCACGAGAAACACCCCCACACCATTATGCTTCCTCCACCAAACTTAACAGTCGGCACAATGCAGTCACTAAAGAAACGTTCGCCGGTCATCCGCCAAACCCAGACGCGTCCATTCGACTGCCAGACTGTACAGCGAGATTCATCACTCCAAAGAACAGTTTTCCACATGTCCACAGTCCAATGACGGTGAGCTCTACACCATTGCAATGGATGCTTCACATTCTGTGCAGTGATGTTTGGCTTGTGAGCCGCTGCACGACCATAGGATCCCAAGTCCAATCAGTCCTGCTGCTAACACTAATTCCTGATGAACTTTGAAACTCCTGAGAAATTTCCACCAACTAGGACTGCGATTTTGTTTCACTACCCTTTTCACAGTTCTGCGGCTGCGTTCACCAAGTATTTTCGGCCTACTGGTTCGTTTTTCTGCCGTTTCACTGCCTCGACGTTTCCACTTCACAATTACATCACTCACAGTGGATTTAGGCTTCTGTAGAATGTCCGCAATCTCACGAACTGATTTCCCACAAAGGTGGCATCCCTCTATACTGCCACGATCAAACTCACTAAGCTCCTTTGACTTACTCATTGCCTCACAAACGCATAAATACAATCTGACAAACCACTACCAACACTTTTATGGCTTTCAATTACGTATAAAATTGCGTCACTCGCCAGAACCACTTTTTTAAGGGGTGTCCGGATACTTTTGGCCAGATAGTGTATTTGCCACGTGCGATTTATTTTTTAAAAAATTCGTTTAGCAAAATACAATTATTTATAAAATGTCTGAATTTATAATTTTATCTTATACGTTTGAATTTTAGGTAGTGAGAGAAAATTTGTTTTAACAAAAGAATTATGATTTTTTAGAAAATCAAACTGAGGTTATAGGTATTGTTGAGCGTATGTGAAACTTAACAGGTCCTACGCTTTTAAATATGCAGTTTCTCTTAATATTGATCTTCTATTAAACCATTCGACATATTAAACATATTCTCTAATTATAGCTAGGTCTTTCCTATAATTTTTGTAATAAGAAGCATAGATATTAATTCGTATATTGTATTGAAGCTTAATTATTCATACTTTGTATTCAGAAATCATACTTTGTATTATTGTTGTTTTTAGGTAAAAATTAACTGAAATATTTCATGTTTTAGATAAATGTGATGTTTTCAAACGATATGTAATAGGATCAGATTTTTTACTTTATATTTCGTGTTAAAATTTGATTAATTGCAAAAACAATGTGAAGAAATTTGAAAGTCATATAATAACTGACAACTTAAAATATACTTTTTATCATTGGTTTCTTAGCAGTAATCTAAACTAAGACGTTGCGCTTGTGCAATTGTTAATATAGTTTGTATGTTCAACTGGAATATGATCAGTCTCTCTAGTTAAAAACGTGTGCAAGTTATTTTTTTTCTTAATTAATGTTGAATAACTAGTTATCTTTGAAATATTTAGGCTTTATGTACAAGATTAATGGTGAAATTTCCAGACTAAAGAATTTTACTTAATTATATAATCAGAACTCAAATTTAATGATTGGGTATTTAATAGAAAGTATTGTATTAAGACTGAATTGTAAAAACAAATGGGAAAAATGCATTGTATGAACATATTATGAACTAAGAATGAATTCTTTTTATGATTTTATTTTGCAAATATCCTCGTTAACTTTTTAAAGTTATCAAACTTAGTTCAATTTATTTATAAATGCTTACATGAAATTTAAGAGCCACTTATATATATATATATATATATATATATATATATATATATATATATATATATATATATATATATATATATATATATATTTATGATGATGAAATAAATCACCGTTACTTAGTTTTAAAAGCAATTTTTTAAAATTTACTTCTAAGCCTTTGGTATATTTTTTTGACTAGTCATTTTCTTTCTGACTAATATATTTAGGCAAATTGATTGTACTAATTGATCGATAAATACATAAATAATCAGTATTAATATGGCTAATACTATGAAATGTAATATAGTTACAACATTTAGATATGTTCCAAAAAAGAATTTGGTGCTCTCATGAAGTCTTTAATTTAACACTTTCTGTAAAAAAAAGTATAAGTCATCCAACGAAGAATGTTCAATGTTTTCAAACAGCCAAAATTATAAGAGTATCAAATGTAATTTTAAGCTAATTTAAGAGCTTGTGATCACTTTCCTACGAACTATAAAATCGCACAATTCCTTACTGGCCATAGTAATTTTAAAGTATACCTCAATAGATTTAAGTTGGGGAGCAAAGTGTGGAGCATTTTATCTCTCCTTTCTTGTTCAAATTTTAAGAAAGAGAGAAAATGTATGAAAGCCAAACTGCATTCTCTTAAAATTAACTGGCCTCTTAACTTTTTTCAACTTCTTTCAAGTTAAGTTTCCTTCATTTTGTTTTGTATCTTCATTGATCTGATTTGGTACATTTTTGTAAACTTTTCATTTCTCTATTTTTGTAACTCCAATGTATTGGTTCTGTTTCGTAATTGTTTTATTTTGTAATGTATTTTTGTGCTTGCAATTTATTTGTTTTTGTTATTTCATTATTACGTAACTTTAGTTATTTACTTGTATTTTATTTATCTTATTCTGTTTATTTTACTTCTGTAAACCCCGTGTGATACTTGTGGGGTATGAGAATTATTCTATGTCTTCAATTAAAAAAACTAATTAAGGGGCTGAAAATTGCAAATCAATTCATTAAGAATTAATATTAAGTATAGTTAAAGTCTTTAAATAAGTTAGAAATATATATCTATCAAAAGTTACATTTTGTTATTTAATGTGATAAATGTTGAGAAAACAAGATAATTTTAATGCTCTTTTCATAATTGTTCAATAGTTTTCGTATTGGTTCTGGTTGCTACATTAATAAACATTCGATCATAACTATTCAAATTGTTTAGGGCAATGAATTTGGACTTTGTATAAAGTACTGAAAAACGAAGTTGAAGATCTGTGTATGACTGAATACTCATCATTGATGAAATTTTAACCAATTTATTTGTTTCTACTTTCAATATTAGAGTTTGTCAGCTACAAATCACATTCATTTCTAGTTAAATATAAATATTTAACTTATCTCTGAAGAATGCTACTAAATAGTTATTTTTAAAAGTCCCTTTA
Organism: Trichonephila clavipes; assembly: GCA_019973935.1. Taxonomy (NCBI): domain Eukaryota; kingdom Metazoa; phylum Arthropoda; class Arachnida; order Araneae; family Nephilidae; genus Trichonephila; species Trichonephila clavipes. The sequence goes on from BMAU01005552.1 coordinate 444,883, forward strand.
AGGGGGGGGAGGAGAGTTCTACGTTAAATCATTTTGTTTGTTTTCATAATGATACCTTTTGAAACCTTTATCACAAGAATTAATTGACTTTTAGCAATGAAAAAATTATAATTTAGTCTTTGTTGGGTGTTAAGTTTTTTTCCAATTATTGCCTTATCTCCGACTATTTGAGCTAAGTGCTCATTATCCAGAAAACCCGACATCTGTATTAATTTTTGACTTCGTTGTCAGCATATATATTATTTTAAGTAATTGATCTGTGTGTTGGATAATATTTAAGAGAAAGTAGTAACGGTCTTTGGAAGGGCAGTGTTCTTTAGGTTTTGTTTTAAAATCACGTGTTTAAAAGTCTGGCATTTTTGTGAAATTTTTGTTGAAAAATAAGAATTTGTAATGATTTTCAAAAGGCTGTGCTGAGGAAATATTTTAAACTGGAATTAAAATACAAATTAGTACAATGTAGAGCTCCATTTTTGTCTGTGAATTAAAAATTTAATAATCTGAATAATAGGATAAATTGTTGTACTCACAATTTGAAATATTTTTTATTTAGTACATTGAGAAACATATTTGTGTCAATTGTTAGAGAAAAAAGATAAACCGTCAAAACTTCACAACAGTTTATTATTAGTCACCATACAGAATACGGGGGCATTCCTGTACAGTCATCGAAAAAAATTAGCAATACTGTTTAGGTTACACGTAGAATAGTTGTGCTCATTATATCGCCATAGAATAATTGTGCTAACCAGAAAACAATTTGACTCGAAGCATCTTATCTCCTCCGCTTCACAAGACATACAAGTGTCGAAATGGAATAGTGTGAGAAAACACAAAATCTCTCAACACATTTTACATTCACTTCTAAACATTTCACGAGAGTGTTGAGTAAAAAATGTCAAAGTGGAATATGATACGGTTTTATGACTAAAGAATGAACAAATCTTTTCATCTCTGTTACATGGAATAAAAAATTGCGTAGTATTATATTTGCTTTGAGGAGGAACACAATTCTGCTCACCTTTTTACTTTTAAGAAAAAAGAAGCAGTTTGAAAGAGACTTCTCCCACTTTACATAACCGTTAGTAATTGAATAGATGTGTGATATGAAGGGGAGAAAGCCTATTATTGATATGCCTTGACTGGATGGAAAATTAATTTTTAAAAATAAATATTGATATGTGGCCTCATTAACAGGAGATTTCTCTTTATTCTGCCTGTAAAGGCACAATCAAATAAGATTTATTTTGCAAAGAACCGATAAGGCATAGTGAAAATATTCATATAAAATATCGAGTCTTCAACTGATATGAACAGCATAAGTGAACGAAGAAAATTGCATAGAAAGTTCAGTTGATACTCATTTTTTTTTACTTTTTTCATTTCAATAACACTCATATATATTATTTTACAAATAGTGTAAATAATTCCTTAGTCGCAATAACAAACTTGCCGACAAAACTGAGCATTCAATTTTTGTCTCGCCGCCGCGGTCAGATACTAGAAAATCAACGACATATAATACAACAAACAACTTTAAAATTAAAGCCACATCAATTTCAAAGCACGGTGAATTGCTTTTTTTTAAAACCACACTAGTAAATTTAAAACGCAGGAAGAACTTTCGCCTTCAGTCAACAAATAAACTGTACTCGTGAGCCCTGAAAGTATTGACACTCATAAGCTCGTTGATTTTTGAGTCATCAATCGAGGAAATTGTGAAAGAAGTGCTCGAGATTGAAAAGATTGTCCGGTGTTACACAGAATAATGGTGACTAGAACTACAAAGCGTTAAACACAGGTGCTTGAAAGATCGGAAAGCAACGATTGGGCGCCAAAAACTCTTCATGTCTAATTGAGCTCTATAAAGGGACCATTGCATAATTTCTTGATGGCAGTTTCTTCCATGGAGGTGAAAATATGGGAGACAATTTTTTTTCTCTTGTTGAGCACTATTTCGGGACTACTGTGTAACTTCTTGACATTTTTTTTCTTCTTCTTTTTCTGTTGACATCTTCGATGTTGAAAATTTAGTATGCAATTTTTTGTTGAGCACTATTAAGGAACTCGAGAATTTTCGTCTCTTAACAGTAGTCTCGTTGGTTGAAGATAAAAATACCGGAAACACAAATTTTCGATAAGAAATCAATTTAGAGAAGATCGCTTCGAGGCTACTTCTACCAGTTGAAAATCCGAGTTTTTAGAAAATGAGTACGAAAAGATGAGTTGGTCCCGTTTCTGTACTTTCGTACAATATCTTGGTAAAAAATACCCTTTTCAGAACCAGTGCTTAGCAGAGCTGATGGCACCCGCCCGTTTTCTGGCTGTTTACCAAAACTTTCGGAATCTAAGTGCATTAAAGAGAAAAATCTCAATAAATAGACACGAGCGGAAAAATCATTCGGTGATATGTTTCGTCGTTTTTTTTTTTAAATTTTTTTTTGGCATTCAAGTATATGGAATTTAGTCCTTTTGGTATGGAAGACTATTTTGATCAAAATCAAAAAGAACAAATTTAAAGAAACCGTGAGCTGCAGACTGCTCTTTAGTTTTAAATGAACTGTTCAAATAAAAACTATCTTTTCTCTCTCACTGACTTTCCTTGTTTTTCTCTTCTTCATTATTTTTCTTTTGGCACATATGAATTTGGGCAGTGACTTCCCCGAGCTAACCAATAAAGTCATCAATAATAATGGCAATCTCTCTTTGAAATATAAATATTGAAATTTCATTTCGGCTCACCACACGAGAAAACCTGCAGAGTGCAGCTCACCTTAATATTACTGGCTTCGCCCAAAAATGAGTGTTATCACTTTTTTGGCCGTAATTTCTCATTTGTTTGATTTTAAAAACTTGGCGGCACAAATTCATTTCCCTTAATCAATTAGATTTTGATAACAAGATTGGTTATCGATGCAGTATGACAACACTACGGAACTTTGAGGCCTAATGCCCGGCTGATGCATTTGTATAATATACAATAACAACTACATCTAGAAATAGTGCATATACAATGTCTCAAAAAATGTGATATGTAATGGAGAACTCCGGTTCTCCTTCCACCTGTCTGTTTTTGTACTTGGATCTTTTTCTTTTCTTCATCAGCTTGGGCGTAAGCAACTCTTTCCTTCATGTTACGGCTAGATTGAAATGGGACCTGTTTCTCAATCAAAAGTTGCATCTCGGGCGTCAACTAACGGTACAGTTCAAGAGTATTTGGCATGCAACGATGGTGGAAAGGGGTTCATCATGTGAATGAACTGACTTAAAAAAAGAAAACACATATTTACAGCATCACGTCACAAGGTAACGACAGAAAAAATTATAGAAACAGAGATCCTTTCAGAGATCAACCGTTACAACATCGAGAACTAATTACAAACCAACTCTGTATCCCGTCCACACATAAAGCAAAATCTACTTTCATTTTCTATTTATATATTAAACATACCAGTACACTATTGTTTTACTTTGTGTTTGAAAATTTAGCATCCGCTCAGCTTAGGTTTAAGTTAAAGAATTTCTTTTTTGCTGGAGGGGGAGTGTATCCAAATGCCTTCCACAATGTTTGTCAAAGGGAGAAAGTTTCTTTGGCACTTTTGTAATCGCGTTTTAGAGGTAAAGAAGTTTTTTTTTTCTTTTTATCTGAAAAATTTTGAGTTTTTTTTTTTTTTTTTTTTTCAATTTAATCCAATAATAAAGGGATAGGATATGTTGCTGAAAATGGGATCGAGTTGCCTACACTGACTTCCACCTTCGGCAGCAGGCACTTAGTTCCTAGCAACTTTGTAAAACTCTGTTTAACAGATACAATTTTTTTTTTAGCTTTTTACAATTTTACCCTGAAAACAGGCTTGATATGTTTCCGTTAGGCTTCAATAGCTTTTGGTTCTTTGTATATATATATAAGTATATATATGTATGTATATATAAGCATAAATAGTAAATAAAAGTTTCGATTGTCCAAAGGTCCGTTAGTCGATAAAGAAAGGATTTCCTGTCAGGAGCCTAGGGATGAATTCTTATTGCCAGATACAGGTAGCGGGATCGACATCAGGATATTCGAGTAATCAGGTGCTGGACTCTTTACCAAGGAGGGAGAATAGGAGGTCATCCAGGAGTCAAGGAAATACTATTCTATAAGAGAAGCTGAAAGAAAGACAGAAAAAATGAGCAGAAACTTGAAGAAGAAAGACAGATAAGGCAGGTCAGTTGGTCAAAAAAAGAACTCACCAGAAACCGACAAGACTAAGGTGCAGTAAATGGAGAAAGAGAGCGGATTACTTGAGTGGGGCAGTTGGCACGTTCTTCCATAGCAGTGGTAACTGAGCACTATGAATACTGCAAGAAAGCAAAAAAGCACTCAAAATAACTCATAAGCATATGTTACGCAGGATGTTTTCTCTCAGTCTAAGACTGTAAATATTGCTTTGGCGTAGGATCTGGCAAAGAAAACAAGATCGAAGCTTATCATTAACTATTTTTTTTTGTCTAAGTCAATACGGTTTTAAATAGCTTTTGCATTACTAAGCGCAACACAAGGATAGCAGAAACAGTGAGAAAAGGAAAGAAAAGATCGTAGAGAGAAATAAGCATTTTGAGAATTGAAACTAAACTACAGTTTCAATGGCGTGTAAGTACACACGCACACACGTATAGATTCTTCTAGATGGGATACAGATACTTTAAACAAAATCTTCTTCTTCATCTTCCAAAACATGATATCTAAAATTCCAATGTGCTTTAAATGTTCAATATTGCACTTATATCTTTTCATTAAAAAAATTCCTATTTTAAAAACATTTTTTTTTTTCTAGCGTAATTTCTCTTTCAGTTCAGATTTCTGATTATTAATTTTCCTTGAAGTAATCTAACTATTTTTACTTTAAAAAGTTGCAAAAAATTATTAAATCGTCATTTCATAGTAATCTGTTCATCTTTTAAAGAATTATTTATAGGAATGTGTATTTTAAAGAAATTTGAATTTTTATTGGATAGAAACTTTAAGTAAACGGAGAAAAAAGTTTGTGTTATATAGTAAGACTAAGTTTTTAAAATTAGTATCTAAATTTACAGTTGAATATTATGCTGTATCCACACAAACTATAATCTCGATATTTATGTAATAACTTTGAAGAAAGGATGCTAAAACGAAATATATAATACTAAATAATCAACTTACCAGTAAATCCTAGTACATATAAAGCACTCTTACGAAAATTCATGCAAATCTTTTGTGAAATTCGTTGAAATATTTTTAAGGAACAGATACACATAATATTCAGAAAAACAATAAATTAAAACTGCTTTTCTTTATTTTTTTCTTTAAATATTGTGACTATTATTTATTTTTTTGAATCAAGTATTCTTTGATTTTAGATAAGGTGTTTATTTAGAAATAAGAAAATGCCTGAAGTCTGAAAATGCCTCAAGTGAATAATTGAAGCTAAGCATTGTTTTCTTTTAAAACTTCATGTTAAAATCATCATATACGAAATGATAATTTAATTTTTTTGATATAATTCATGTAAAATTTTGAAATCTAATTTTAAATGTGTATTCCTCACAGAGATAATAGCTCCAATTTTCTCCATGATGTGATTGTGGAAGAAATAAATTATTCTTAAAAAATGAACCGTAGATCACACATACACACGCAACACATACACACAATGATAAATTTTTTTTTCAGAAATATTTCGGAAATTGAAATCATCTGCTCGAACAAATTCTTCTGTACATCTATTAGCACATTCTTTTAACTTTAATATATTATTCAGTACTAATTCATGAAAATTTCCAAAATGTTTTACTTTTAAATAGAAATTGGGATTATACTTGCGTTCCCATTGCGATATTCTGCCAAAATTAATGTTACAAAATATATTTTTTATTTTAAGAAAGTATTTTTTGAAAACTATTTCAAGAGTTGTAACATTTAGAATATTCTTGAGGTATTTTTATACTTTAATTCTCCATTTCATTAGAATCTATACTGTTTATCTCTCAGACCGAGCATGAATGATCATGTTGGCATTTCGGGAATCTCGTGATTATTATTAATGAAGCATGTATAGATTATTCATTCTTGCAAATGCAAAAACATAAAATTTATGTAGATTAAAAAAAATTAAATAAGTATTAATTATTCAAATGTAGGCATTAGAATACAGGAAAACATTAATATTTATCTAATATGAAACCTGTTAACATATAAACACTGATAAACTAAAACTTTATAAATAGTATTAACACGAATAAATATATCGAACTCATTCTTTCATCAAAAAACTATATCGTGGTTGATTTTTTGTAAGATAAAAGTTAATTTTTTTTGTAATATATATATCTTCAGGCGTTTCAGACTAATAATATGTTTATTTTAATTGGTATGTATTGTTAATAAAATGTGTTTTTTTTTCAGTATGAAAATCACAAGAACGTACAGGTGAATAAAGTAACCTTAAAAAACATTGAATATAGGGAAGGAATTTATTTAAAGTATGAGCTCTAGTTATGTTATGCTTAATATATATTTAATATAAACAATATATAACACTCTTTTTTATAAGACTTCATAACTCAATATTGGTTCTAAAAAAGAAATTCCAAAAAACGCGGTATTTAGTAATCTGAAACATTTTAATACTATGTAGATTTATGTAAAAATAATCTCACCCTTTTGTAGTTTGATGCAAAGTTTAAATCTTTTTTTGTGTGTTTACTAATAACAAAAACATTGTTATATTATATAATTTTTTTTTTTCTAAAGTTTACTGTCTATCACTATTTTATGAATACTGGATTCTTGGTTTTGCGAATAATATATCCTCAAAATAAGTTCAGGCTTACTAAAGTAGTTATATTTTAAGTTTGAGAAAAATCTCTATAAATTTCTGTGTTTTGAGTTAAAGATATAAATATTTGTAAATATTTGATTTATTAGGTGAATATATTATGTATTTGTTGTTATTAGGAAATAAAGACTTTTAAATCTTCGATTATACTTTATTCCTCATTTAGGGAAGATTCGTTATTTTTTTTTTTTACTTTTACCTCCTTTTTTTTAACATTAACATAAGTCTTTCGTGATAGCTACATTTCTCAAAAACCATTGAATACCAACATAAAAAGAATATTAAATTTTGCAAATTTTTTTGTTTCAAGTTATACTTAAATTCATAATGTTATTATTTTTTAGATGGTTATTTTTATGAAATAATAACACAATGATAATTGAGCTATTCTCAAACATATGTTCTAAGTTAATTCTATAAGAAAAAATATTTAATTTATAATTTTTAATACATAGATGTACCCTAAAATATAACTAAAGCATCCTTTACATACAAGTCCGGTGATACATGTCACATACCTAAAAATCCCACTGCTGATCGATAGAATATGTTTCAAAAAATTTTGGAAGCTTACTTTCAATCTTATAAACTCAGTGGTAAATGAGACCAATTATCTCTGAATCACTTGCAGCAGCTGTTATACCGCATCCGATTTTGATTTGATTTTTTTAAAAAAAAACATCGCATTTTGAAGCTGCTATAGATCAATTGGAGACGAGTCTCGTAATTTTGAGTCACGGTCAAGTGACGAAGACGACTTCTTCACAAGCACCCTGTTCTCCAAAACTTCTACATAACTTCAACAAAGATTTTGGGTCACGTTGAATTTAATGAGCATCAGCCTCTACACGCTGGGTCTTCAGTGGTACTAGGATTCGAACCCACGACTCAATAATGCCGGTCATGAGTGTGAGACCATGACTAAACGGCAACCGCACCCTCTCGTACCTCAGCCAAAGTAAACCAGAAAAAAACCTGCAATACAGCATATGTACCGACGAAATTTAGAGGTTATTATCTGACAAAATCTTACTAAGAGTAGCGATGACTTTAAGGTATCCAACTGCGTTCGGAACCGTGATTTTAAAAAAGCACATAAATGGATAATTTTCATATTTAGTGTTACTTAGATTAGAATACATGTATAAAATTGTTTTAAGGACATTTTGGAAAATATAATTATTTAAATACAATATTTCGGCAAAAAATTAACTTAGAATAACCTTTTTTTCAAAATGTTCTCCTTTTGTGAAAAATGCTTCTATTATACTAATATTTTGCCTGTATATAGCTCAGACTTCTGTACAGAGGCACAACTAGGATATTTGAAAAATCCACATTATTTTCAGAGTTACAACCATTTGAAATAATTATCGGTGTTTTTTTCTTAAAATTTCTCCCCTCTGTTGTCGTAAAACATGGATAAATCCATTTCTAAGTTATATATTTCAAAAATTCTAGTTGAGCCTCTGTACAGAGGTGTGAGCTATATACAGGCAAAATATTATTATAGTAGAAGCATGTTCACAAAAGGAGAATATTTTGAAAATGGGTCATTCTATGCTCATTTTTTGTCAAAATATAGTATTTAAATAATTTTTTATTGTAATACTATTCTTAAAACAATTTTATATACATTTTCTAATCTAAGTGACACTAAATATTATAAATATTATCCATCTATACCCTTTTGAAAAATTATGGTTCCGAACGTAGTCGAATACCTTAAAGAGGAATTCAGTATACAAGATTCTGCAGAACAAGACGATCTGCACATTTGCTCGTACTATTAAAAAGAGCAACGCTCTTAATATATTATAACCAAATAGACTGCATTTTACAAATTTAAGTATAAGAAGTGGAAATAAAATGAACAAACATGTATTATTTGATTTTCATAACTAATATAATTTGATAAATAAATAAATACAGTGCCAGGAATTATGTTACCAATAAAATTTTTGTATTTTGGGTGAATATGCTTTTTGCTTCAATCATTACACATGTGACTGAAACCCATATCTTATTGTTCTCTTCTGCGTGTATGTACATAAAATGTATAATTAAAATCAATATCTTTTAGTAAAACTATTATGACATAACGTGTTGCAATAACTCAGAATTCTAAGTCAGGCAAAGACTAAATTTCCTTCAAAAGTTTTCCTTGATCGGAATGGATCCTAAGCTAACATAAGAAAATATAAAATTGAAACAATTGTGATGTATAACAAAACTAATCCTGGAACGATTGTTTTGTGATTTGACTAAAAATTAAGGTGTTACTTTTTTTTAATAAGAAACAACTGAATGAGAAACTTGACTAAAAAAATTCAGAGTTATCTCGTGAGAAGAAACTAAAACTGAATATTTTTACTGATGTTAAATAAATTGCCTGTTTTTAACCCATTACTATTACAATGGTACTTCCAATTGTCTACATGGCACTTAAATCTTATCAGGTAACGTTTAACAAATAACTCCTTCGTGTGGCGAGGTGCCATGTACCTGGCACGTGACCAACAATCTCTTTGTGGCTCCGACTCTAAAAAAGCTATTCCAAATAATTCTTCTTTTTTTAAATGACAGTTTTTCAGTTCTTTCACCTGTACACGCCAACCGGAAAATTAAGTACGTCGTTATTACAAAGATTTATTAATACAATTTCATTAACGACCTCAAAAAACACACTTTCATGGTTATTTCTGTGTTTTACTCGTAGGTAATTACGAAAGGCTTAGCGTTCTAAAACAGTCAAAACAATGCATATAAAGATAAGTTCTTTAATTTTAGCTTCATTGTTATACCATTATTTTTTACGTTAAATTTATATTTATATAACTACACAATATATATTAGTATTTATAATAAAGTAAACAGTGACTTAATCTCAGTTCTATATTTAAGAAAAATACAAAAATTAGTTTGCCAAAAAATAAAATAAACGATAAAAATATAGATTTTTAAGTATAGAATTGTAATTTAAAATATTTGCTTTTACGTATATACATAGTTATTATTGAAACAAATGATTTAAAACCACGGCTGTGTTTAAAATTAGAAAAGGTTATTTTTAGAAATTAATTTTTTATGTATTTAAAAAAATATGACTTTTTTATTTTTTCAATTTAACATAAATTACATCTTAAGTTTCCTAAACCTGCTCAGATCCTCAATTTTAGAAATTTTTTGCGTAGATATTCTTTTAATTGTTCTTATCTCTGAATTAAAAGAAATATTACTCGTTAAGACGTTGGGATACGATTCTTAAGAAAATAGTTTGTTACTTATATTTTAAAGGTATTATTATGAAAATAACTAGAATAATAAAATTATATTTCCTTAATTTTTTAATTCTTATAAATATTTTAAGTTAGAGTATTGCGAAAGAGATTTTCATCGTTTCTTTTGTTGCATTTTAAATGTTAACTAATCTTTTAATTTTCTTATTACCCAGAACTATTTAAATCAGCGTTTCTCAAACTGTGGGGTGCGCCTCCCTACGGGGGTGTGATAACCCAACAAAGGGGGGGCGAAGTATTCAAAAGTCGAAAACAAAAAATAATTTATGATAATTGTTAATTAACTGAAAGTAAACAAACAAAATGCATTCTGATGTAATAAATTACACTTATAAATGTATCAGTACTGCTGAATGTATTTAATAACTAATTTAACAATTCTAAGTTAAGGGCAAATTTAATAAATACTAGTGACTTTTTTTTTTTCTTAGGCTTGTCATATATAAAACTATACACAAAACTTAACGTGTATCTTAATTATTTGTACCAGTGGCGTTAACGTACACTCCCGGAATCCCCTCATTGTGTGTGTGGGGGGGTAGTGATTCTAGAAGGCCCAAAGCCTGACTGACGTCCTGTACGTATTTGAGCTTAAGGCTCAAATCCTGATTTTGTAGGGGAGGGGCCAATATTCTCCGTTATGCCACTGATTTGTGCGATTTATAATTATTCCCTTAATTACCAATTAAAAGTTACACAATTCGCTCCCCTTTGCCACTATTTTCCACATAAGCCCACATATGTGGGCGTATTGGGGGGCGTATTGGCGCATTGTGGGTGTATGTATTGGGGGAGGGAAGAAAAAGAATAAAAATAAGCAAATTCTCTGAAATAAGTTAATCCTTCGCAAACAATATATCACGGTCATTTTATTCAATTCCAAAGCCTTCGAAATAATTTCTTGGATAGCAGTGTACAGAAAAGACCTTACTTCGAAAAGACGTATATATACGTCCGGGGTAATTAACACACTAGCTTAGCGAGACGCTTCTATATTCTATACGCAAGGGGTACTTAAGAGGTTAAAGTCGTACTGTAGCTTTAGTGTCAAGGTATATTATTATTAAATCCAATACCTTGTTATTGTACGAAGGGGGCTCGATGTAAATTATGATTGAATAGTGGGTCGCGAATGTTGAAAGTTTGAGAAGCACTGATTTAAATTAATTTAATACTCCAAGAACTTCTCAATAGCATTGTTGATAAATTCAAGATCAGCACCTTTCCTCAATTAAAAATGCCTCACAAAAAAAGCTGCTATGGATTTTCCCCAATATGCTATAATCCCCTCGGAATTTAATAAATTTTTCCTGCCTGCCACATATACTCATATATATATATAGATTAGTTTTTTTCTCCTACTGGGTTGCATACTAGCAAATAAGCCTTTGCAGACACAGCGTCCCCTCCCCTTCCCATCTCAAGGTGGCTCTCGCTACCAGATGTTGATGCTTGAATTAATTTTAATTCAAGCTCTCTTTTTTCGGATGCTAAATAAATATATACAAAATATAAATAATAATAAAAATCTTCATCTTTTACATGATACATGGGCATAATATGTTTGATGTTTAGGTAATTTTACTCAGTTGTATATGTGCTAACAATCAAGACATTTAAAACATTAATCTAAAAAATATGAAAAACTGTGTTTGAAAAGTCTACTTTGAAATTATTATTTTTTTACCGTATTCAAGCATAGCTGAAAAGTTAATTCGTATGAAAATAAAATATTAAAATGCTCGAAACAAGTTTGCTTTTACATGATTTAACCTTGAACACAAATTTTGTCCTTTAATCAAATGATTTCATTATTAATAATTTTATCAGGAAACCTTTAATCTATTTATCCTTTGCTTTAAAGTGGCCCTGGTCTCGAACACGTGGCCGTAGCTGTCGTGTCTCAAGACGAGTCCCGGTGTCATTGTGAATACCCTTCGTATAGAGGGGTTGATGCAAGTTAAATCTGTCGAGGCTCAAAGTCCTCACGTTGACGTACTGGGTAAATTTGGAGAGTTGGGTGCCACTTCAGGTGTCGTCTTCGTCACTTGATCGAGGCTCAAAATTACGAAGTCTGATGCTAAATGCAACATTAATAAACTCTCACTCCCTTAAACTGTTAGATACGTATGCAAGTTTGTCAAAAATATTTTTCTCAAGTTCTTAAATTTATGTAACATTCTCTTTCAGAAAAGGTTTCAATGTTTCCATTTTGAGTGAATAATTAATTTTCAATACACTTTTGAACCTTATAGTTAATCTTTTTTAGATACCTAATTTAATACATTTTTACTTTAAGATATTTTTGAAAAATGGACAAATATACATTTATTACAGCTATTCAACCAACAGACTTAGGAATGATACAACTATTTAATCAACTGAAAAACTTTTATAAATAAATTCAAAGTATTACATTAGAGGAAGAAAATTTAATTTCATTTTAATAAATTGTACATAAAAGATTATATTACAATAGTACAATATGTGAACATTCAAGGAAAAAGTAATTTAAGAAACAAATATACTTCGAGAGTTGCATTGGATTACTTATATATAATAGTACGAAATTTTTTACTGCTTACAAATCTTACAATGACCTTTTGCAGTAATCATTCTACTAATGAGGCAAGTCTTATAACACTGTTGATATAGTTAGAATATACTTATTAAAAATAACTAGAAAATAGGATATTATAGCTTAAAAAATACTTCCTTTTTTATTTTTAAGGCGTACACAATACTTGCACATATATGTATAAACATATTTTTTCAATTGGGTTATTTTTTTAATGTTTCTACACATGCCACTTTGGAATTTATTTAACCTATACTTTTAATGTTAAGCTGCAGAAAAATTATAAAAAATCCTGCATGATCTTGCAGATTTTTTATAACAAAATGATAATTCCAACCTTGAACGAATATTGCTCATTTTCAATTTTCAAACAACTTTGTAAACATAGAAAATGAATATTATTTGTACAAGGCTAATGGATATGATATTTATTATTTCATTATATTTCTGCTTTAAACATTAAAAGAATATAATCTTACATCTTAAATGCTTGAAGAACATTCTTCATTGGGAAATAACAATTATTTCTTAATTGCTTCTCCATATGTAATTTTACAATACAATTGTCAAAAGGACTTCACGCCTCAAATCTGCAAGTGATTTATAAATGTATAAAATGTACTTTGTTATTCTTTATGCAAAAACTATCTAAACATTTTTGTTCTTTTTACACATTGCACATATTATTTGAATGAAAGAATAATTGAAAACGCAGAATGTGCGTAAAAATTATCTTCAAAAATTTAAGTGAGCGTAAAAATTTTACTAAATGACACAGACGTACCCTATAAAGCCATGTATTATAGCAAATACAAAATAATAATTTTTTTTATGTGTAATCTATTTTTACATGCCAAAACTGTCCAATACTTTATGTATAGCGTGCAAATGGTTTTTTCATTTGTGAGATATATTTCACAAAATAGTGCTTTTAGGAAAAACAACTGGGTCTGTGCTATAAAACCCAGAACGGATATTGTACTCTCAGTACAATTCAAAATAATTATATATAATATATATATATATATATATATATATATATATATATATATATAACTGTGTCAAATATAGTTCTTTAAAAAAGTATATGAATTTTAAATTATTCAGTGATTGGTAAAATATTGATAACTTGAAAATTCGAATATTCCAAAAAATTGTTTTTGTACAAATTATTATTTCGAAATATATGCGAAGAGAACAAAACAATTTAATATTAAGAAGCTGCAAATAGATATAATGGACAAATGTAATAAGTATTACGTTCGTTATTTATAAAATTATTCTTTTGCTCCAGAATTTTTCAAGCAAATATGAAAAATAAAGTACGAAACATAATTCAATAATTTTTTTAACTTCTTGTTATTTTCGATAGATTTAAAATTTCCTCCAAAATGTAAATGAAAGTCATTATAAAATACATCCAAGTTTTCTAGAAATCTCTCTGTAAGACCTTAATTGATAACAATCTCTGTATCAGATCTAATTCCGTTTACTATTAAGAAAACTATATAAAGGTATCATCTCTCAATGTTCTTTTCTGTCATTTATAATACCCGGATAATAGTGAGTCGTCATTTTACAAAAATTTTTATTGTGTCTGATGAATTAGTAAAAACAGGATTGTGCGTGAATCTTTCACTTAACTTTTGTTTAACCTAGAGAAATGGATCATAAATGCGACTTTCAAGCGATTCGATTTAAAAAAGATTCCTTATTAATCAGTAGTCTGATATACGAATACCTGTTTCAAAGTAGCAATTAATTTTGTATGTGATATTTAAATCAATAATTAAAAATCTGATTTGCCTCTAGCTGCTGTCAACATGACGTTAATTATACAGTATCCTCTAGATTGCATAAGTGTTTCTAGTTTGTACCTTCCTTAATCAGCTCTTTTGCTTGTTTTTTATACAAATAAATGTATAATACTTGATGTTATGAAAAAATTGCTAACATTTTCTTCTTAAAATTATTCATAGATTTTTCGGAAACTTCTCTGAGTGAAATTTTTTGAAATCTAGCTCAACTGTGATTTTTAGATTAAACAATAAAACATCGTATTTGAATTTAGATTAAGCGATATAATCAATTAAGCGATATATGATGCAAATTTGATTTCTTGAGAAATTGAATTGATAAGAACTATTTCGAATGTATAGGTTTGATTTTGTGTATCCCAACTTAATGCTTTTAGAAAATCGATTTCCATTAATGATATATACAATAGGGTGGATCGTGGTTAAAAGTAGAAAAAAAATATTAATCTGGACCTACCAATGCCGGAAAAAATGTTCTATGGTATGGAGATTAGGAAAAAATAATTAAAAACAATAATTTCAAAATTTAGTATCGCCACAAAAAGGGTTTGAATTTTTGAAAAAAATGGAAAAAGATTTAATTTTGGTTAGACCAGATTTTAGACTCACAAAATAAAATTATTTTTCTACAATATAAATGACCATAAACGATGATTATTGATAAATGAGTACTGAGCAGAGATTAATATAGTGTACATGGCAATATTTCATAACCTTTCAGATTTCATAACCCACGACGTCGAATCAGTCCGATTCAAACTTTTTCTGTCTTCCGTTTTGTCGTGCACTGCAATTTATAGACAATGGGGTTTTTTTTAAAATTTAATGTTAAAAAAGACTGATTTTTTTGCCTTATAATCATTCAGTAGGTGTCTTCTCATCGCAAATAACGGTAAAAAGTATACCCAACTCTCTTTTTTTTTTGCACGATCTTTGTTTACATGATTTCGAAATAACACGGTACTCGAATTTAACGATTTTTTTAGCACAAATGTTTGAATTTCAAAGAAATTTGGGGACTCGTGCCCTTTGGATGAGGACGATTTCTGTGAATGAGTTTATGATAATAAAAGTCAACAGTAGCGAAGTCAAAGGTGAAGTTCTGCTATTAACAACTGATTTAATTCGCGAGAGCTCGAAATTTGCTATAAGTATGGAATAACATTTTACTGCTCATAGTCCTGACATAGAGTAAGCATTAAAATGTCTACGTAATCTTGTTTAGCAGGATATCCAGAAATATATAATCAACTTGAAGAACCAAAAAGACAGCCAATAATAAGACTTTGTAACAACAAAAAAAAAACCCAACAGGGGCCCTTAACGAATGAAATTCTTCATTTGAATCAAAATCGTAAGTTGTGCTAGACATATCTGACATACTGATGATACACGCTTATTATCTACACGTATATCTACATGTTTGTTATCAAGAAGCGATGGATAGTTGTTAGTAGTTTTATTCCTAATTTCATTTTGAATTTTTGTATGGAGAAAATACTTAGACTAAATTTTCATTGTATATCAATTAAAATTTTTTTTTATCAAAAATGAATAGTTTTTGTTTTATAAATATGTAATATGGATCTTTTATTACTTTTTGCATGGGTTTTCAGGGAAAATATTGAGAGATTTTACATCTTACACGATTTTTTAAAATTGTGTGAAGGACATCCTCAAATTTACGATGCGTCGTATGTGTTTCTTTACACGGTTTTTTTGCACGGTTTTCTAAGGAACATTTCTACCGTATAAAAAAAAAAGTTGAGTGTACCAAAAATACTTCTTTTTCTTTAACATAAATTGCTAAGACTTTTTTTATTATAAAAAAACTGAAATACCTTAACTTCGATCTCCTTGACTTAACATAAATATACTTAACATAAAAAAATTAATATTTTTTTTATTTTTCCCTTCATCTATACATACATTAGAGAGCATCTTTTCCACATAAGTAGGTTTTAAAACTCTGAAAAAAATTTCAATTCACCCTAATGCACAATTTAAATTGTTCAAACTAGCATTAAATAATTATAAAATTCGGAATTTACTCATCCATATTTTGCAATAAAAATCAGTTATTGATATTGATCAATTACTCTAGGTTAAGTCAGTCATTAATCATTGTAACTATACTATTTCAACAATGCAAAATAACCTTCGATTGTTATTTGAGACTTCAAGAGTTTGATAATGGCTCTTAAATTCTTTCATTCTTCTAATATGAATAATTATGTATATATATATATATATATATATATATATATATATATATATATATATATATATATATATATATATATATATATATATATATATATATATTTATATATATATATATATAGGTGACAAGAATCATATTTACAAAAATAATTTTTCTTCGACTTTTATATATTTGGACATGCTCTGTGTCATATTTAATTGGCACATATTCAATTTGTAGTAGAAGAAATCTCTCTCTCTCTCTCTCTCTCTTTTCAGAGTTCAGTGGTTATTTTATGCTATGAATAATATCTTTTATTTAGTGCTTATAGTAAACGAGTGCATATTTCACATTGAAAGATGTGCAATTTCTTATCGCTCATGACCAAGAGCATGTCTGCGTCATTTTGATAAAATAAAGACAAAAATCTTACAAATAAATGTTCAAAGAAAACTTACTTAAATTCTTTTTTAAAAATTTTGCAAAGGACAATGCTCATGAAATATTCGCAGTCTTAAGAATATATAAATACATGTATGGTAACAAATTGAAACACTCATACTATAAAAAGGATGAGTTTTATATTGCACTAAGCTAAGAAAAAATAGTTTCTTCACATTCAGGTTTTTGAGATAAACCTGAATTCGATATCTTAAAGGGGAAGTACTTGAAAAAGTAAGTTTTCTCAGGTTTGAAGTGAGGCTTTGCAAAATATTAGCATACACTAACAATTGCTTGAAAGTGTCTCTAGAGTAAGTTGCATTTAAATGTAAAATTGTAAAACATTTATTTGATTTCAATTATTTAGACAAAAAAATTGCAAGTTTGCAAAGTACTTATACTTTTTTCATACACTTCTTTTCATCTGTCTCTTAAGAAGAATTTTTATACGTAGTTCTTTTGTTAATGCATACATTACTTCCTGTTTAATTATAACGGAAATAAAGATTTACGAACAATACAAAGACACCGATAAACACTGTTGAAAAAAATTCTAAGCGATTTTCTACAAAGTAATTAAAATTTCTCACATAAACATAATATATTTTGAGAAATATATTTTGCTATAGACATCCATCACACAATTGTCAACAACAAAATGCTTATGTATAATCATTTTTTTGTGATCCCGGCTTTTACTGCTGATTAACGTCATTTCTTCCGCTTATATTTTGACTGAATTCTCTTTCTTAGAGTGCATTGTTATTATCTTATTCTATATGTCACATATTTTGAATTTTCATTTATATATTTGTTCGTTAAATGTAGAATTTATACTCATTTAGAAACTTTGAATGGGGCTAATGGGTGCTTATCAATGTTCAATTTTACTCATCTTTTGTATAATTAATACATAAACACACCGGACAAAAAGTATGGAATGATGTGGAGAAATCCTTAAAAATAATTTAGGCGAATAATTTTAGGGTTAGATACAATGAGATTTTTTAATGCTCATCATGCATTTATAAGTTTTTTTTTTTTATAAAATGTTAAACTGTGTTACCAAATTATTATACTTTAGGTCAAGCCATAAATCGTAAATAATGTGATGCGACAAAGCAGAGAACGGGTGCTGTTGTTTTTGGTTGAGAGCATGGGCATAGTTTAACCCCTTTACTGGTTTGCCCGTACATCGTGAGGGCTACCAAAAGCTGGCCACAACCAGTTTGCCCGTATGCTGTATGGGCATTGATATTTTCTTCTTTCTATCTTTGATATGCATACATTTTAAATTCTTTTAGTGAGATTATTAGTGCTAGTGTCTTTAAGCGATGCGGTTTGTCCATGGCACTGAAATACCTCTCATCTGGAATTTGGCGAAAGCGGGAATTTTCATTGAAGGTAGAAATTTAGATTCTTAAAAATATTCGATAAAGAACAGGGATTGGTGAGGTAATGCGCAATTTGTCGCTTGAGAAGAAATGGAAATGGAAAGATAATCCAAAAAAGCCGATATTATCTCTGTCCACATTGCAATGTAAAATTTAGTATTCCACTATGCTTCAAATTGTGTGTACACACATAAAATCCTCAACCATTTGAAAAAGAGGTATGAACATGATTTTTTATATTTTTATGTAAGTTTGAGAGAATTTTTTTAAGATATATAAAACTTTCTCCATAGAGCATGCAGAGTGTACTGATAAAAAGCAAATATTTAGCGATTTGTGTGTTCCTCAGATATAAAATGAAAAAAAAGTGTGAAAACCTTTAAAATTAAAAATCAAAATCAAATTCTTCCTCTTTCGCATTCTGTTAATTATTATGCTTAATTATATACAATAAAAAAACGTGCCTTTTTTGGAACGTTTTGGGCAAATAAATTGACCACTTAAGAGGTTAAAAAAAAGGGTAGAATTTTTCCAAAAACTTCTTTCTTCGAGTAATGTCCATCTAGAATGGAAAAACATAAATATAATTAATCTAAACGAAGCAACTGTGTGTGAAAATGTGTGTGTGAAAATCAATCACATCAAACAGGAATCGCAGAAGTATTGAACGACCGGCAACTAACTACTAATCGTTTCTACTACTAATCGTCAAGAAATGTATAATACTTGTCATAGTTAATCTATAACAGAAAGAACTCTTAGGTAAAAACTTCAGAAATTGGGAATATTTAGTCATGTATCCCAGATAAGTCCTTGATTAATAATGATTCAAAAGGAAAATTGACTGAAATGGGCAAAAGAGCATCTTTATGGGAATATTGAGCAACAGAGGTGGTTAAATGATCTAGTGTCATGAGGAGAGAGTTGGTGAAGTTCTCAAACCTCTATGTGTGCGTCCAAAGAGCTATGTAGAGAGGAGAAGAAGTTTTGTGTTTAGGGTGTCAATTTCTAATGCTGCGAAACTGGATCTTCAATTAAGAATAATCACATAAAGTGATTTATTTGATACTGCTATAGTGAGGCATTACCGTATTTTGCATTTTTAGAGGATGAAAAATAATTTATGGATTTACAGTGTCAAGCCAACTGCGCTGTTCATTGAGTTGATATTGTACAAAGTTAGTTACAAAATTGATGATCCACATTGAGATGTAGGGCATCAATCATGGGTGGCAAGTTAATGAAAGGTTTGAAGCATGTTGGAACGTTGTGTGAAAAGAAAATACGAGCACCCCCTTCCCCTGAGCTGAGCTTCATTACAGGACTAATAAATAATAGTGTGGGTTAAACTCTTGATTCGTATATGATTTGAAAATATATCAATAACATAAGTAAGAAAATTAAAGCTTTCATTAAAACAAAAGGTTGCAACGTATTGATGAATGAAAAGGAGCATTATCCATACTTTTGGCCCGGTTTGTTTGTCATACATATCATAAAAATAAACAAATTCCGTTAGTGTATGTTACATGTATTTTTTTTCATCATAAAAGTGTTGAATAATATAGTATTTTTTTACTTTTATCCACAAGTTCATAATTGAATTGAATTTTTATAGAAATTTTTAAATTTCCGCTCATAATCTCACCTTTGTCGAAAAATGTATTATTGGGTCTTCAATGAGAAATGATACAGATAAACGAAGTAGGATTAAGGTAAAGAAATGCAAACACAAAAAAAAAATGTTCTCTTTAGAACTACAGATCTATTTGTTGGAGAAAATGACCTTGGTCCCAGGATAAATCTTCTGATTGGCGTCAATACATGTAAAAACTTTTTACGGTGGGAAATAAAGAGAAGCTAGATTTTTTCAGTTCGTGAAATTGTTTTTGATATGACGAATTCCAACCCAGACTTCTGGACTCTTCATTTTGCACCGATACCAATGTCCGATGCTTCAGAGCAGGAAGGTTCATTCTGATTTCAGAGCTAGCAACACTCACGGACACACATTAACACTTTGACTGACAGGTTTTTCGAAAGAGGTAAATAAATATCTGGCTAAGGTGTTTATTGCATTTCTTCGAAAGGCGGACTAGAAGACATGAAATTCTAATCATGATAAGGCATCCTTAGAAATTCTAACTGCTAGTTAAAAAAGCTATCCCTGGTGGCTGCAAAAAATTTCTTGCTGACTAGGAAGGCTATATCAAGAAAACAAACAGAATCTATTTACAACGATAGAAGCATCACATAGATCCACCATCTGAGTCTTGTTCTGACTAGCTACTTTCTCCTACATTGAGAAACATTTTCCTAAGAATAATGTTATACCCAACTTGAAGAAAGTTCTCTATTCCGATATCTTTTTCAAGAGCTCACAAATATAATACTGGTTCTATAGAAAGATAAACTGGAACACTCCTTTGGCGCCACTTTCCTCTGATAGGTCGCCGAGTTGACGCTATTTTCCTTTTAAAAGGAAAGAACAAATTCTTCTGTCTTTGGCGTCCTGTAGGTTTTTACATTTGTTGTTTTGCCTTAGTACGGACTGAACTTATTGCGCTCAGTTTTCTTATTCCCATTGTGTGTTGCTGTTGCCCTCAATTTGGTAGTGAGGGATTTTCGGTTTGTGATTGCAGTTTGTAGATCAAAGAGGGTGGTTTGGTTGGCAGCAGCGGCAGCAGCAGCGGCGGCAGCGGCTGAACTGAGGCCGAGGGTGAGAGGACTGGCCTTCACCAGTTGGTTGATGGGGATAGCCAAGGGGGTGTTGGTGATCGACATGGTGTTGGCAGAGGTCGAGGAAGGGTTGGAGGTCAGGTCAAGGTTCTTATGCAAATCCATGCTGCATCGGTGGTTGGTGGAAACATGGGGAGAGAAGAAAAACAAGACAAACCATATATATTAGAATGAGTTGGGTAAGGAAAGGGAGTATGAAACAAAAACATTGATTTTTAATGGAAAAAGCTAACAGCTTTCGATTAAGACTAAACAAAAAAGCGAGCCAATAAAAAATGTCGTTGAGAAAACAATCCAGCTTTGTTTGATCACAGGGATAAGTCTACAAAAGCTGTTAGCTTCCAAATAACTTTCCGCCGAGACGGATGTTAAAAAATAAATAAATAAAAATGAATATAATAAATTAAAGCAAGGTTTATACTGAAAAGACAATTGTGCATTACAGACACAGGGACAAAACAAGTAGATAGTTATCTGTAGTGCTGTGTGTAAAAATATTTTTGCTTGGTGTAACCTAAGATAATTTTTTATAAAAACAAGGCATTGGCATGCATATACAATTTGTATAATTGGTACATATTGCACTATTTGACAATTTGTTTCAAAGACATTTTTAAACTAATTAAACTATTAAAAATTATAAATTATAGCAGTGTGCATTTAGCTCAGAAACAAAAACAAACATAACAAGCCCAAAGAAAACGTGCTTAGTAACTACTAATTTGTTTTGTCTTTGTAGAAAAGTAATGCAATATAATATGCTTATGTAATTAGTATAGCGTGTACTTTGCCTCGAAATAATACAAAAAAAATGTATGTGATTACATTTCAATAGAAACAAACATAAATTTATATAGTTATAAAAAGCACAACTTGGTTTACGTTATAAAGCTTTCCACAACGTGCATAGGTTTCATGTGTGTTGGGAAATAAATAAATGGAGGGTGGAGATATAGGTATATAGGTGAATGGGGATGAGGATATGGGATAAATTGGCGAGTAGCCGAAGCATGATGTCCTTTTCTTTATTCCAGTAGATTAACGAGTTCAAATAGCTCTTTCATTTTCAGTCTGTAATAACAAGTCTACATCTAAACTGCTTTGAATTCTCTTTTCTGATTCTTTATAAAGTAGTTTCTCACATCGATTTGTTAATAAACTTGAAAAGGTAAGACTTCTGAGTTGGATATCGAGAACTTTGAAGCTACTGCGAAGATTCTGAAAATAGTGAAAGTACTTAAACATATAATCATCCATTAAGATCTCCATCTTTGCTACTTTAGACGAAGAAATGTACATAATTTATTAATCTTTTTTTTTCCTTTATTTTAATTATAACATGTCTTCACTATTCCTAGAAAGGAAACAAACACATTTCATATCTAACTCAAAAAAGCTATGGTATTTTAAGGGTAAGAGACGTGACAAAGGATATAGATTTCGTTACTTTGTACTTAATTGCGTTTAGAGTATATTCCAACACATAATTTAAAAGTGTAGTTTGTAATATTATCTGACAATATTTTATTTTTATGTTTGTTATACATACATAGAAAATTATCCTTTGAAGTAGTGCCGGTAGACATTTTCAATGATTTATTTCATGTTAAGGCTAATTTCTTGAAAAAGTCTATCACTTTTTCTGGTTTTGTCTTAAGATTTCCAAATTCTGTTAACTTAAAAATTATTTGCATAACTTTTTGTCTTAAATGGTACGTGTGCGAAAACACTTTCTGTTTCTTTTCAAGTTGTGTTACATATTTAGCTTTAAAAGTTTAAAAAATAAAATTAGAGAAGAATACCCATTTGTGAAACTTTAGAGGAAAATATTGTACCTGGTATTAATGAGGTACTGGGCAAGATTGATAGCCTCTGGAGTTCCCGAAATCGCAACGGTTCTATCTTTTGATCCTTCTTCGGAATTGGAAATTTTAATGGTTGCTCCTGAGAGTTGCCTGAAAAAAGGAATAATTCAGAACCTCTCAGGATAACTTTCAAAAATATTTGAAAACATGTTTAACGTGAATTAAAATATACCTAATTTCATTGATTTTGGCCCCTCCTTTGCCAATAACGCATCCAATTAAATCGTTGGGGATGTTCATTTCGGTGGTAGTGGTTGTGACACTGGCCAAAGCCGTGGCTGCAGTTCCTGGCCGCAAACTGTTGGTAGCTGCCAAAGTCGCCAAAGCGGGAATGCACAAAGATCCTGCGAGTAAAAGACAAATATTTTGAGCAATACCCTAATGACTAGTCAGATTTTGAAAAAGTTTCTTTCCATTGTTTGTGTGTGGTTAAAGGTTACTCATTTTTAATATATTCACATTTGCAAATTCGCATTAATATTAAAAATATTATTTTAGCTTTAAAAAATTAAATTTTAAACTTAAATATATATAATAATTTTAATCAATTTAGTTCAGTTTTGATCATGTCCCAAGTACTATTCTTCGCTTCTAAAAGGGAATTTTAAATTTTTAACATTCTTTTCAAAATATTATTTTCCTTGCTACTAAGCCTCTTAAAATGAAATATAAAGTGTAATATTTATTGAAAATATTTTTATTTAAGTTATTTTATTTCTTTAGAAGTCCTTTGGAAAATAAAGTTAAGTAAAAATTTTAACTTAAATAAGGTGGTTAGATGGACAAGAATTTTTACTTACCTTGAGGGCTGAGTGTTCCTACGCTATGACCCGGTAACAGCGGAGCATGCTGTAAAGCCAATTGATGAAGCTTGGTCAGCTGTTTTTAGAAAAGATAAAATAAACACAAAAAATAACACGTAAAGTTAACTTTAAAGTGTCTGCTATCTAGATCCTAGCTGTTAAGCTAAAAGACTGGAAAGGGAATGGAGATAGAAGAGTCATTAATTTAGTGGTGTCTAAAATTATAGTTAGAAGTGTTAATCTTGCAAAATAATTTTTTTCAAGTAAGAAATAATTTGGATATTCATATCGAGTGCATCAGAAAATTTGGGGATGTAACAGTTAAACAAATATTCATGCTGTGATAATTTAGAAAATAAGGAATTGAATGAAAAAGTTACGTAGCATTCCTTGCAAGGCACGATAAGAAATATTCGATGTAGGTGTACTTTTAACAAAATGTTATTGATTGTTGTTATTTCAATGACAATGCTTTTTAGGCAATTGTCACAAATAAGTAATGTTACGGAAATGCTTTTTAGGGTTTCACTTATACGCACTCTTTCAACAGACATTCATTGGTTAGTTTGTTAATTTACGTGTTAAACAAAATACGAATTATATTTTTTTAAGTAAATATGAAAATAAAAAAAGAAAAATACATAGAATTGTTTTATTACATAACACTATAGTCTAATAAAAACAAACAAATAATACTGAATAAGATATATTAAATAAACCAAACCTTTCGTGACATATGACTTTTTGTGTCACATACCTGTGGGTTCATAAGTTCCACCCCTTGGCACTGTAAAAAAGGGGGAAAGGATCAAAATTAAAGTTTCAGAAATATAATAAATTTAAAAAAATACTTATACACACAAATAGACTTATTTTTAGGCTCTCTTTCACTTACATCTGGATGTGGAATCGCATACTGCCCTTGAACTGTATATGCTTGACCTCCGGCAAAAATGACTGGGGGCATGGCTGGCTTTGGACGGTAAGGTATTGTCGCTCCTTTCGGCGGGGACTAAAAATGCATGCAAAACCATGTCATTCATGATCGATGAAATTAGACAGGTAAAATTATATTAAAACAGATGCGCATATTTTTCAAGAATCATTATTACAGTTGATTCTGTTTACGTGTAAAAGCAAATTGTATCTTTATCAACATTAAATATACTGAAAATATAATGGCTTCTGGCTTTCCAGTTTTAATTAATCATGGAATATAATTTAACCATTTAAGGTCTCTGAATGAAAAGCATTCCTTTGAGAATGATTCTGATACAATTATGAACACAAAAACGCTCCAGTTAGCATAATAAGCTAGCAGAGAGAGTTTTCATAATATGACTTCATGTCATACAATAGCCAACTAATCGAATGGAATCAAATGAAAAAAAAATATAAAACAATCCGATTGCCATACAATCATATTGCTCTAGATGCTTGACAAGTTTTTGACAAAATTATAAGGAGTGGCTGGAAACATACATTTAAACATTTCCCCCCTACAATACATATCCGGAAATACCACATTGAGATGCTGATGGTGCTATTTAGGTCAGTTGAAAAGCCTCACAAGGGCAAATGATATCCTTCCCCAAGAAAAACTTCAACAATATTCATTAGTCTACGAATTGGAAGCTTGCGGATATCCATCTGATGTACAGAATCGTAAACGGAAATGAATGAGATGTGTACATTAGTTTTACTCGGATGATGTAATCATGCAAAAAAATACATTTCATTGAAATTTTTAACATTCTCAGGAATTCTAAGTATCTATAATTGCATAATTATAAGAAACTGAGAGCTCAGTAAAGGGGTTTTGAACCAGGGAACTGCGAAGTAATAATTCCTATACAATGGAATTTATACTCAAGAGTGATATAGATATATTTTCAACAGAGACAATTCACAATAGGGGTTATCGTTATATTTTTAATCACTACTATACAGTTGGTATTTATGTTTTTAATACGTAAACTAGCAATTTGACTATTTCTATGTATCATTGTTTGTATCAACACAATAGTTTCAATTGTTGTTGTTGTTGTTGTGGCTAGGGAGTCAGACAAGACCCAAAAGACCATTGGCCCTTAAGAAATCCAATAGCAGGAGAGGAAAAAAGGTACTCCCTCGAAAGTCCCAAGCAGTCCAAGATTTGATATGGAGAGGCTTGCTGAGTCTTGCACTTGGTGCAAAGAGGAAAAGTCTTCCTGCCTACACAAAAGGAAAGACTCTTTATGTGGCCACTTTTCAATCTAGAGATTGCAGTCTAAGAGGCTCTGCCACATATAAGTAGGAATAAGTATCCTGGGTGTTTGCTTTCATACAAGTGATGGTTGGTCGGGGTCCTCAACTCTTTTAAAATTTCAGATTTAACCCTAGATTGATGTTCAGGGTAGGTGAGGGTTGAAAAGATAGGTGAAGAAGCATTACAGCCCTCTTTAGCCAGGAGATCCACTTGTTCATTTCCAAAGATGTTAACATGGTTTCAATTGTAAAAATTGCTAGCTTATAAATCTTAGTTATAATTCTGTAACATTTTATCATTGTTGACCGTGTTCTATTACAATACACTGTGGCAATTGAAACAAAATATAATGCATAAGCAACTATTAAAATTAAGAATCGAACAGAAATTTGATATTCAATAAACAAGAGTGAAATCTTATCCATCGAAACAAAATTTATTTCAAAATTAACATATTTTCATTGCAAATCAAATATAATATATCACAAAGTTACCTCCATCATAACGCAGCATATTTGATATATGCATTTGCTGATAGCTTCCGCCGTACCCGAAAGTGTGACAGCTCGTTCCGTCGAATTAGGCAGCATCTCGCTGGCTACTTGAATTGAAGCTCCGGTAACCTACCATTAAAGAATTTAGAATTCATTACTCATAGATATTTCAACAGAATATGTGAATTCAATTAATATTATATATGAGATTCAATTTTACTTCTCTTATTTCCTTTATTTTAGAGCCTCCTTTTCCGATAAGGGAACCACACTGACTAGCAGGGACGATAAGTCGTAAAGTGACTGGAGGTTTTGGAACATTGATTCCAGCTGTAGTATTCTGCAGATCCTAAAGGAAAAAAGTCCATATTTTAAAAAAAATTTATATAGCGCATGATTTTATAGGATTTTTAAGCATTCGGTATTATAAGCTTTTTATCGAGTCAATGAAAAAAAAGTTCTTGAAGTAAAGAATGATACAATTTTAAAACATTTGAATGGTTGTTTTGAAACGAAATTATTTGAATTTTTTATATGATGGAAAATTAAACTATTATATAAAAGACATAATATGATAATGTACACATTCGGGTGTTTTCCCCATAAAATAAAATGTCATGTATTTTAAAGGAGAAAAGCAATTGAATAAAATATACCTTTCTAATATCGTATAGCATTACAATAGTGCCCAAATGACGGTGGTGATACGTCACATCATGGACTGAACAAGACACCAGAATCGTTGGGGAAACTTACCGACCGACAACCTTTCAACAATTTTCCACATTTCACAAGGATTTGATGTAGTGAAATGTTCAAGCATTTCTCTCCATGACATTTCAGGTTAGCTCTTAGGATTGAGATTAGGTGACTTATTTGAAAAAAGAAGCAAGAGTTCATGCCTGTAGAGTTTTTAAAGAACTATTTGGATAGATAATTTAGGAGCGATAACACAATGCTAGTCTTGTTGAAAGAAGAAGTTGCTAGTGGCATGCTGAAGACGCATAAGCAGAAGTACATCTTCATCAAAATGGACAGTGGTCTCAAAAATGAGGTACGTGTACCCTGATGAGTGTGCAAAGGGTATTAGGGGTGGGCCAAAGAAGTAGGCTTACAATGACTTGCGAATAATTAATTGATCATGTATGATGTAAGTAAAAAGTTCCCACACTGGCCACTATGTATGGTTGTAAAAGCGTCTAGGAAGATGTATATAACCAGATAAGCTATATATATATTGTTTAAAATAAAAATATATGTAATTGAATTTTGGAACCCCCTCTCCCTATACATATTACATGAGGTAAAATTATTTTCATTTTAGGAGTACGCGATTAAAAAAGTTTGGAGGCAACTGATCTAGGATATTATAGTAAAATCATCTGTAAAGGACAATGTGTCACAAGAAATATTTATATAATAATTAAAAATATTTAAAAGACGATAAAAAATGTTAGTGAGCGATATTTGTAAATGATCATTATTTATGCTTATAAAAGTATCAAGTTCGAAAATGAGGTAGCAAGATGGCACCAGTTGCGGAATTAATAGGAAGTTTGACTGCCCCAGAGACAGTAATTCAGCTCTTATAATAAACACTCATGCTGTTTACGAAACTGTTTTTAAGGTCTTGGGACAATAGGTTCCACTCTTCCACCAAGACACTTTTAACTTCGGGAGTATTCTATTAGGAGTCAGGTTCGCGAGCTGCAATTGTTCTGCCAAAAGCATCCCAGATACACTTTATATTATTCAGATCTGTATATTTGGCTGGTCACTCCATTCTCTGACTATCCTCAGTATCGAGTTATTCGTTGACTGGCCTAGACATGTATGGACACGCGCGCGCGAGTGTTACCATCTATAAAAATGAACAGCACATTTACTTCTGTGTGCTCCCGCATATAAAAACATACTTACTCAGACCATATTACCACCTACATATTAATCCCCTTCCATGTTGTTGTTCTCTCCATATGTGAACATGATGACACAATCACACAGTGTTCTTACAGAATCTCAACTTATTAGTGAAAAGAACACAGAAACAAATTTTGACTCTCTTAGTACTGCGCTATGCATTTTTAAGCTTTAATAAATACAATAAAATATAATCCGTAAAATTCCCAATGAACTGTTTTGTATGAAATGTAATCTTCTGGACAGAGGCTTTAATCGCCTAATCAGTGCTATTTTTCGTGACAACTTTCATCCCCGTCCATAGTTCCACTGTTCGTGTTAAAAAGCAAGGCATTGTTCATTTTGATATTTGAATGTGATATTTAACACAATTCCATTGACCAGATTCATAATTTCAGTTATTTTAGATACTAAAAACCACTAAGCAAGCACTAAAAAGCATGGATCTGTGAATCACAGAGATCTGCCATTTTATTATAATAAATATTATACAACTGGATTCTTATCTATAAATGTACCATATATAGTAGAATATATATGGTTATATATATATATACAATAATTCCCTCTAGTATCCTTTTAAATAATCTTCTTTAAATAACTTTTAATTCTTTGGTTCAGGACTAACACGTTAATCTTAATCGTAATCGA
Organism: Trichonephila clavipes; assembly: GCA_019973935.1. Lineage (NCBI taxonomy): Eukaryota > Metazoa > Arthropoda > Arachnida > Araneae > Nephilidae > Trichonephila > Trichonephila clavipes. The sequence continues at coordinate 474,192 of BMAU01005552.1, forward strand.
CTAGTAACATTGAATCAGAAATCTCATTTCTGCTCGTTCTACCCAATCATATCTCCTGTTACAAAAAAGTCACTCGATCTTCTCTTCACAGCCGGAATAAAAGCGAAAGTCATTTATGAAGAGTGTGATGTCGAGTGGAATGAAAAGGGGTAATAACAAGTAAGAAATACATTTATTAGGCGAAAAGCTTACTTATAATACAAAGAACATATCTCAGGTCAACATCAGAAATGCAACCGGATTTGTTTGAACGCGTCGGACAATCCTTCGTCAGTCGGTGTTGGTTGCGACCTACGCAGTGGCAACTTCGTACAATTCCTGTGACAACACTTGTCGTTGCATTTCTGACGTCAAGCTGTGATGCATTATTCGTATTGCAAACATGCTTTACGTCACATAAATGTATGTCTTACCTCTTATTGCCCTTTTTCATTCCATGGTAGATAAAAACCCTCCACGACTGTTTTTGTGAATTTTTCCGACTAAACATGGTTTGTGATCTCATGTTCTATGAAAATTTTTCATCGGCATTCTGCCTACTATCATCCCTCTGAATGAGTCGATTGAATTTGGTAACACCCTGTATATAGGAGATAAGTATTTTCCTACCTAGTTATAATATATAATTCACGTTTATTTCATTTTTGTAAGTAAATTGTATGTGAGAAATGCAAATAGAAAAATAAAAGGCTTGAAAGATTGCAATTAAAAAGGCGCTGCTTTGTTAAAAATTAATTTTTTAGGGTTCAATTAAATTAATTTTTATTGATTTTATCTTTAGAACACTTTTATTTTTGATCTGAATAAAACAATCTTCATGTTGTTCAAATCGCATTATATTGGAAAAGACAGTCATCCTTTTAAAAGTTGAGAAATAATTATTATGGAAACTTTGCTTCAGTAAGATTTTAAGTTAGAAAGTATCACTCTCTCTTGAATGAGCTAGTCATTGCAATAGAGATCTGTCAGAGCTTTCAGTTCTTTCTTAACAGATCTTGGCTTCGTTCCAGGTACACGAAAATTTAGTTCATACTTCGAATATCCCTTTGTATGTTTCATTAATGAGTTATAGCTATTGATTGCTAAGATTAATGATTTAGAAATATTCAGGTTATTTTGTATGAATTACGAATCTGTGCGTTACTTCTTCTTTTATTTCTTTTTCAATGTAAAAAATTAAATAGGTAATATCTTTGTGAAATTTTTATGAAAGAAAAAAGAGCACCATGAAAACAATGTTTTATATATTGTGCTAGAAATACTGAAATACATCCAATATGTATTGAAATTCCTCGTGCGATTTTGTAAATATGTCGCTATATTCATGTAAAATTGCTCACAATCGTTTAAATGAATACGTGAACACTTAAGCTGCATTAAATGTGAGATCGGAGTTATTTAATAAGAATAATAAAATAATTTAATTTATCTCTTAAAATACTCAGGTGATATGTTTTTAATAATTAGGAAAGAATTTATACTGAAATATTTTGTTTTGTTGATATGTGTTTTGTAATCTGAAATAGAGGGCGAATTGATAACAATTTTTTTATATTTACCTAGTGATCACTTCGGGTGGGCGAAATTTAAATCAGACTTCTAAATGCTTTAAATGGAAAACAAAAGTATAGTTTGAATTTAAATATTTTTTTAATATCCCTATTCTTCAGAAATTTAGTGCTTTATGTCTTAACAGTTTTATTGAATTATTTAAATGCACATTATATATATTTAGTTTTAGAAAAATGAAATAAGCACGTTTGAGGAAGTTAAATGATGTAAATCTTAATTTCTTAGTAACGAATGAGTTAATTCTTTTTCTTTATAAATTCATAAAGAGATGCGTAAAAACGACCTTATATAACGGTATTAATTTTGAGTCAAATTTAAAACATGTTGTTTAATGTATTCTTTGTTAATCACAGTTTAAAAAACTGTAGAAAAAGTTGTCATTGTCATTTTGGGGATTCATAGAATAATGAAAAGTATTTTAGGGGAACATATATATATATATATGCTTAAGTATTGTTGTACGAGAAGATTTAAAAAGAAATTTAATTTTTATATATATATGCCCCCCCCCACAGTACTCAGCAGACAAAGGGAACACTTGGCGAGTTGCCAAGAAAATAGAGTTTACCACAGGGATGTTGGCAGTAGACGTGTAGATAAAAAACTTAACCAAGAAACACACACACCTCGGTAACGAAAGGAGTGCTGGAAGATACTCTTCTTCGCTGACCTGTCTCCTCTATTTTTACAAATAGAATTGGGTTCTTATGTCTCTTGGCCTATGAAGCGGAATGGACTTGAAAAACAAATAATTTCCTAGTTGCATACCATTTATCACATACCTGAGAATCTAGATCCTAATATTTTAACAACTTATCAGAAATATATTCAGGAAGAAATAATTAATGCGATTAATCAAGGATTGGAGCTTTTATATTATTTTTATAAAAAATTGTATGCATTTCTTAAGACTTTTTAAATAAACGACAATATGAAGTTAACTTTACGTGGACTTAGAAAATTGTTTAGAATTTATCTCTTTACAAAGCAAATAATTATATAAATTTTTTCATGTAAATGATGAGAACTAGTACTTTGGTACCTCATGTTTCATTAAATTACGATGAATTTTCGTATGCTTTCTGATCTATAAAAACTTTTTTCGTTTTGACTAACAAAAATTATCAAGAACGAGGAATTATAGAGTGATGAATTTCACAATATTTTCCAAAGCTTTGATTAAAGACTTAAGGTTTATGCTACTTCCATGTAAAACTATAAACAAGCTCAAACTATGCAATTCCATTTCGTAATCGGTGACGTGGTTTGAATAGTTTTTGGTACAGCATTTGTTAGATTTTGTGGGACGTTACTGTGAATTTTGAAGATTTTTCTTATAGAAACCATGATAAACCATGTACATTTTTAAAATGTAATTCATGTACCTTTACGTGCATATGGCTTGTTTCTATCATTTACGTACTTTACTAACACGTGAGTTCCATTAAATGTCTTTACTTTGAGGTTTTCAAATAAAAAACTAACATTAAATCTTCACGCTTATTTTCGATCTTTTCCATGGTTTTGATATTCAACAATTCTCTGCGATAACCAAGTGGTCATGGTCGTGAGCTCATGATCAACATAATTTCAAGTACATTGCCACTAAAGACCGTGAGGTGTGAAGAGGGATTAACGCACGTCAAACTTTCGAAATCCTCATATTGACGTGGTGTGAAGAGGTAATAACACTGATCAGGTGTCGTTCTTATCACTTGACCATGTGATTCAACATTACGAGGTCCACTGCCACTATCCCTCGTGATATTGCTGAGTGCGACTTAATAAACAAAAAATCAATCCTATCTTCGACAAAATATTACTTTAAGTTTTCACGTCAGTATCATTCTCGACAACAAACTGTTGGTGACGGTGGGTAGGAAGACCCATGGTGAACTTGAGTGCTGCTTGGGTGCAATGTTATTTAAACTGGCCCCCTTTGGGTCCAAAACGCACGCTTTAGACGACTGGGAGGAAAGGAATCACTATTCGGGCCAGTCATTAAGGACTTTCATTCCTGTCCTTTGTTGTTTTGCATCTTGCAGAAGAAGACACCGCTACAATTCCATTAAATTTTAAGCAACTTCATGAATATATTCTTATTTTATACTGATCCAGAAACACATTAAGAATTCTGTATTATTGCCATGATTATCTATTTTACTCATTCAATTTTTAGATTGATTCTTAGCACACGCAAATGTAAATATTTTGCATTTCATATGATGAGTAGTATTAGAGTCATTACAGACGAACTCAATATATATTTCATAGAAGAAAAAAGTTGTTACCGTCACAGAAATCAAATATCTAAGAATTTATAAACGCTATCATACGAGGGTAATGTAGCATGAATATACGTCAGGTTTTTACATAAACTTGGACAAACACTTTTTTCGGCACGTCCTGCTGTACCAAAATATCTCACGGATCATCACGCAAGTACCTTTTTCTTTTTTTATAGTCGAATCAATTTAATATAACTAAATGCTTTTTCTTCTCTTATGATGGATAACGATCGGGGACATTTTCCCATAAATATACCCAAGCAATACAATGTGCATTAGTTACAAAACAGAACTTATCAATTCTTACTCCAAGGTAAACACCATCAGGACCTTCAGAAGCTATATTGTGTCACCAATACAGCATGCACACGTCGAGTGATTAAATATAATGTCGGTGCAACGGTCACGCAAAGCTAGAACAAAGAGACAGGAATGAAGTTTACCTACCTCTTCAAATTTCCTCGCTATGAGAGAAAAAGCTTTGAGGATGGCATCAGTACACCCGGTTACTGTAACTATACGCTCAGGACAGGATCCATCGGATATATTGATTTTTGCACCACTCTGAAATGAAATTATACATTCATGAGAAATAACTAGTATAAAAAGGGGAATTATATGAGAAGGGAATTCTTTCCCATTTATTTCGTCACGCGAAATTTAATGATAAACGTGGGAGCATAATTTATCAGACTTTTAATACATAAGTTACTTAGTTAAAATAATGATGGCAACATACCAAGTGTACTATGCATTAGTACAATTATTCATTTTGGTGGTAGAATATCATTTTTTTATAAATCCCAACAGCAGATTTTATGTATAATTTTAAGTAAATACAGTTTTTTAATTGAAAATACATTTTGGGTTTCTTCATTACTTGTAAGTTTTCATATCCTAATTCTTTCTATAGAATTTTTTCTTATTTTTCCTCTCTATGAGAGAAACATTATTGTTATCTTTACTGTCTGGTTTATTATCCGAATGTGTTAGGAATAGGCTTAATTTTTCAACATGGCTCTGTTTTATCTATTATGTCGAAAATTTCTGCTGTACAGGGAAAGTGGATCCATAAAGCATTGCTTAACCCTAGATCACTGGCCTAATTCAGCGACAGCTCTAGAAATCGTAATAGGTCTCCATTTTAGTCCAAAGATTTCTACATTTGTTTTGTCCCTTGAACTCCAATTTCTTTCTTCTTTGACATTGTAGGTTATATAACTTTTTAACTTGGTATCTTATTTTATTTTATTATACTATACTTATATATATATATATATATATATATATATATATATATATATATATATATAACATAGCACATTAAATAATTAAATGTAATTAGACTTTATTAAAGAGAAATATACTACTGAGTGTATGTAACTTACTTCTTCACGGAATTTTTTGATATTGTCGCCTTTCTGAAATGATAAAAGATTTATTAGAAAAATATAATAATTTAGACCATGGTTTTTAATTTCTTAAAAAGAAATCATTATTTTTAGATTATTAGTATATATTCTTAAGAAAAAATGAATTAAATTAAGGTAACCGACTGGGTTCGGAGACAGTTTTCTAAAATATAACTTAAATAATCATTTAGTTGTTATTTTTTAATTAAGTATGTTGCAAAACTATGAAAATACAGCAAGAAGAATTTTTTGAAAGCTTATTTTTCAAAATATCGACAAATTTCTACCAAAATATTACAAAAAATTGCTCTTTTGGAAACAACTCTAAAAAATATGTATCACAAAAATAAATAAAATGTTTGCAGGAATACAATTCTTTAACGTTTAACTATGCTTTATACTAAAAAAGCTCAAATTCTACAGTAAAATTATGAAATACAGGTGTTCGAGATAAAAAAAACCAAAATTTTCTTAAAAAACTTTTTTTTTCATATAAAATTACATAAAAAATACCTTAATTGAAAAAGTACCCTTAGCTTTTAACAGAAAGCATTTATTATATTAATTGAAAAATTACACTTAGCTTTTAACAGAAAGCATTTATCATAGTACAAAGAACAAACTCAAAAAATTTCATAAGAATATTTCATTTACTTTAAGAAATATCACTCTTACCGTTAACCATTATGTTCAAAAATAACATTCTTCACAAAATGCAAAATAAGGTTAATATTTGCAATAAAACTTTTTAATGATTTAGGAAGGTTTTAAAACTCTCCAGATTTGTGTGTTGTGCCTTCCTGAACCTCATACTTCAAACTTTTGCAGTTTTAAAGGGCTTTTCTTTTTTTACGGGACAGTTTCTTATCTGGTTTAGAATGCCCCGTAGAATCAACAATTCTCGTTTTGTCGAGGTACCAAAAATATCCTTTCATTTCAGAACATAATTTACTTCCTAACTTTTGAAGTAGCGGTAATAGACCAGCAAACCCAGAATTAAAAAGTATTATAGCGATATAATTCCTTAAACCGAGTGTTCGTTGCTCAACAAAGTTGTCTTTCGGGATTATACTCCACACGACATTGTTACGAATTTCATTGCAGTTCTGAGCTTTCCCGTGAAGACATTTTCTTAGGAGATTTTGATCGCAAAGTTCCTTACAAGTCTTTTTAATATAATTAATGACTGAATTTGGAAGATCCGTATATATTTCTATCGACGTTTCTCCAACAAATACTGCTCTCTGGAAAACTCTTCTTTTTTGGCCTCATTGGTCTTGTTTTATGCATGACAACTTAAATTTAATTAAAAATAACGATAACTCTATATAAAAGTACTAATAAAAAAGTTCTAAAGAGATATAGTTTTGAATACAAATGATAAAAAGATAGCAACTCGTTTAAATAAAAAAAAATCAGTTAACTGTTGCCTGTTTGAAGGCTAAATATGTCTATTAAAACATTTATAAAGTGAAATAAAGTTTGCTACACATAAAAAGAATTCGTTAAAAATTTTAAATGAATAAATATCTCATTTTGGCGGTGAAAATCAACCTAAAACTTACACTTCCGGTTTCGATTTGGGCTTACTACCTCAAACAAAAATAGCTACAGCTTTTTGTCTAATTGACTCAGAATTAAAAGTACGATAGTTTTAGAAAGCTTATTAAACAGGCTACAAAAGTAGACTATAAAAGAAATTTAGATTTTTAAAAATGAATATGGTGGATTTTTTTAATGAAAATGGTACATATATGTATATATATATATACATATATATATATATATATATATATATATATATATATATATATATAAATATATATACATATATATACATATATTATATATATATATATATATATATATATATATATATATAAATATATATACATATATTATATATATATATATACATATATATATATATATATAAATATATATACATATATATATATACATATATATATATATATATTATATATATATACATATATATATACATATATTATATATATATACATATATATATATATCTTATATAAACTACATAAAAACCTTTTTTTAATCTCTAAAATAGCAATTTATATCTTTATTTTAAAGGTTCAAGCAGAAACCAATAAAAAGAAGAAGTATAGGAAAAAATATAGCAATGAGTATATATCTTACTTTCCCGATGATGCTCCCAACTTCCTAAAAGAGAAAAAGAAAAATTTATAATTAGTTTTTTAGAAAATTTAGTGTACACAAGAAAAGAAATCACATTGTTTTTAAAATATTTGTCCTCATCAGATCGTTACCCGTTTACTTATTTCATAATAGATTAGACATACCTTTAATTTCATCTACAAGAGGCAAATATATTTCATACTATATTTTATGCTATTATTTTTTTAATCAAAGCACGATACACTTTCACGACTTTTATTTTATCATTACATACAATATACATATACATTGTATATATTTTGAAAACACAGAATGATTTACCAGAGATTTAAAAGCATTGTTCCCGTAGCGACCGATATGATACAAAGCACATATGTTTGAGTTACTCAACATACATTGAATCGTATAATAATCTATGAATACTTCACGTAAACGTTAAAAAAAGTAGCAGTTTGACTAGTATATTCATTATTCTGTCCTTTTTTAAATATTCCATTTTCAATCCTTATAATTGCCTATATGGATTTTTTTCTTTTTAAAAAATCTGAATTTTTTTTAGTACTAATTCTTCAAAATTAAACATTTTTCTGTTTCCTAAGCCAAATAAATGAAAGGAAAAGAAAAATAAACATGATATAGAAAAAGATTTGTTTAAAGTAATACAATAAAAAAAGAAATTTTGAACATTAATTTTTTCTTTATATACAACAGTCACTCACAAATGAGCACAAAACAGCTTTCGGAAATATACACTTCTTAAACAAAAATCAAGAAATTGTTTTCATTTATTATAGAGTGATTGTTTGGGTACTTTATTTTATTTAAATGAATACATTTATCAAAGAGTGTACATAACAAATTTTGGAAAAAAATATTATTTATATTTCGAATACAAAACATAATCACTTACAGAATGTAACATTTGTGTCCGAAAAGAAGTTATTTTAACCATTTTAATTTCAATGCTCATAAGCAATTAGGAGAGCTCATTAGTTGCCCAGAAAGTTTAAATCAAAGGACTTGTTTTTTTATATGTATGCAGTTCAAAAATTATTCTTTGAGATTAATGCATATTTCTAATGTATACCGTAAAATCAGATGTATAACGCGCGCGTGCCCTATACATTAAACCTGTACTTTTTAATTTTTGGATGTATTCGCCCTTTTTTACGAAGAAACCTGAAATGTGCATATGCAATGCTCTTATGTTTTGAAGTAATTTATATATATATTCCAGGCTTTTAAAAAAATAATAATTCTTTAGAACTCTCTGTAACCTTTTAAATTCACAAAGTATGCCATTTCATTTAAATAAATGGTATTTAGATATAAGTAGATGTTTAATTATTTTTTATGCTTACTTCTTTTTTTTATTTTGATAGGTATCCTTTTTATACTCAGTGTATAGCGCGCACCCTTACATTTCGATCTAATCTTTTTGTGTTAAAATTGCGCATTAAATGCCGTATTATACGGTTAATCTATACATATAAATAAAAATGAAGTGTCTGTTTGTAATTTGAAATTAACAGCTTTTTACTAAATGCATTTAAAAGTATATACGGTACTTACATGAAAAAATCAATTTTTAAAATTTTTGTCTGTCTGTCTGTCTTTCTGTCCGTCTGTTTGTTTGGGCTAATCTCTGAAATGGCTGGACCAATTTTGACGAAACTTTCACTGACAGATAGCTAATGTTATAAGGAATAACTTAGGCTACTTTTATTTTAGAAAAAAAAATAGAATTCCGGGAAAATAAAATTAAAACCAATGAAATAGTGAGCAATATCCGATTCAAATAGGGATTATTTATTTCAATAGGGGCTATTTTTATTCAATAGGGATTATTTTTATTTAATAGGAATTATTTTATTTCGCGAGCCTTCTGTCTCAACGATCACTAGCAGTTATATCAAACTTTTTTCTTTGATTATGTTGCTGGCATTCGCCACATTTCCTATTCATGTCTTGATCCTAATGATTTTCCAGTCGTTAACTGCATTGTCAAAGGTCATGCGTCCCTTTCACCCCCTTCCTTTCAGCTTCGTTTGTGTTCGCGTTTCACCCTACTTGCTACTTATACCTATTTTGATCCTAAAGATTTTAGTCCTCACCCATCGACAGTGTCAAAGGTCATGCGTCCCTTTCACCCCTTGCTCGACAAAAAGCAAAGAAAAAAATAAAACAAAAAAGAAACATAGATTCACAAAGTAGAAGGAAAGTTTTCGTAAACTCTGCGAAGTGAATAAACACTTTTTTGTTTAATTCCACGTGGACGAAGTCGCGGGTAACAGCTATTTAACATAAAATAAATGCATCAGAAAGTAATATTAACGTATTACATATCCAGATAAGAATTATTTACACTATTTTTAGCGTTTATTACACAAAATTTATAACAATGTGTTACTTTTGCTGAGCAGATAGGTGTTTTCAAAAATCAACCCACAAGAAAGTTACGGGGCGTCATAAATAATAATAACAATAATAAAAAAATCAGCAATTATATCTAAGTACTTAAAATTTAGCAAACATGGTTTTTTCGTTCAGCTGAGTTATGTAAAAAGCTTTTAATGTTTAATTTATACAATTCCCGTAAAGTTAACTCATTAAAAACTTCTTTATCCTTCAGTCTGTATTTTTTAATTTTTAAATTCACCCGTGCGAAGAATGGGTATACCAGCTAGTACTTTTATAAATTTGTGTTTTAAGATACTTCTCTTTTTACTATTGGTACAATTTATTGAGGATAAATTAAATAACAATAATTATTTGCCATGAGCAATTTATAATTCCCCACCTAAACAACATTTATTCCGGGGAAAAATGAGACATTAAATTTTGTTATAAATTTTAAAAAATTGGATTAAATCAGAAAAAAATACAAAAAATATAAGAACACTTTTAATCATTATACTTTTCAAAATCTTTTAATATTGTAAGATTTGTGGCATCTCATATTTCTTAGCTTCCTTTTCTTGTACATGGCTATTGATTAATAATCAATTTCCCAAAAAGAGAGAATCAATTACGCTGATGGACTACATTTCAGTAATTAGTTGACAGTGCTTTGAAACAAGTGTTGTAAGGTATATTTCAATTTCCGTTCTGAATGTATCGTATTTTCCAGAGATAAAAATGCCTTTTGATACCCAGCCAGTTTGAGTAGAAGCCAAAGAAATACAGATAAAAAATATATATATTCGGCACTTACTGTAAGCTTCGAGTACAATGCGTTTCAAACTAAACAAAGGGCCGAGTAGTATTAAGGGGTCATGTTCTAGATTATTTTCTACGAAAAGGTGGGACTTTCTTTTGTTAGAATGACTCCATTATTGCGCATAATATTATGGTTACCACACATCGTCATTAAAATTTAATTTTCGTAATGTACGTATTTTATCATGGAAATTTCCAAAGAAAATAATTTGAAAGCTAAAAAGTTGATAAAATGAAAATAAACTTAAGAAACACTTTAGCTCTAATGTTTTTAATATATTATTTTTATGATTCTATTTAATGCAATAGTACAATGTATTGTTCTCAATTCGTGTACGGTATGACGCTATTAATTCATTTAGGGATAAACATATTCCCAGCTAAAATTTCTTAAGTAAAGATCTTAATTCATACGATCAAAAAGTTTTTTACTCATTCTTTACAACTAAATAGAAATTTGAAAATAATTTTATATTTAGTGTAATGTTAACTAGTTAGAAGATAAAAGTCTAATTTATTTTGAAAAAATAATCATTTCAGCTACTAAAATACTTAGAGAAGAGGTAAGCTTAGAAAAACTTCATGTACATCAGTGTCTTTAATGCATATGATTTCAGACATTAAGCAAATAGACATTGTTATTCAATTCTAAGCTTAAGAAATCTGATGTTATTTCATGTTGATTTAAATAAAAGACTTTAAAAAATCAATTTCTTTGAAGTAATATGTTTTACGTCTGATTAAAAATATGAATGAAATAAATTTGACTTGGTCATAAGTTCAGATCTACAGATTTTGGAATAATAGAAGCCTTTGGGAATAATAAAAAAGATATAACGAAGTATTAATTTATTTAATGAACAAGTGTTTTTCTATAAATTTTAGCCCAGCAAAGCAAAAAATCTTGAGAAAAATTCTGCAAGGATATGCATTTTTAAGTGTCCTTTGCTAGATAACTTGATAGTTTAATTTGCAGTAGCGTTCTTCAATTTAGTTGTACAGAAGTATAAAATATTATTAAATTTATATAAGGAAAGATTCTTATATATGGGTTTAAGTTTCTTTGTTGTATTGCGGTGTATATACTTACTCTTTAATGAGACTTGATGATACCTTTAAAAAGACTTTTCAAATTTTATTTGACATAGGAAGCACAATTTGCACGTAAAGTATTGTGTTTTCAACTATATTTCAATAACATAAACTTAAAGGATTTTGAAAGTTTTCTTTTTTTAAATTCATTTTACTGTAACATTTTTCTCCTGTCCCGTAACCATGCTTGGAAGTGGGCCAAAGTATATCGATTATTGAATAAGATAAGGAAAATGTGTGTTTGTGTGTGTGCGTTAGCTGTGAAAAAATGCAAAACTTAATAATTTAAAAAGTTTAAAGTATTTAAACGGTGACATACACACACATTTTTTAAAAAGATTCTCTTATCCATCTTTCGTTATAATAGCCTATTTCGTTTAATTTTAAAATAAAACTCAAAATATTTTATTCTTTTTAAAATTTGAAATTTATTATTACTCTTTTAGTTTTAAACTAAATTCATTACTAAGATTTTGCAAGATAATTCATTGTTTTTCAATATACCTATAATTAAATTTTTTAACTGTGCAATTTATGCTAATTTTTGGCAAAAATCTTTTTCGGGAAATGTTGAAAGATAGATTTTTGAAACATTATTTTAACGTTGTTAGAAGTAGGAGCTGGTACTTCTTTTTTTTAAATGGCATGCTGATGGTTCATTGCATTCCGCATTATGACTTCTATGTACTATAATCTGGTTCTTTTATACAACATTTTCATCTGGGGAAAGGCCAGGAGTCACCCGGAGCTGTTACGGGACATTAGGCATTCTAAAAAACATAGGCGTGTTGTGTTTGGCCACATACACAGGATATGCAAAGAATAGGTGAGTGCGTTATCATAATGGAGATTCTAAATACTTGGTATTCACATTCCATCTGTTTGTGTCTCACAGCATCATGAATGCAATTGAATTTATGAGTTATCCCCAAAATCCAGGATTCATCGCCAGTCCGGATTGATAACTGAATTAAGAAAGTTGAAATCGCTGTTTGCGCAGTCAGCAGTATTTCTTTACGACCGTCAAACAGAATTTCTACTGCTTGACAAATTTTGATAAGATTATTTTAAAGTTTAAATCTGTAGTTCAAATGGAATGAATGGATCCAATGTTGACGCTCGTTCCGTTTACAAATTTTCTGGTAGTAATTCGATGACCCAGCATCAACAAAGTTAATGGCTAACAACTGGCTAAAGGTGAATTCATTTCTGAATGTCGAAGAACTAGTAGAAAAGGATTCATTTTCTAATAATGTGAGGTCATTTTGAAGGGATATTTGCACTCCTTTATTTGTGTGGTACCCATTGCTTCGTTCTTAAAAGTCTGTTGAATCTTTTAAATATATTGCATTTGGGAATCGTTAAGTTTTGTATCAATTTTAATGCACTAATATTATTCAATTTTTTTATTATTTGTTGTTCGAATCCGAAAATTTAACACACTTTTTCACTCATCGGTTCTCTACAACGATAAGTTTTAAGTACATTATCCATGCTGTTTGGGTGAGAAAATACTTTTTCATTGGTTGTTTATTTTTTTAAAACTTTGTGCTTAGCCTTATTTCATTTTCGAACTCAACAGAGGTAGTTAAAATTGTAACACCTGCTCACACACACACAGCCACTAACTTTCTTTCATCTTCCTCATTATTGAGTGATTTATTACGATATTCATCATACATCTTACAGATCTTATCACTAAAGTAATTCTGCTAGAATTCATTTGAGTATTCAAAATGCGCTTGGCTTTTATTGTAAATGATTTACACCAAAGTAGCAGTGAACGCAAATCAACACTCAAAAGAAAGAAAAAGGCGTCAGGAAGGCCGTTAACTATTATTAGCCAACGAGATTCGCATTGACGCGTATTTTCCACTCTCTTTGCATTTCTATTATTTGTTTGTTAACTTTATGCTTTGATTTTTATTTAAAATTTTTCTTCGCTTATCTTTAAAATTAAATAAATTTAACAACTTTGCCTTGTCTCAGACCACGATAAACATGATTTCAGGAAAGAAAGAAATATACTTTTTCTTTTTTAATAAACGATGAATATTTCCTAAAAATTAGCAAACTGTTCCTTAGAAGATTGGATATTCTTATTTTCTTGAATGTGTTTTATTGACTACTATCAGGTGAGCAAAGTAATCAATATAATGCCTTTTGGCAATTTATTGGGAATTTCGCTTAAACGAATCTGATGTTTGCTCAAGCTGAAAATGGACGATAAGAACATACATGATTTACGAGTTCGTTCCTTATCAATGCCTTAACGTCTCACCTTAAATTACTCTTCAGCACGTATAACCCAGTATTCTTAGAAAATGTATAATGAAGAAAACGACAGATTTTAAATATCCTTAAACATTCCACGCCTGCTGAATGTAAATATTTTTATAATGAATTTTTAGTTTCTCTTATAATTTTCAAAAGGAGTTTTCGTAAGAGTTTTAAGTATTTCTGTAAGAGTTGGATTTATTTGCTTATCCTTATTAATAACTAGTTAAATTACATACCGTAAAATCCGGCGTATAATGCGTACTTTTAACACAAAAATTAGTATCGAAAGCTTTAAAAATAAAAAAAATAAGCATAGAAAAAAATTAAACTTTTAAATATATTTAAATACCGTTTATTTAAAAGAAATGGCATGTCTTATGAACTTAAAGAGTTGTAGTTCTAGAAGTACACTATTTTTTCTAAAACTTATAATAATACCTCGATTAAATGACTTCAAAACACAAGAGCATTGCCCACATATATTTCAGGTTTCTTTGTTAAAAAAATGGTGCGCATTATACGGCGAATATACTTTAAAATCAAAAATTGCAGCTTGAAAGTATAGGTGAGCGTTTTACGCCAGATTTTTCGGTATATATATAATTATGTTTTTTTTTAAACTAAAAACTTCATTTAAGGTATCTGACTTCGTTCGAAACCGTGAGTTTAAAAAAATGTATAAATGAATAACTTTTTGATATGTATTGTCATTTGAATTAGAAAAAATATATTGATTTGCTAAAAGAATATTTTTCAATAAAAAAACTTTAAAGAAATTTTTGGTAAAAAACGAAGAAAAAAAGGACGTATTTTCAAAATATCCTCCTTCCATGGAAAATGTTTCAACAATAATAATATTTTGCGTATATATAGCTAAGACGTCTGTACAGAGCCAGGACTAGAATTTTTGAAATGTATAATTTAGATTTATATTCACATTTAATATATCAGAGAAATTTTAAAAGAAAACACAAGTTATTATTTCAATTGATTGTAACTTTAAAAATTATGGGAATGTTTATTCCTCACTTCTTTATTGGATTTAATCTATTGTAGAGAAGATTGAAATTATCCTTAAATTTTTGGTCATGACTTATTTTAAATAATTTATTTAAATAGCTTATATTCCCGCATTTTTTGAATGAAACATAATTTTACCCGGCATTTTCTTACTCTCAAGTGCTACAAGAAACCAGCCAAGAATGTTCTTTTTTTTAACAGGCAAGTAAACTTCGCTTAGATAAGCAAATAGGAAAGTAAACAATGCAGTCAAGTGCAGAGTAAATATTAACAATCCCAATTTTTCATACATAACTTGAGCACAAACAGTAAAATCCTTAACTAACCGAGTCAAAAACAATATTTGAACTATAAACCCCATTGTAAGACTAGAATGAAAAGCCCTTACTTACTTTAAATGCTATTTATTTAACTTGCCAGTTCTCTGGCTGGAGCCCCAAAGTAAGGATGAAGGGTAATTTTTAGATAGTATGTGTTGATTCCTCATACTTAGGAAATTGGAAGTAACTCGTGCATTTTAAAGTTTTCAGGATAGAATCAGACACTCATTTGTCAGTTTTCAGTTATCCTTCCTTAAAACAGTCTGATTTATTAGTAATAAAACAATTTTAAATTCTCTATCGTAATTCCACCTATTTTCGTATGAATTTTTAAAATAAATTTAAACTTAGCTTCTTAATTCTTAACATTTATATGATGAAAATCATTTATGAATATAAAACATATAGAAATGCAATGTATTTGATTTAATGTAAACTTAAATTTGGTGCAAAAAAGGACATTGTTGACTTCCACTTTTGATTGATGACATCAAAAGGCACAGGAAAATTCAATTTCCTCAAAAAGTTTCGGACTATATACTAAGTATAGAATTACTTTTGCACTTATCTGTTAAAAACTTCACTACCTTTTTATAAAATTACGATGAGAAATTCACGACAATTTGTTGCCTTGGAAGAATTCATTGAAAAATGTTTTGTATGACTTTTATTCTGTTAGCCTAGTGCAATTCCTTTTGACACGAGAATGTGGAAAGTTAGAAATAGAAAATTTGAAAATAAATCACGTGTTTGTATAATACTAAACAAAAAAAGAAAGTACGCTTTCTAAGAAATTGTGATATATGTATTCAAATTCGGTTCCAATGAAGGCATTTAAAAACAACAAAAGAACGAGTATTGACAAAAGAAAAAGCTGTTATCTGATTAAATTTTAAGTACATTATATTTAAAGTAAGACTAATGTATTAATCCAGGAATCTTTTTAAGAAAGTTTTTAAACAAAGCTATTAGAATGTATAACATTTTTAAGCTCATTCAATGATCTTACAATTCCGTGTAAATATTTTGAATCTCGTTTACATAAAATGACAAAATATCTTCGTTTATTGAATTAGTTTATTCATTTAAGAAGAATAGATATTTTTATTTCCAAAAGAGAAACATTTCATTAATTAAAGTAAATTCATTAATTAATACTTAAGAATAAATTATAGGGAAGTCTACGGAATTTTAAATAAGGAATTAATACGTATTATTTTTAGAAAAAAGTTTTTTTTAACTATTAATATTAATGAAAAATTAAAAAGATAAAGAGTTATAATGTGAAATTCGTTTTTTTCCTTTGAGCTTCTATGAAAATTTATATAAATTATTTTTTCAGCTGCCTATCTATTTGAGAGTGTGACTGTATTATTTTATAGCGATAGAAAAAAAGGTAAAAAACCTATTTTATCGGAATGATTTGAATATATAAACATAAGATATCGTTTGCTGAAGCAGTTTGCGGGTAAGCAATTTTCTATAATAGAATTTGGGTATTTTATATAAAAAAAGTATATACAATTATTTTTCTAGATCACTCTTTAAGATATCGAATATGGAAGTCTTATTTTGAACCACAATATTGCATTTACAGCATTCCAATAAAAATCTAAGATAATTCATTCAAAGAACTTTTATGAATTTTAAGAACATATATTGAAAAAGATTCTACTTTTATTAAAACATATAATCTTTATAGATTAAAAGTTAAATAATACAATTTTATGTCCTATTTTTACGAATGCAAATATTGCATTTTAAAAAAAAATGGATTTCCTTTCTAAAATCTTGACTTTAATAAGCTGGTTTCTTTCTTTTATTTAACAATCACGTTCTTCTAAATACGTTTTAATGAATCTGAAATAGAAAAGGGGAGAAAAATTTGCATGCAATGTAATTTTTTAAAAAATATTTGAAAAGTGTAATTACGTTGCTTATATATATATATATATATATATATATATATATATACATATATATATATATATATATATATTATATATATATATATATATATTAATATGCTACTCATACTTTTATCCGATAGCATCGTATTCTTTTTAAACAAATTCGCTTCTAACTAAACTGAAAAATCTATCACGAAAAATATCTCCCAAACTGTAATGACTGCTATGTATTTCATATATATGGTCAACAAAATTTAATTCAATCGAAAGCTCTGCTCAATAAAAATGGCTCAAAGAAAACAAACGAAATGCTATTTCATTCCACCCATCCACTCGAAAGCTAGCCGCGAGTCGCAACACATTAAGGAAGATATATGGTGCAGACAAATCGGCCCATGACAGACAAGACTGCATTTTTATTGAAATGATCGCAGTTTAAATAAATTGAAGCTATCGATTTTTCAGTTGGCGAGTAGGATTCCTTTCGTAGTAGAATGTGTCCCGAGGCAGAATGTGAGAGTTATTTCCAGACTGTTTGGGCGTCCGTCCAAGAAATCTACAATGAGCAACACAAAAGCCTAGCTATAAAAACCATTCTGATATATTTAGACAGCTAGGGTAAGCCTTCTATTGCTGTATTTCAAAATTTTTTTTTACCAAAACAATATAGCATCTTTTTATTTATATTTTTGTGAGGGGAAATTAAAAGTATGGCAAAGGTTTTGCCTAACCAACAACTCTTTTGGATGTTTGCTTTGTTTCGTCATATCAAATAAATTTTGCCTACCCAAAAGTGCTTAATGATCTTTTTTTTAGATGTTTTATTTTGATTTTTATTATTTAAATAAATAAAAATCAGTTAGTTTGAATCTTTTCACAAATTATTATTGTTTTTAAAATACTTCCTGATAAAAAAAATTATTTTGAGAGCTTATCTGTTAAATAAATTACGTTGATTTATCAAAATCCCCAGTACTATATGATAGTTGTTATATGTAGTACGTGATATGTGCATAATATGTTATAAATAACTAATGATTTGGTAAATTCATGTAAATTTTCTAATTTTAATGTGAATTAAATTAGAATATAAATGAGTTTCCAAAAGTGATAAACTTCTTGCAGAGACAAACAAACACACACAAAATGTGGGAAAGGAAATTTTAGAATTTTTTTAATCTATGTCTCAAAGAGAGTTAGATTACATATTATTATAAGAAAGAAAATGAACGATAAATGTCAAACATGTATATTTGAAATTACTAATTAGGAGAAGTATATTTCGATGTAAAATAAATAGATGTTTTAATCATCAAAATGTAATAAGTAAATTTATAAATATCTAACAAAATGAACTAATTAAAAGTAATTTTTTAAGCAGTTTAATATATTTTATTCCATGTTTAATTTGAACTGGCTGTTTTACTTATACGTTTTGCTTTACTTGGTTTTATAAGATTTATATTAATTTTATTAAATATCCTATATATATATATATATATGTATGCATAGATATATATTTCTAGTTAATGCGTTTACTTTACGGTAAAAGTTAAAAGTTTACGTTAAAATTTTCCTTCAATTATACATTCTTTATTTCTATGGTCAAAGTGGATTAAAAATTGCAAAGAAAAAGATCAAAAACATGAAATAGCATTGCTTGTTCAAACAGTAAAAATTTCTCCAATTGTAATATTATGGTTTTGAAAAAAGATGAATTTCAAAACTGATACTAAACTCATTTATTGTGTTGCATTTTTAAATGCTAAATTTTTGCTAAAACTTTATTGCTAAATTTTTTTAATCAAAAAGGAATGAAGAAAAAATCTAAATTTTTAAAAGTATTATTTGGTTACATATTTTATTTAGACCACCATTACATATTTACAAATAAGAAAAGATATACTTGAAAATAAAATAATTCAGTGAATAAAAAAAACTGATAATTTTATAGAGATTTAAAAAAATAGAATTTTACTGCAGCATTATAGTGTTAAAAACTGAAAGATTTTTATAAAGATACAGTTTTGTATTCTTAAATTTTCATAGAGATTTCCCTTTTTAAATAACACGGTTATCTTATTAATCATCAACTAGAAATTTAAGATAAGTTTCTCAATCGGCAAAGAACTTCACTGTCTTTTGTCAATATCTGATACTTTGATGCCCTATTTCAGGGAAAAGAAATGTAAACCTATTGATAAAAAGGTCATGGATATTTGATAAAATAGACGAGCAGTGAACTTTATATATAAACACTTCTATAAAAACATTAAATAACGTTCTAAGAAAATTATCACTTTAATGCTTATTCGGACTGTAATAAATCAAACACGTGTAATTTCATCAAAGCATATAATGTAATCTGTTTATATCAATCATTAAAGTTCATCATTCAGATCAATAATCTGTGTTATATATTCAAAGCAAAAAAGTTTTGCTATTTTTGCTCGAATTATATTGAAAATTCCCTATAGCTTTGTTTGTGATACATAATATTTCGATATTTAAAAAAAACTGAAGAATTGAGGACACAAAAAAACTTACATCCGAAAAAATAATCTATGAATTTCCTCAATTTTATCTTAAAATATTCAAAATAAACGAAACTCCATATTTCCAAATTAAATATTATGTGCTCGTATTTGTGATCAAAATTCACACATTTTAACTCTTCGTAAATATTGCCAATATTTCTTGTTTCATTTGAATGTCGTGTGACTATTGTTTACGAAAACAAAAACAATCGTCATTTTCCCAGATAATGCTTTGCTCAGTGTATAAAAATAGTGAATAAAGTTTTCTTCTGGAATATATATTGCTTCTTAAAAAATTCTCTATTTTTACTCTCTGTACCCTTAAATATAAGGCTCCGGTATAAAAATTGTCATTTTCATTTAAGTATATTGATTTTTATAAAATAGTACTAATATCTTACTTAAAATATTTGTAATTCCTTTTTGAAAAAATTTAAACTATAATACATATCAGAATCACATTGTGTTTCTTAAATAATTTGGATAGACCAAAGACCAAGTAAATTTTTATTTAAGGTGAGAAGGAAAAGTACCTATATATATATGAATTCCCTAAGTAACTCTTCACTAAATGTCTTACAATAATATTCTTTTCACATCAGTTAATATGACTGATGATTATACGTATATAATTACTAATTACTTAAAACTATAATTATATTGCTACACAATACTTAAACGCAATACATTTACCTGTTGAAATTAATTTAATTAAACATTATATGCAATTAATTTTAAATAATTGTATGAAAATTTGTACAGAAATCTCATTTTCAACCATTCATTCTGTACTTATGCCTCAGATTATATAATAATATGTTTTATTTTGTGTAAATATATGTGTGCTTGTCATTCAGTAGGGTTTCAGCTCTAAAACTTTTTAAGAATATAGTCTTAAAAAACAAAACGTTTCACACACATAATGTCTTTAAAAAATCCTTAAGAGCTTAAGAAAAAAAATGTTAAAAGTCTAAATTTATAGAACAAAGAGTTTTGTTAAAGAACAGGATAAAGAATTCAAAAAATATTATTTTTAAAAAGGGAAAACTCTCTCTGCAACTTTCTCAGGTATAGGACATGAGGAAATCAAGAAAAAAAAAAGTATCTTTACAATTTCATGCATATCTGTTCGAAACAAAAAAAAAAACTGTTAGAAGACTTAAGCCAAAATTACTGTCATATTTTCTCACTGAGTATGCTAAGAAATAAGCAAATTAGAAATATCAAAAGCTGTTTTTAAAATTATTATACTAATTTTTTTAAATATTGTTTACATAGAGTCCATAAAATTTTAGTGACTCATATAAACTGTTCATCAAAATAATACAAAATTAAATATATATTCCTACATAAATTTTAAATTCATTACATATTTTAATTTAAAAACGTGTGATACACAAATTTTCAGTTTCCTATGTGTTATATTTAATCGTAAAAAAAGTATGTTAAGAATAATACAATTCCCCATAAAATTATTTTTGTTGAATTATATATATGCTGAGTCTATATATATAACTTTTTTTACATTTGAATAAAGGGAACCAAAAATAAGTAAAAAAGCCAATAATATTCTTAATAATGCCACGTAACAAATGGAAGAGGCCATAAGATTTTCTTATGTAAAAACTTTCTCAAAATGTTTTTAAGGTTATTAGATACATCGAAACAGAAAAAAAAATTCTTTGAAATTATTTTCTTAAAAGATAAGCAAGGAAATTTTGTTATGCTTACTGGATGGTTAAGAAATATTTTTTGTTTTAAAATTTAACATCATACATCAGTTTTCTGAGCGCATTGTCACCCTTTTTTAAACTAAATCAGAAAATTAAAGAAAGAACTAAAATCAGGTGTACTGTATAAAATATATTCTGTCTTATTGTCATAATTTGGTTACTTTTATTCTTCATTTTAGTTTCAGTAATCTTTAGTATTTTTACGATAAGGTTAAAAATAGATTTTATTAAAAAATAAAACTGTCAGCTATATAGATTTAAAAGAATCTATTATTTTTAGTACTTTAAAAATAATTTTATTTGATTTTTAGGATTAAAAAAATAATAAAGCATAAATGAAAATACATCCATTTTAACCAAAATGATGACTGCAGAAATTATTTATCAATACATATTATTAAATCATGTGCTGAAAAGTTGGGAGCCGGTTTCATTTTACAACATTCTTGATTTTTTTAATTCGATTTGACAAATATATTTTAAATTATGTGTATCTACACACACACACACACACACACACACACACATATATATATATATATATATATATATATATATGCATGTGTGTTTATGTATATATGTATATATGTTATGTGTTTACGTATATATATAATGTTTGTTTATGTATATATATATTTATTTGTGTGTGGTGTATGTGTATTTTAAACTAAATGTATAACATTTTAAGGCAATAAATGTGTCAATTACAGCCCACTATACTCTAAATTTATGAAGGAAAAATGTACATATGTTGTTAATTTAAAAATAAAAAAATATTGTCATTGCAATCTTCATATATAAGCTATCACTCTCCAAATAATTTATTTTGTGATAATTTATTTTAATTCTGTACTTTTAATTACCGCATTTAGCATTAGTATTAAAACCTTTCCTGGTCAATATAAAAATTGCAGCAAAATTTTCAAGATAATTCAAAGAAAATTATTTAAAGATAAAAAAAAGAATATAGCAAAACTCTTGATAAAATAACAGTTAAAATAAACGAAATTTAAATTCCTCAATTCAGATTCAAATGAATGATTTTATATAATTATAAAACGATTAGCTTCGAAACTTTATATAAAATTCTGAATTTCAATATAAATGTAAATAATCCAAATAATTGTTAAGTATGCAATGTAATTATTAGCTTAACCCTTTAAAAAACTTTTATGAAAAACTCTTCAGAAAATTCTCATTTAATATAAAACTAAACGTTATTGCTACAAAGTTTCATTTCAAAAAATTGCTTAAAAACTATAATATACTATTATATATTATTACTATTATATACTATTACATACTATTATATTTTATTACTATTATATACTATTACATACTATTATATTTCATTACTATTATATACTATTATATATTATTACTATTATATACTATTGTTATATATTATTACTATTATATACTATTGTTATTATATATTATTATTATTATTATATACTATTGTTATTATATATTATTCCTATTATATACTATTGTTATTATATACTATTATATAAAACTATATTATACTATTAAAAAAATAACTTAAAAGGTATTTTTTACGCAAGCAGTATTTTTTTAAAATGTTACTGCTTTGTAAGAGTAAATTAAACATTACAATAGTATTTATCAATTTCAATTCACTAAATAAAGAAAAACATTATCCATAGAAGGAAAGATAAAAATATGAATATTCCTGAGTTTATACGAACATAATATGTGCATCTTATTCTGAAATATCTTTTTTAAAAAAATAAGTCAGTATAGAAAGGATTATTTAGAGATAAGGAGGATAAAATGGTTTATATAAAAGCTTCTTTAGCATATAGCATGAAAATAAATCATTTTATAGGACTTTAAAGATTGTGCATTTTTATAGTATTTGATACAAGCATTTCTAGTGGAAAAGAGTATTACCTTTTTATGGTAGTTTTCTTAGAATATTTCATGGTAGTTTAAATCAAAGATATTTGTGCTATTATTTTGTTCGCTTAAGTATTTTCTGTTTTGGAATTTTATGTTATTAATCAGAAATCTCAGGAGGTTTGATGTGACTTATGCATCATTTTAGTCACTTTATTTGCAAATAATAGCTTATTAAAATTTATGATTGATTGGTGAATCAATTGTGTCATAGTTAACCTAATTCTTCTTGAAGAAAATTCATAAAGATTTTTTTTTTATAAAAGATTGTGTTTTTTTGTTTCATTTTGATTCTGTACGCAACTCACTTCCTAAGACTTCCAGTTCGAAATCAAAAACTTCTTTTTTCTTTTTATTTAATAGAAGTTTATTATCTATAAAATACTTGTACAATAGCACAATAGCTACTTTTTATGGTTAATTACGTTCATTAAGCAGTTTTTAAGAGTGAAATGCTTTTTTTGTGGTTTTCATTTTCTTCTGTGCATGATTTATTTTTATTCGAAATAAAAATTCATCTGTTCACAGAAAGTATTTGTTTTTTTTTTTAGTATTTCGTTCGAGAACGTACTGCAAAATTTACTTTTTAAGCAAAGAAATATTTAAATTTGTTGGAGTATCTATTGTATTCGATGTGATGTACAATTTTCTTGCGTATATGAAGAGCTTTATGTTGAATTTTTAATGTCATTTTTTCTGAATTTTCGAATGTTGACTTAAATGAGGCGTAATTATTTCGTAAAATATAAATATTCTCTCAAATGTATTATTTTGGGAAAATAAATCATTTAAAACGAGAATGCGACTCAAATATGCTGTATCTCAACACTAGAGGAGATTATAAATCATTCATTTAGCATTAGTTAAAATTTTTAAATTCATCATCATCAGTGGTATGTATTACAAACATTAAACAATTTTTAAAAAATTCTTCCTTTAACTTTATAATGTTTATAGAAAGGAAGTTATAACAATATTTTAATATCATTTTAAACACTTCGCGCATCGATTAAAGAATTTTTATTAAAAATTTAACTTTTAGTGACTTTCTTGATAATGATATTACATGCTTCGAAAATTTCTTTGAGGAAATATAAAATTTTGAAGCTTTTGCGCATTCCGGGAATTATATAGGCTAAAAATCCACAAAAATCTACTTTAAAAGGCAAAAATACTTATTAGGTTGAGAACAGAGTTATTTATTTAGTAAGGAGATATTTTGTTTTTAAAATATATTTAAGAGAAAACCTGATAAAATAAGTCTCTTACACTCTTACAAGCTTTTCGATTGTAAATTCAATCCTAATTGTAAAAAAAAAAAAAAAAAAAAAAAATAGAATTCCTTAAAACTTTTTAGACTGATGTAATATCCTTATATGTACATTTTTTGCCTTGCGCTTTTTAGGAAAAATAATTTTCATAAAATCAGAAGATTCCATGAATGTTACTTAGATAAGTTTAAAATCTCCTTCCAAAGATTTGATAATTTGTTAGTGTAACTTTTGGAGACGAGTTAAATTCTCAATTCAATTAATCAATTCCAACTGCTTAGAAAAGTTGACTTGTTCAAGTTTTTTTAAATAGCTCTTGGAACCGCTAGATATAAATTTAATTCAAAATAAAGAAAATAACACCTAGAATAGTATCATTATTATTTAAACTGAATAATATGAAGGGATCTAAGGAAATGGTTTGGGAGATAAATTAAAAAATGTTAATTCATAAGACTCCAACCTACCTTAGCCTTAAATGCTATATCTCATAATATTACTAAAATGTTTTCTTTTCATGTTTCCTAAAAATCACGCTCCTCTTCCAAAAACAAAAAAGTTTTTATGCTCTAAAATGAAAGCTTATACAAGTTTCAATTTGGGAACATTGCATAGAAATCAATCCTGGTTTCATTACATAGAGATCAATTCTGGCTCCATTACAAAGAAATCAATCCTGGCTACATTACATAGAGATAAGTCCTGGCTACATTTTGCATTTGAAAATAAAAAAATGAAAGGAAAATATCTTACCTTTCCCTGCATGATAAGTCGGATGGTGAGGGTGACGGATGGGCCATCTGCAGGCAAGGGATCTACAGCAGCCATGGTTGGGGGTGGTCGAGGGAGGACCTGGGGACTGAGAAAGCTTCAATCAGTTCTTTTACTCATTAGCAAAGACATATTAAGCACATGCATTTCATCAAAAAAAATATTATTATACTCGTTGAAGAATAAAGCAATCGTTCTCACTTTATGAAACATTACAAAATATTGACTCAAAAGTTTTTTTCCAGCCCTGACGTGGCTAGAATATAATTAACAGAAAGAATCTTACTGAAAATCAGGGTATTCCAGGAGAAAAGGAAACATTATATTCCAACTTAAATCAATTTTCCAAAGAAGTTGTTATAATCCTTTACAATAGAACTATTCCATAAAGTGATGTTAAATTCCCAAAGAGCTGGATGTATTCATTTTCACAAAACAATTACAACGGTGATTATAAAAATTCCTCTATTCATAGCACATATTTATCCATTGGATGCTTAATGAAATATTAATTTGCATACATATTAAATTTTTCAAATAGTAG
This sequence comes from Trichonephila clavipes, assembly GCA_019973935.1. Taxonomy (NCBI): domain Eukaryota; kingdom Metazoa; phylum Arthropoda; class Arachnida; order Araneae; family Nephilidae; genus Trichonephila; species Trichonephila clavipes. The sequence goes on from BMAU01005552.1 coordinate 500,250, forward strand.
TTAGTATTTATTAATACGAAAAACAATAGTAATTAACAATGTGAAGCGAAATTAAACTAACTGTGAATTTATCAACTATCGGACGACAACGTGCTAGATGCAAAAGTAAAGAAATCTCAACTGCTTCTGAATCAAATTCGAATATTGCGCCTAACAGTAATCCCAGATCGAATCCAAAACTCCACTCACACTTGCTAGAGAGTCCCGAGGCGTTTGAAAAAAGTATGTCTCCAAGCAAAAAGATGTGAGCAGGTAAACAGAGGGGAGGGTGCAGAATGTGGGACTTCTTAATCCAATTATAGAGGCTGTGACGTCGGGCAATCAACAATGGCGACAGTTTCTTTCTCTGTTTCTTAGCTTCATTGTCTTGGCTGCAATTGCATAGGAACATGACCAATCAATGAGGCGAATGATACTTATCTTGTAAGAAAAAATTATTTCAGTTAAAAAAAAGAACGCATTAATCATTAATCCCTAGGTAGTTCTTTTTAACTAGAAACCTGTTGATTTTTCTTTAAGACTTTTGTAATGAGACAAAGTAATATTCCCTTAATTGCTCTAGTTCTTAAAAAGTCGATATTTTTGTAACAATTGAAGCTAAATGAATATCCTTTCACCAAATAGATTTAAAATGTGTTTTTGATAATTTTGTTTCATTGTGTTAAGGAATTTTTTTGTGTGTGTGAGTAGTTTTTCACTTGCACTTAAATAAGAGAATGCGCAATTTCCCTTTTTAGTACAATCAAATTTTTCTTGGAGTACTAGATATTTTCTCTACTAGTCACAATAATCTGAATTATTGCCATTGTTCCTTAAATTTTACAAAACCGATATAGGCTAGATAATTGCAGCAAATAGAAATTAAACAATTGTATTAATTAGCATCACTAAAAACAAAAGATTCTTAAAATTATGGCTCCTATAAGACTCTTATAATATATCCTGATAAGAAGCATTAAGTCTATAAACGGAATTAATATTTTAAGAATGAATTTGGATTAAAATAATCACAAAACTATAATCAGAGACATCTAGCCAAAATGTTCTTCACTAATAGAACTATATTATGCTTCATTCAATTGTACTAAAATGCATTTTAAGCCGGCATTACAATATTACAATGTTTTCAGCCATACTTCCATTGCATTTACAAGTTGAAAGTTCAATAATATTATTATAAAAGCTTCACAAAGATTGTAGGAACGTTGAAATGTAAAATTTTGATAAAAAAAGATCTTAACTATTGCCAAATATTTCTTCTTATACGTGCATTATTAGCTATATTCCATAAGAAGGATTACATTAAAAATACATATACTGACTTTGTAACCAAGTTCAGAGGTTATCGTGATTGAGAGTTATCTGTTTATACAGCACAAATTCACTCATGCTTTTGAGCTATCTTCACTGTAAAGGACTTTGTTTTTACAGATAGAGGATAAATCTTTTTTTATATAATATGATGCTGTCCTTGGAAATTACTAAAAATTAATTTTAGGCAAACTATGATATTCAATGAGAAATTTAGTTTCGTTAATTAAAATGAAATAAATTTTTCATACTTCATGCACTAATATTGCATATGATACAACAAAGTCTACAAAAAAAATAGAGAAAACCTTGAAAGATGATAAAGATAATTTATAATTTGAATGAATATCCTTGCTGTTGTATATTTTGATTACTAGACTTTTTCGGGGTTCTTTTGGCAGAAATATCTAAATTACAAATTGTTATTGATATAAATAATTCACTTTCTTAGAGGATAAATTAAATACTATTAAAGCGGCTTTTTAATAAGATGAATTTAAACAAAGATTAAATGTATTCTTATAATACACGGAAACTTAAATATCCCTTCTTAATCACAAAATTAAATATTTTTATTTATGTTATATTAGTTAAATATTTATTATTTTCCTTAAACATTCACAAGTTTTCCTTACTATTAATATTTTATACATAAACGAGTATTCATTTCTGAAAATTAAAACTCCTGAACTTCATAAAAACAATACAATTCTGTTAAACCGCTCATATACTACACTTTAAATAAAGTTAGTTAAAAATAAAACTTAAAATAAGCGATTTTTTTCTTAATAATTATATACATATGTTGCACTGTTTTTGCAAAGCGTTTCTGCTTAACTTATGAATTATAATGTTTCACGTTTTATTTTAACATGAAATGCTTACTTGCTTCAAATAACAATTCAGATAGTAAAATAAATTGCATATTAGTGTTTTCTGTGATTTTTAATATTTCATAGCCATTATTGTCCAGAATGCTTCGATAAAAACAAAACACAAGGCTTCAGAACATGAAAGCTCGACAGAGCAATTAAATGAATCCAAAAAAAACTGTACACAGCCATAGAAATCACAGATGCATTGGAGCAGAAGCAAAGGAGTAACGTAGCCTAAGCACAAAACAGTAAATAAATTCTTTTTAAAAGCATTACTAAAGTAAAAGGTATGGAAAAATTTGTTACTTCACATTTTAAATGTTTAAAAATCGGCAAAAAGGACTTCTTGTTCAATAAAAATAAGTCGATAGTGAAGGACACGGTTTTTGAAACAACTGTTGGACGATTTTCAACTGTCAATCATTGAAGACTTTCCAAGTTGATTTATGTGCAGTTTCTTGAGAGGAAAAAATGAATATATATCCTAAAATTTCTAAGATAACAATGAGCCCTTTATAGTTACCTTGCAAATCTTGACACTATTACGTTACTTTTGTCGGAACATAGTTAACTATTGTATGAGAGTATATTTAAGTGAAATACTCTATTTCACTTAAACTCTATTTTACATTTTATTTGTATGACACTGTCTACCGAAAATTTAAGCTCTGATTTTGCTGTGTGATTTTTAAAAGGTGCGTTTCATTGATGACATGTACTTGAAAGTTTTTCGAGTTTAATCCTGATATGTTAGCTCAAATATTGTTGACTCATAATTCTATATGTTCTTTAATAGTAAGAATTTTTAATAAAATCAAAAATACGAAAGAATTACAGTTGCATTGAACACTATTGGGAAACATTTAATGTGTGCATTTTTAAGAAATTCGAAAATAAGTCTCTGGTTTTATAACACCGATTTTATTTAATTTCTTATCCATAAATAGCGAACAAAAACGTTTTATTAAATCGTTAGTAAATTAACTCCTTATAAATATGTCCAAATTTGTAAATAAAATTTAATTAATTCAAGTACACGGCAGTTTCTTAATAACTATGGCATAAAAATTATTCTTTAAGAATAAAATTATATTTCAAAGGTCCACAATTAGAATTAATTTTAAAAGTAAAAAAATTATTTATTTTTTGAACGTAATATAAATTTGCCTCGAATACTTATCTAAAATAGCTACTCTCAAATGGTAAGTTCATATAATAAGAATTTTCGATAGAAAAATCTGAATTATAATTTATTTTCTAACAATATATATATATATATATATATATATATATATATATATATATATATATATATATATATATATATATATATATATATATATATATATATATATTTGATAGTTTAACGTAATTTCAAAGAGAAACACGAGACCGAGCTTTTTAAAAACTGAAATACTGTGTAATAATACATTAAACAATTTAAAAAATCTTAAATTTTCTGTTTTTAATTTCATGTCTAATATGACTTGCATTTCATACAACAAATAAAATCTTGCAAAATTACTAAATTCTGAAAGAAACAATTTTTTCCATCTTAAAATATATCACAATAAAATAATATATTGTTGAATGTAATATCTATAATATAAAAAAAGAACAGTTTGCATCATATCTTCTGTATTATGTTAAGTTCATATCTGAATACTTAAGCGGATCATTTAATATGCTTTATCGCTAAAATTGAATACAACTCCTGCCACTAATCTTTCCCAGCTTTCTTTTTTAATGTGATGAGCAGGTTAGTTACAGAATAATGAATTCCTCGGGCATGTGAGCGTGCATTATCATAATTAATTTTATTTTTGCTATTCACTCTCATCATCTCTTTTATCCTTCCATATGCATCATAATTTTCGCAGTTTTGATTTCGGAAGTGGAAAAGATGAGCCTCATACCAACATTAGCATTTTCTTTTTACAAAACTTTCTAATTCATTACTGTAAATAAAATGTGTTAATTTTATTCATCAGGATATTATAGCTCAAAATAGTTGCTTTCATATTAAAAAATATGAAATATATTTATTTTTCACATTCATCTTTAAAAATTCTTTTTTTATTAATAAATGTGCACTGTGTTCTTAGTTTTAAAATAAATTTAGTGGAAATATTTTTCTGAATTCATATTTATTTTTTCTGCTAAATAAAACTTTTAAATTACTTAAAATTATTTGAATTATTTAATTTATGTTTTTTATACATTAAATCCCGCAATCTCTATTTTTTTCTGTAAGTTCTTAATGATATGAGATAGGGTTTTATACATCAGTCATTATTTAATTTATAAGAACAAACAATAATGAATAAAAATAATACTCAGAATTTTTTAAAAAACATTTTTCTTACCATTCTGTGCTTATTTAAAACATTATCTGCTTTAATATGTATTCTATTTTATTAATATTATCGATAAAAAGTTTACATTAAAAGCTAAAATGAATGTATTAAAATTAAACTTCCGGTGAATTTCTTTGAAGCTAGTTAGAGGAACCAACAATGCATATGATGATACATCATTAAAAATGAGCCCCAAAGAGAGCTATTATTTAAACATTTAGAATGTGGATGAGAGAATTTGCATTTGAATCAACAAAGTTTTCCCTGATGTTTGAATTTATTTTACTTTTTTCCCAAACTTGAAGAGATTATTTAAGTTAAATCTATATGATTTGAATAGCGAACAGCATTCTTAGTAGATGCCAAATTAAAAAAAATAAAATAAATGATTCGTTGCTCTCGTTTTGACACATTTGCTAAGTGAATAGGAAATAGTAAATGGAAATGATCATCATATTTTCGTAATCATGCATTAACAATCTATCTTAAAATAGTATAAAATGTGAAAGAATATAACTTCGTTTATTTTGCTTTCTGAAATACAGCACTTGAAATTGTTGCGCATCCGCGCAACTGCAAAGCATCTCATCGATCGTACCCCATCCTTACCTCAGCTAGTTTGCTGTCGCAGTTTATGTTCTTCTTACTCGTATTAAAATGCACAATTTCTCTTAACACTGAGTAATACAACATTTGCAGTTATAAATTCAGTCAGAACAAGTGTTTTTTCGAAAAGAAAATATATTTGAGCAACAATTAACTGGTTGATTATATTGTGATTCTGTTTAGCAAAATTTATCATCGAGTCTGATGAACCTGCAGCTTTAAGAACAGAAGTTACGAAGAGGTTTTCTGACATTTACAAACTGAACCGGAGTATAAAACTTACTTTAATTTTTTTTTCAGAATATTCCGTAGTAGAGTTGCAAACGAATAAGAGTAAATTGTAAGAATTGCATCGTTTGACAGTAGGGAAATGAAATTTCAAGAATTTTATTCGTCCTTGTACCAATTATTTAAAATTTTTAAAACAGTTTTATATTGCTTTTTATAGTTCAAATAAAGGCGAATATTTAGTTTATTAAACGTGAAAAATTTTAGAAGTACCGTAAAATCGGGGTATAACGCCCATTTTGAGCACAAAAAATAGGATCGAAATTTATGGGTGCGTGTTATACGTAGGGTATAAAAATGATAGCTTCAAAAATAAAAAAAGAGATGAGCATAAAAAAATAGACTTCTATAGATTGGAATACTGTTTATTTAAAAGAAATGATATGAAAAGAATTTAAAAGGTTGTTCTTGAAGTATACTATATTTTTTCAAAAGTCTGGGATAATACCTCGAATAAATGTCTATAAAACTTAAGAGCATTACACACATTATATTTCAGGTTCCTTGTTATACAGCTAATATACCTAAACATTAAATATTATAGTTTGAAGTATGGGTGCGTATTATATGTAGGGTATAAAAATGATAGCTTCAAAAATAAAAAAAGAGATGAGCATAAAAAAATAGACTTCTATAGATTGGAATACTGTTTATTTAAAAGAAATGATATGCCTAAAGAATTTAAAAGGTTGTTCTTGAAGTATACTATATATTTTTTTCAAAAGTCTGGGATAATACCTCGAATAAATGTCTATAAAACTTAAGAGCATTGCACACATTATATTTCAGGTTCCTTCGTAAAAAAGGGGGTGTGCGTTATACAGCTAATATACCTAAACATTAAATATTATAGTTTGGAAGTATGGGTGCGTGTTATACACCGGTGTGCGTTATATGCCGGATTTTATAGTAATTTACTTCTTTGTCACATTCACCAATTAAATATTTATTTTATCAAACATTCCAATAACTGTTACTCTCACTGTTCAACAACCACATTGATAATTAAAAAAATTAAGTATAAAATAGTTCTATTATAATAAATATATACTGATAGTTAACTAGAAAATAATTGAATGCTTATTTTTAAAGAAGGGGGAAATAAATATTGAATAGTTTTTGTGATGGGCTGCGTTAAAAAAATTTATGCGCATGAGTTGAAAATAAACAGAGGCATAGTGTAGAAAATTATAATAATAACTTTCAACACAATAATATATATAAACAGAATAAATGTGAATAAACTAATTTCACTTAACCTTTTATTGCTTGAATTTTTAAAATGTGAAATATTAAAAGAACAAACTGGCGTTTATTTTATGTTATAGTTGAAAGAGTTATAAAGCGGGGGAGTAAATCGGACGACTCAGTATATGGTAACGTAAAGCTTAGTAATCAATAAAAATAACGACGCAAAATGACGTTTGCTTTTCTTTTAATCATGTAAATTCCTTAATGCAAATACGTAAAAGATTTAATTATAATATTATGATAAATTATTTGAGGTTTCTAGAGCTATAACGAAATTTAAATTTTCACTTTTAAAAATATTGATGGAAATAAGAATAATACATGTTGTCGTACCTAGAATAAAATTAATTTTGATAGTTAACATAGTAATTTTGTATTGCTGATTTGGGCTCTAAAATTAATATAACTAGATGGAAAAAATCTTGAAAACTCTATGAGAGAGATATGTAATTTTATCATCATAAATTAATAATTGTATCGAACTCTTTCTCATACTTATACTCTGTTAAGTGTATAGTCAATCGGATTGGAAGTTTAGGCATTCATCGTGTGAACAGTTAGTCAATATATTAACTATTTTTATTTTCTGTTTTGAACACCCATTTAGATTCAGTTCAGAAATATAATCGTTTTTATTTTCCAATCATGGAAAAGAAGAAACACAAAATGAAAAATCTTGGATCATATTTAGTGTTAAAAATCAAATTTTTCCGCGCGGGCGCGCGCGATGTCCTATTTTTACTATGTATACCAATATATGTTCTGGTTATATTGCATGAATCATTTAACTGTATTGCTACTTAATTGTAGAATCATCAGAAATATTTGAATCTAAGTTGTTTGCTTATAAGCATAAAGCTGATTCTTACGAACTTCATTGTCATACTAGATTTTATTCAGAATTTATCGGATCCGTTCATTAAATATTTTTTAAACATTCGTATTAAAAATATGAGCATTCTAGTATTTTAAATATAGTTAAAGTACTGACAACAAATTCTATTCTGTTAAACAGGAGTGAATTGCAGTCGTAAATAATGCAAGGTTAATTATAAGTAATGTTGATTATATTTGAGCTGTCAAACACGATGTGTTCATTATTTTACTTTTACAGTCAAAATCATTCAATTTTCAATTAGCTTATTATTATGTATTACATCTACAGTTTTGCATTATATAAAATCAAATTTTTTAATCAAAATAATTTATTTGCTTCTTTGATCTCGGAACATGAAAAATTTGACGTCAAGGAACATGAAAAACATTAAATTCTAGACAATTTAGAATGTATCAAATTAGTAATAATATAACAAATATTTTCATACAATGGTATAGCGGAAGTACTGAGATCTAAAACAGAGATGAGGGTAATTCCCCTCAAGATTGCTGTAATGCAAAAAAACAGTTACTGATTCTGTAGAAACTTTTTGTTATAAAACAATACGGAGCATCGCAAAAGTAGTTACTCAGCCCACACTGGCAAAGATTCAAGCCTTTTTCCATTGCAAAGAATGCTGAGTAGGGTTTTTGAAAAAAAAAATGCACAATTGTTTCTATCTTTAGATCAACTTCCCCTTTAATTGGGGTGCTTGAAATACCAAATGAAACAAAAAAAAAATATCTTAGTCCATTTCGTTGAATCGTGTTTACGGACATTAGAACAAAAGATTGGAATCTACAAGGAACGGATTAGAAAAATCTCATCAGGCAAAAGCAACTGCGACAGGAACATAAAAATTAAAAACAAAATATCTAAAGGAAGTAAATAGAGCGTCGCTCCGTTTTATTTTAGTCGCAGTCTGAAGTAGGGAGGGGAGGGGGAACTTTTTTCTTCAGGTAAGCTTTTTCTTCTTCTTCCGATGTTTTGTGAAGACAAGGACATAATAATACTGGTGCTCATCTTAGCAATTTATGAAATGCAGTTGCGTATCCTTTTCAAAATTCGTCTTGTGCATATTACATGAAAGCGCGCTTTTGTAAGATTGTTTAAGTTATTTATCATTATGTTTTTACTGCTACCGCTATCAATGCAATTTTTTTAACATGTGGAATGGAGAACTTGGAAGAGTTACTAAACTTAAAAAAAATTGTAAAATAATCCGAATAACATGGTTTAACAAGTTGTATTTTTTTTTTTTTTTAAAAAAACAACTTTTATGTTTTCTTCGTCATCTTTTCTTTTTTAAAGTTATTTCACGATGTTTGATTTCATTAGGAAGTTAATTGTTATTTTTCGTTTAATTATTATTTTCATTGTCATAACCATAATTACCTTTATTAGTGCATTTATATACTGTTACTTTATTTGCATAAATGTTGTACTCATAAATTCTGTTTTAATCAATCTATTCAAATTCATTAAGGATAAATTTTGTAAAATTTTGACAATTTTAGAAGAAAATAATATTTCTTTTTGCAAAAAAGATAGCCGTTAATTTTTTATTTCATATTTGAAAAGGTAAAATTTACTTCCTTGTTTTTTGTTAAATATAAACTTCTTTATATTTCTCAAAAAGAATCTATAAAAAAGTACCGTAACCTTATATTTATCTACAACCCCCATGAATTTCTTTCTTCTAATAATTACCAATAAAAATTACTTTTGTTGATTGCTGAATTGGACAATAAATTAAGTTAGATGGAAAATGCACGTCTGGTAAAAATGTCTCTGCAAGTAAGTAATATTTATTCTTAGTAGCTATTTTTCAATTCATAATATAAAACAATGAATTATCCTTGTGTTTTCACCAAATTTTATATTGATTGTTCTATATATGTAAAAAATTTTTGAAAGAATAAATCTTTTTGGAATTATTTATTCTATCTTAAATTTTCTTCTCCATCGTGAATGTGATTGGGTCGTAGAGATCATAACGATTTTTCAGAAAAAGAATCAACTTATTAATTGGAATCATTCTGGGTATTTTGAGGGATAAGCATAAATTTGATCTCTACACAATGGATCGTGAGCAGGTAGTGTTTATAACCCCTAAAAGCACCCAAGCGCAGTGATGAAGCGCTCTATTGTTTTGAGCAACTTTCTTTTGTTTGTAATCTACATTCATTTATGCGCATAAACGTTTTCAACATTTCTACGAAATTAAATTCCACTAAAAAATATTTCGAGAACGGTTTCTTACATATATATGTGTTTTATTCGGATGTAATATTATGAAATCACGAATTTCTTCTTTTTGTTTTAAGTTTTAAAAGATTCTTTGAAGATGATATGAATGAATTGTTTTGGGTTCAAAACAAAGGTTCGCTTCATTGTTAAGTGTGTGCGATACAAACATATTTCTATTTTAAAACGATTTACATTTTGATAAGTCAGAATTGTTATGTGAATTAATATCTAGATTAAACATAAATTGCTATTTTAGTCTTTTCACATAAAGTTATAATAAATTACGGGGTACATTATTTGAAGTTTAAACATATGGTGAATATATCTCTTTTATTTGACTTAAACTTTTGTTCACTGTTTTGTTTACAATCATCTGATAATTTAGATAAGAAGAAAAGATAATAAAAGAGAAATATAAAATGACATAAGAAAAAATTCCATTCTTTTATCCCATTCCTTAATTTATGTAACACACTTTTTAGAAATAATTCAATTGTACTACTTTTTATGCAAATCTTACTTTAAAGTAAGAAGTATGAAAATATATACACTTGTAGAAATTAAATATTTATATACACTAATAATAATTCATGAAAAATTGTATCAGTGTTTTGAACAAGAATTTCTCATTTATATTATGTGTTCAAAGTAGTTTAATGTAAACTACTTTGTAGAAAAATAAAGATGAAAGACATTGTCTATAAGTTAAGTCCGCAGAGTAAAAATGTCTTAAGTATTATAAATTTGTGTGAAAATAAGTTTTTATCGTTCAAAGAACAACTTACCGACAAATTCCAGCATTGAAATTTCAATGCTTTACAGATTAAATTTCTAGAAATTATGTATTCAAATTATGCATATATTTAGATAATGAGGTAAGGCATATTCATTTAATAATCAGATTATTTTCTTCATCAGATTTATAATTTAACACTCATTCATTTGTAATGAAATATGAGATTGAGATGCATTTAATATTAACTTCTTACTAAAAAGTCTATTGTTCTAAGTTATTAAACGAAAAAAGAAAAAAATTTAAGTAAAACACTAAATATTTTATACTCGAGAGAAAACAGAAATATAAACTCATTAAAAAACATAAAATTTACTGATGCACTGCGGAAAAGATATAAAAATTTACTTGACAGCTTGCTTCCAGCTAATTTATAAGTTACTTTATACCATGTTTTAAATCACCTACTATATATAAGAAGTAAATTATACAAAATTTTCTAAAAATAGATCATTGAGCTAAAAATAGTAAGAAACTGACAACAGCGTATTTTTTCGCTTTTGAGATTACTCACTTTTAAATTTAATTGCGCGTAACTGCAATTCTATCGGATTCTCGACTAGAGCAACTTTTACGTATAAATGCTATAAAATTTTTAATTAAATTAAAATAAATAGAAGAAAAAAATCATCAAGATTTGTTAAGGTTCATGCAAAATAAAATTTCAGTTAGTGTGTTTTTTCCCCCTCAAAATATTTTTAAAATGCCTCCTGTATCTATCATCTCAGAAGTGTAGCAGGAAACGATCTCTTTGACAAGCTGAATCCATGAACAGAGAAAGAGGTGCAAAATCGCGCGCGGAACGGCATGTTTATCTTCTGTTCAATCGATTATTCGGGAGAGAGGATTTAATTGTTCCTTATTTCTATATCGATTTTGAGTTGCAGGTTCCGAACGCGGTCTAGAAGGGGAAAGATCAAAGCGAAAAAAAGAGTGAGAGAGAGAGAGAAAGAAAACCTGCAGGATGCATCAAACATAACCCAAAATGTAAGTATTGAAAAAAGCAAATCGATCCGAGAGCTCGGTGAAAAGAGATGAGATCCGGTACCTGCTATCTATCGCATCCGGGTCACCGAATCGGAGATAATCCAGAGGAAGACGAGGGAGTCTAGGGACTCCTCTATAAAACCTTCGCGCTTCGAGATCAGACCGAAACTGACGCTGGAAGCCTCTCCGCTCCTGCTGCCATCTACCGGCTGATACCCCAGCGCCCTTACCTACTTATTGATTAGCTTGAATGTCGCGCTGTCGGATGCCGCAGCATAGGCCACTGACCAGGGCAGCGATGCTGTGAGGGCATCCTCAGATATTTCAAGTGTCGACCGAGCACTTGTTATTGCTGGGGTGCAATGGGGAGATCCTAGTTTATTTAATCCTGTTTCTACCCGTTGATATAACCAGATGACAAAATAATCCAAAAGCGGATTTAACTTTATAAAATTGGCAGAGTTAAGATGAAAAAAATGTTATTAAAGAAAATTGGAAATGAATTACGATGATTAAAAGTCATTTACATACATGTTTTTATTTTTTTTTAAAAAAAAGGATCATTTAACTACCTGAAAAAAAACGTATGCTCTTCGAAATTGTTAATTATATATTAATAAATCCAGTGGCGTTACAGAGAAAATATTAGGGGCCCCCTACAAAGTCAGGGTTTGGGCCCCAAGTTGAATCTTGAAAAGGATTGCAACTTGGAATCAGTCAGCCTTTGGGCCCCCTAGAACCCTGCCTCCCCCCCGCAATTACGGGGGTGTACGTTACGCCACTGAATAAAACTCGCAGAGCTGCACTTAAACCTTTTTTATTCCATTCCAGCTTATGTAATAGTTCTTACCCCTTTTTTATATAGGTATGCAGTTTCTTCCTTCTTTTGATAGTGCTGTTATACCTTTATATTATGTTGACGGTCCATAGATGCCGGTATCTTAGGAGAGATAAATTTATTTTTCAGTATAAATATAACTTTCTCTTGAAAAACACCTTTTGATTTCTTGATATTGTAAATAAAGTCTTTTCAAAAATTGATTTTATATATATAATAAATGAAATTCAGCAAATTTTATGCATAAAACAGAATAACATTCGAGCAAGCTACAATTTTAAATATTACTCATGATATACAAGATATCACACATTCGCTTCTGTAGTCCTGTACTCCGCCTCTTATTATCCCTCTTATTTCACAATATTACAAATAATTTATTAAGAAACAATAGGGATGTTGAATTTGAGAGAATACAAATTATTAATCGTAACTACTAACTTCCAATTTTATTTATTGTGAAAAAAGCCTACAAATATGTATGATATACACAATTTTTTACTTCAAGCAATAAAAATACGTATACTCTAAACATTTTTATAAATTTAGTGATTAATATTGAATTCTAGATACGTGTAGACTTTTAAAAATATTGAGTTGAAAAAGAAGGGGGGCCGGTAATAATAGTCTTATGAATTCATTTAATACTTCCCTAGTGGAATACTTTATATCATTTTCTTTGTAAAAGGTTTTGATTTGATAAAATGATATTTAAGGAATAATATGGTTTGTCGCATTCATCACCATATTATATTTTTTGAATCTTTTAATCGTTCTAGTCTTATTTTGTATTTCTTATAGAGGGAGTGGATTTTCTACATTTTCAAAAATATCCTAGTCATCATTTAACTAAGCATTATGGGAATTTTTTAAAAATGTTTCCCAGGACTGATATGACTCCCCCTTTCACCCCGTGACTCCTTAATGTTGAGTTTCGGGGCACATTGCATTTTTTTAGTAGATAACTATCATTTTAAAGAAGTTTTAAAAAAATTACCATAAAATCCGGCGTATAACACGCACCACCGCATAACGCGCACCTGTACTTTCAAGCTGCAAGTTTTAATTTTTAGGTGTATTCGTCGTATAACGCGCACCTTCTTTTTTAAAGAAGAAACCTGAAACGTACGTGCGTGATGCTGTTATACTTAGAAGTCATTTATTCGGGGTATTATTCCAGGATTTAGAAATAAATAGTACACTTCTAGAGAGCTGCAACCCTTTAAATTCACAAGAAATGTCATTTCTTTTAAATAAACTGTATTTCGACTGTGTAGAAATCTATGTAAAGATTTATGTAGAAGTCTATGTCGATCTATGTTTTTTCTCTATGCTCATCTTTTTTTTAAAATTTTATAAAGCTCTCATTTTTATACTCAACGTATTACGCACACCAATTAATATCGATCTCTTTTTTTGTGTTAAAAGTGTACGTTATGCGCCGGATTTTACTGTATCTGCATAAACATTGCTTTAATTTTTAGTTTTTCCTTTTATAAGCAACCTATATATCATAATAATACTGAATAAAAAGTTCATGATTAATAACTCTGTATTTGGAACTAAAAAAAAATGTGAGTCAAAAAGAATTCCTACAATCATTTTAGTTTATCTGTCATTACAATCGCTTAGTTTTTTTTCCCTTTAACTTTTAGCTAAAGCTAATTAGGTAAATGACAATACTGTTTTCATGTTCTATTTAGCTCATTTTTCGGAAATTTTATAGATACGCTTATAAGAGTTTCCTACTTGATGGAAATAATAACTAAAAACTTCCGTAAAACTACTGCAAATAACATGAAAACAGAGCATCTAACAAAACAGTGAGTTAAATAAAGTGTTTGATGACGTTTTTACCCGGGTGATTTCCAAAATACAGCAATAGTCTTAGCTACACACAGTTCAACTAAAAGTAAAACAAAAACCACTAAGAAAACATTAAACTTCTCGACTGCGCTAGACAGCACCGTTTTAAATTCAATATTTACATAATTACGCTGCAAAGGGCGTGGTCACGCAACCAAGCTTTTTTCCAATAAAATTATCCATTATCATTTTGCAAAAGAGGCAAAAGAAATAAATAATCCGAAAAAAAAATACGAGACTTTTCAATTATAAATATATGTGTTCATAAATGAATATTTTAAAAAGTTTCTTCTTCCCCACTCCATTTAATTAAATTATAGAAATTAAATATGTGAATAAAGGAATAAAATTAGATTATGTCAGCAAAATTATTACAATATTAATAAAGTTATCGGTAATTATCTATTTAGTTCTTACGCTACGAATAGTCAGACACGAACTCGTCACCAGCGTTGTTTCTCACAATTGAAGTCTTGGTAATATTAAAAACCCGTCGTGAAGAGTGGTTGATGTGCATTAGATCTATCAAAGTCAAAGTACTCACGCTGTCACTGTGTGGACCAGGGGTCAGCAACCTATGGCCGTGGGCCACATGTGGCACGTGATACACTTCTCAGTGGCACTCTGCATTACTTTACAAATTTGTTAATTTTTGAGTGGATGGAAGTTGATAAATTTGTAGTGGACATTACTTTACAAACATCTTCAGAATTATGGACATTTACGGAATTACAAAAAAATCTAAAAGCTGACTCTAAAGATTAATTTACTGCTATTATGTAAATTATTGAATGTCATTGCTGGAGAGATTTATTTGTTTAAAATTGCACATGCACTCTGCTTTCAAATTTGGTTCTACAAATCAAAGTAACAAATCTTTCCTCATATGAAAATTATTTCGAATCCGCAAAGAAATTGTTTGACAACTGAATGCTTAGAATACTCTCAAAGACGAAAGTCACGCATTATACCCCAGATTTTGTGATATGAAATTAGAGGGGTGCAAGCACTACTTTCGCATTTAAATTGTATTTATTTTTGTATATTTAACTGTAATGAAGTGAAATATATTTATACTTTGCCTTGTCTATTTCTTATTTTAATAAATATGTTTGAAAAAGCATAATATACATAAGTACAATTTTATTTTTAAATTTTTTTTTTGAAGAAATAGTTATATTTTATGCTGTTTATTTTTATGGCAAGAAATATCTTTAAATGATGCAAAATTTGTTTATAATAAGACTGTAAATCTATATTATTGAGCTCTATTCTCTAGCACTGCATGCATTATTACCGGAATAGAATTGTGTTTCTAAAATCTACTACTGTGTGGCACGCTGAATTATATGGATAAATTAGTTTGGCACGCCACAGTTAAAAGGTTGCCGTCCCCTGGTGTGGATAGTGAGGTATCAGCTCAGGTATCGTCCTCGTCACTTGACACTGGTTCAGAGTTACGAGGTTCTGTCCCCAATCACCTTGGAGTAGCTTCGAAATGTGGCTTGAATAAACAATAAATTAATCAATGAATTATACTTAACGAATAAAATACCAGAGAGAACCAAGCACCATAATATTAAAGCATGTACCTTACTCTTTATCAAACTGTATTTTCCCACAAAATAAAAAGTAAATGTCTCAAACATTTATTCCCGTTTACGGAAGGTACATATATTTATTGAATTAATTATTTGAAAGAAAGCAGTTAAAAATTTTACAATCTTGCCTCTCTATCCAATTATCCAAATCCCAAGTAAGCATCATTAAGCACTTCATACATGAAAGGAGAGAGAGAACTTTCAAATAATATTTAATCAACAACAATTTTGTTTTCATGTCTTTCTTTTGAAACACGTGATTATACAAAAAAATACTAAAACATTTCCGAGTATTTAATGTGGTTCTATTAGCTGAAAATCTGTGGTTTAGATTAATGCGTTAATTAAATCTGATAAACTTGCTTCAGTATGATAATCTCAAATTACGCATAAATGAAAAAGTTTAAAATATTCTGTTAGCTTAGGCCTTAAAAAGTTTATTTTTTATACTGTTATTTGATTCTTATTTCCAATAAGGAATTTCAAAAGAAAATTTAATTAATTTATGTGCATATTTAAAACCATTTAATTATTACAAATGCCGTTATTGAATATTCATCGATAAAGAAATTCGCTTGTCTCTCTTTTACTTACTAACATGTTGGTTAAATTTTGAGTCACTTATAAATAGCCTAAAATAAAATAACATTATATTCTGAGGTTAAATGTTTTCACGATATAAAGTCTTATTGAAATATCTAAGCCCTAAACGCAGAAAATAACCAAGTACATATTTGAAGATGGCGAAAGAATGAGATCAAAAGCTTAAGAGGCATAGTACCTTTAAACGGGGAAAAAAAATCCATTTTTCAAAAATATTTTTAAAAGTTAATACAGACTGTTAGGAGCATTTTAAAACAAACCGCGTCAAAATCGGACCAAAATTCCGGCAATAGCAACAAAAAATGTCAAACGTCAGCACTGGATTGTCCATTTAAATCCAATGTAAACAAACCATGTTCGTTAGTTTCGGTTTTGAAATCGATGGTGTTACTGAAATTATTTTCTCCCCAGTTGTTGCTAATTTTTAATTTTATCTATTTTTAATGAGAGAAGGAAGTTTGCAACTCAACACTGCCCTAGTTCAAAGTATTGCTTGTTTACATTTGTATTTCATACTGTTTACTGCTGCTTTATTGAGTGTTATATCGTTATTCTCGTAATTCGTAAGCTTTTTAAATTTTTGTTGATTGAAGTTTTTTTTTGCATCTTTTTAATTAGTAAAAAATGTCTAGTAAAGCTCAACGTAGAGGCAGTGACTATCGCCGAAAGCGAAAGCGTTTTCATGCGAATCAATACACTCGAAAAGTATCAGATACGGTTGATGTTGACTGCATATCTGCTTCAGCTAAGAAATTGTGCAAAGAAAATTATCTTGACAAGGAAGTAAGAAATTCCAATCAATCTAATGGATATAGAATGATAAACATTGATATTTTTATCCAAATATTTAATATGTCCTAACTGCAATACTAAAGCAGTTCTGAAAGAAAAGATTTTGTATGGATTGGTATCTGAGTTTTATGTTGAATGCTACTCATGCAGTACATTGACCACTTTTAAAAGTTCCTCAGTTATTGCTTCAAGTAAGGACTATGAAGTAAATACACGAATAACCTATGTTTTGCGTACAGTAGGATTAGGTTTCTGTGGAATAAAGAATTTTTGCACAGCAATGGATTTGCCGCCACCAGTATCACAAAAGTCATATGAAAGGATACTGCGAAAAATAAATTTGGCCAGTCGTGAAATAGCAGACGACTCCATGAAAAATACTGCGAAAGAAGAAGTATCAGCTTCTGGAAGTAACGAAATCTGTGTCAGTGGTTTCGGTACGTGGAAAACACGTGGACACACTTCACGTATTGGTGTGTGTAGTGTCATTGGAGATGTTACAAGGAAAGTGATTGATGTTGCTGTTCTCTCTTCATATTGTAAAGGATGTGAAAAATGGCGAGGTCCAAAATCTGGACATTCATATGAAGAGTGGAAATTGAAACATCAACCACACTGTGTAAAGAACCATATTGGTTCTTCCAGTAAAATGGAAGTAGACGGGATGAAGGAAATATTTCAAAGATCGGTGCCACAACGAAATGCGAAATATATTAAGTATATCGGCGATGAGGACACAAAAACCTTCCCAGAGCTTCAAAGGACAGCACCATATTCTATCGAAAAAGTTGAATGTGTTGGCCACAAACAAAAGTGTATGGATGCTAGACTGCGAAAATTAAAAACAATGAATCGTGGCAAAAAATTATCAGACGGTAAGAGTATCAGCGGTAAAAATCGTCTGACTGATAAGTTCATTGATACAATTACCACCTATTATGGCAATGCTATTAGACAGAATAATAGCTCCGTTAGTGATATGCGTCAGGCCATATGGGCAATTTATTGTCATTATAGGTCCACTGATGAGGAACCTATGCATCACTTCTGCCCAATTGGTGATACTTCGTGGTGCAAATATCAAAACGCAGTTGCTACGAATAGTGCTTCTTTATTCAAACATAAAAATATTGTGCCAATTGCCATAATGGATGAAATAAAGCCTATAATAGCAAAACTATATGCACCATAATTGCTGAAAAAATGTGTGTGTGGGGGGTTAAAACACAAAACGCTAATGAGTCGTTCAACTCGACTGTTTGGAAGTACTGCCCCAAAACTTCTGTGTGTGGGTCATCTAAAAATATTGTAGACATAGCAGTAAATGAGGCTATAGTGATGTTTAATGAGGGAATGACGGGACGTATAAAGATAATGAAAGCTCTTGGCTTTAAAATAGGACATTTTACTGTTACTTCTGCCTTTAAGGCCAATTATGCACGCATAAAAAATGCCGAAATTAAATCAAAATCATATACATTAGAGGCCCGTAGGGCTAGAAGAATGAGAAAAAAAGCCACAAATGAGCATTTTGCAGAACTAGAAGGCCCTACATATGAAGCAGGATCATTTTAAATATTATGTATTAAGTTTTATTTGAAATATTGAAATGTCAATCTTTAAACTTGATTTTCTCAGTTTCAATTTTTTACACTTTCCCCCAAGATTGTAAAAAAAGTTTTTACTCTAGAGCTACAAGCATTGGTCTTGCATATTCTAGTCATAGATCTTAATTCTGTATGCCATAATTATGTTTTATGGTTTAATATATTTTGATTTGCAACTGTATAAAAATTGAGATTTTTTTAAAAAAAATATTTTTTATGAATTTTTTAATTTTAAAAAATATTAAAAAAAATATAAGATACTTTTCAATTAAGTGGTATACACACAGAATAAAGGTTACATTTAGCTTCAATTTAATGCAAAAATTGAGATTCTAAAGAGTATAATTTAAAAATTATCTTGCGGAAACAGGAGGTAAGTAATATTTTTTTAAAAATTTGGTATATATATATTTATCTTCTTTTTAAAATTTTGCATTTATTAAAGAACAAAATTTCTCTAGTTTTCTTAAAGTCCATACATTGTTATAGATAATATATAAAATTCAGATCAAAATTAGCAAAATTTGTTAATTTATGATGAATCGTAACATGTATATGACAACGAACAATGTTTGTTCTCGCAAGGTACTATGCCCCCTTAACCGCTTCTTTGGTTTTACGAAAGCAAACAATCTCTTAAACCTAAAATGATACTTTAATACAAGTATTATTTTGTTCTTGAAAATGCTCTTATATAGATTTTATTCGGGTGACATTGTTGCAAGATATAAGTTAGACTTTTTTTTGTCTGTGTGTAAATAAAAATATAAATTTTGTTTTTTGTATATAAGTGCTATATTATCAGCTAATTATTACAAATTTTTGAATGTGGTGAATTATAATCAAAACGATATAAATAAGCAAATGATAAAAGTGTTTAATTTAAATTTTAGAGCTTCATGAAATTTGATAAGCAGCATAAAAATTGATGTTTATATCTACAAAAAATAAATAAAGAAAGAAATGAATAACAGAAGGAAATGATATTAGTGAACCAAGTTTCCAAAATGTTCAAGTTGAGTTTTGTGAAATTCAAGATGAACGTTAGATTAAATATTTGTTTGCTTTTGAGTATAAATTTTGGAAATTTTATAAGAACCTTACTATCAATACCTGAATATACAAAAATAAACGTAGAAATTACTTTCAATAAAAGTTTCTTATTCCATTTGGTGTTTTGATAAAGATTCTATTCATTCCTACATCAACGAAGAATTATTATTCAGAAAAAAAATTGAAAACGTTTGATTTTGCATAAATTTCATGCCAGATTAATTTTTTTATATAATCTTGAACAATTTATCAAAATGACTCTTCAGGAAGGGGCTATGTATAAACTTGAATGCTACAAATAAATTATTGTAACTGTAATGTGTTGAAGTTTTTGAAACTCATTTTCTACTTGTTGATTTTAATAATAGATATAATTTCGAAAAATTACTTTACATTAAAAATTATACTTGAAGTTTTTGGGAAAAGTTTTTGAATAGCCTAACAGGAAAAATAATGATAAAATATTAGGATTTCTATCTGTAACAAGTATTTTTCAAGCACAGTGTTTCATTGATGTGGTTTTGACGTTTGCTATTTTTGGCTAAGAAGAGTAAAAGGAAATAAGTTTTACTCTTATAAGACTTGTAAATGACTGCAAGTCAAAAAGAATATCACTCACAAGCGCAAAAATTAATTTCATATTCATAGTGAACTGATAAAATATATTTTATACAAAAAAACCCTTATGCATCCGATTAATGTTTTCATGAATACATCATTCATAACTTCTTTTCTATTACTTTTAGCATGTAAAGTAGTGTACGATGTGTCTAGGAGTGATTATACACCACCAATAAAACTAACATATGAATCCCGATAGACGGTTCACTAGACAAAACGTATGATAAATATTCATAATAAAAATAGAAGTAATAAATTTATTTGATCTTAAAATAGATTCTATAGAACTCTCTCTACAGACATCTATAACTTTAAAAAATTCGTTTAATATTTTTACATGAAATTTCCCAGAGTTCTTAAAAACAATTTTATGAAAATGAGAGAGTAGTTTCAGTATAATCATTACCTTATTTTATAATTTGTAATAGATTAATTAATCAACGTGAAATGTGACTAATGTTGAAACAAAGAGCGTACTTAAGTTTAAAGCTAAAACATAAAGGAAATTATCTGTCATTCATTTTAAAAAGCGTTGTTTTATTTCGAAGTCTATGTATGTGGAAAGTTACAGAAGTGAGGTAAATTTAGAAATACAGTGTAAAATATTTTTAAATAATTAGCTAGATGCAAGAGAGTTTTATTGCAATTATTTTTAATAACTGTTGTATTGTAAAATATATTTTTGACACATCTCATATAACAAAAGTAGAAATAAGTAGCGCGTAATATTTTACATTTGCAAAGTTGAAGCGAAAATTCATATGTTATACAGAAATTACTACCTTTTTGGATATTTTCGAATAAGTAGATTTATATGCAGCGAAATTTATATAGACCTATAAATAACTCAAAATTAACATATTCAACAGCATTTGAAGAGGAAAAGAAACGGAGTGTACATTTTAAGTGTCTATATTTTATGTTAGCTTTGTTTATCATATTATTTGGTATAATTTTCTGATTGCATCTATTCAGTCTGCTTTTAAATAGTTTAGATAACTTTAAATAAAATATTAAATAATTTAAAATCCTGAATTTCCTTTCATTTTTATATGAAGCATATATTTTTTACATGATATTTATGGTGAACAAATTTACTTGTATTTCTGAAAGTTAATCAATCGAAATATATATGCAAAAATAATTAGAAATTTTAAACAATATTAAATTAGAGTAAATAAGACTAATTCAAAAACGTATGAAATAAGAACTTCACTGAATGTATGATAAAGAAATGATGTAGATTAAATTAATACATTACATAACTAAATACAATTGTCTTGGTTAGTAAAGTGGTTGTCTGAGTTGTGAGAGATTAAAGTTTAACAATTAATTTTTAGAACAGCATAACAATTCCCTTTTTTTTTCTGGAACTTAAACTTCTCAGAATACCAAATGAAATTCATCTCTATATGTCCGGTGAAATATTCATATTTAAAATATTAATCATTAAAGATATGTCATTGTCAATATAAAATTAAATTGGGTTAGCTCAATACGTATATATTCTTAAATTTACATTTAGAATGAGATCAGTAACTACTCTAGAGCATAAAGACTCTTTGAAAAATGACAAATTCAAATAAATAGGAATCTTTTACCATTACTTTTCTTGAAAATCACATCAATGCTTTTATTAAAAAAGTCATATTCTCTATCTTTAAAAGTTTTGTTAATTAATGAAATACTGTCACTTTATCATTTCTACATGCCTAAGATTCATTAGCCGTTTGATCTTTCAACTTTAAAAGCAGACGACAAAGCGAAGAGAAAATAAAAGGTCGTCTTTTTAAATGACATCCGCCCTATTTAATTAGAGATGGACCTCACCGTTTCAAATCATTAGTTTGAGATAGGAGGACCGTAACAAAAGAAAAGGGAAAGATCTCAAAAATGCGTGAAATTAAGCTTGTCTGATGAAGAACATAACTAAAAAAAGAGAGAGCGAGTGCATTAAGCGAAAAAAAATTATTTGATTTATAGCTTTTTGTAAGTATCACTTCTGTCTTAAATGATTCATCTAAATTGAGGAAGCTGGTAGAATTAGATCTGCGAGGTATTTTTTATAGAATTTAAAGAATATAAAGACATTACTTTTAATAAAAAAAATCTGATAGAACGGGTTTTTTTTTTCAAAAAAAAGGACGAATCTTTTTTTAAAAAATTCAGCCATACATTTAAGTAAAATATTATTTAAATATTTATTTATAATGTTCAGGAACCGAGATTACTATTTATGTTTTTGTTCAAATATTATTTATATGGATTGTTTTTATGAAATATTTTAACGGATAAAAAATACATAATTATTTGCAATACACACTTCCAATGTGTTTTTTTTAATTTTTTTTCGTAATTAAGATAACTGCTACTGTTATATTTAACCCATTAAAGACCACTTCAAGCTCGTGCTTTCAGAATTGCTCTAAACTGAATTTTTAAACTTATTTAAGCATAAATAATGCAATAAAAGTTATATAATGCAATAAAAGTTATTTTAAATAAAAGCCCTTTTTTTAAATAAAAATCTTTTGATTTGATCTAGTTGGGAAAACTTTGCTAATTGAAGATAAAAGTAATTTATAATCAACATTTAAAGTATGAAAAGGGAAACTAAAATTTTAGTTTAATTGAAAAATATTCAGAACACAATCTTTAAAATAATTTCAAATTTAATGTTGTGTGTTTTCACAACAAAATGGGTTCTAAATGGGTTTAAAAAACATGATAAGCAGTTCATATGCATGAACTGGATAATTTTTGTTCATAGTTTGCTAATCATATTGTAGTTTACGTATAAAGATTTATTCTTCATGTTTTGCAATGATTGAGCATTTTTATACACTTCAATATATACGAGGTTTAAAATAATCATTTTAAAATAATTCTATTTCTCAGTTTCAGCACTGATACACATAAAATGAAAAAAAGTACATTTCCGTTTCAAACTGAAGCTGAAATATATCACAATTATTATGCAGTTTTTTCATTGAATTCTTAACAATTATAAAAAAAACCTACTGAAATTTTTATCTTTGCCTTTATAGACCTTCGATATTTAAGGTAAAATGCGTTAATGAGTTCACAGAAAGTACTTGAATACAGAAATACTAGGAAACCATTTATTTACATGTATGATATATATATATAATACATTATAAATTTAAACTTTAAAGTAGGTAAAACTGTGAGCCTTCAATTGGAAAATTATTGATTATGCCTATAATTTAACTTTTAAAAACTAAAAAAATACACATTTAACGTTATATATCCACATATATATTTCTCCATATATAAATTAGGTTCTTATTAGTTATATTATCTTAAAACAGTGGACAATTCATTATTTCATTTAAAACAGAAAAATAACTATTTGTATCTTTCAATTTATCAATACCATTTATCTAGCATTTTGAATTTATATAATAAGCAAAACTTGTCTGATTACGTATTCAAATATCTCCTCAAAATCGAATTGTTTGTTGCAGAAATACTCTGTATTTTTCTCTATCTAGCAATTTTTTTTAGTTTCTTTCAGGTTATGAGATAAATTCAACGAAATCAGATATTTATGGAATTTCCTCATTCCATTTACCGCATTTCTAGAATTTCCTCTTTACATTTATTGCATTGAGAAAATTTCCTTTTTACATTTATTGAATCCTTTCAATTTCCCTTGTAGTGTTATCATATTTTTGTAATTTCCTGTTAAGCCCTTATGAACCATGGTCAAGTGGAGGTACTAGGTTACCAACCCAATAGTCAGTAGCATTTATTGTAGAAGACAATTTATATCCGAACAAAAGGGGGGGGGAGGAAAAAAGAACGATATTGGGTTCTTATTTATTTCTTAAATGTTTTTAAACATTAGATTAAATATTTTAGAAATAACTTACAGTTGTTTGAAGTAGTTAAGGAATAATTTTAAAAAAAAATTAGCTATATTTAGGAGTTATGAATCTTATGCAAATGCACACATAACTAACTAAAACTTTTCCTACAGCTCTAACTTACTCAAACTGCGTGAAATAGTTGGTGTTTTATATGGAGATTCAAATGGAGTAAATATATGATAATTTTTCATATACATAAAGAGGTATTGCAGTATATCAGCCATCTGATTACTTATAACGCTCCCTTTTATATGTTACTCAATTCGTTAGTTCAGTTATTATATATAGACCTAAAACTCAATAAATATAAATGTGGACTAATTTATATAAAGTCATTATACTTTTTGAAAAATTCTATTAAAGTCCTTAGTTAATTATTTTTTGCAGAACGCTTTAAAGAATTAATAAAAATTAGTTTTCATATTTTTGCCACTTATTTCTTTATTCGAGGCTCTTTGTGTTCATGCATTCTTGGACAATAGAACTTAAAGTTCACCCATAAACAAAGATATTTAATAAATTTAACTGCCAATATTTTTAAATGCGCTTTATTCAAATATTTATCCTCCCTTATTCATTTATTACTTTAGGGGGATTTAGTTCTATTTCAAATAGCCAAAAAGAGGCATGATATGAAGTTAAGATATTATAGAGTACTATTTCAGATTTAGGGGATTTCTCTTTTAAATTCTTTAAATCTTTAAAGAGAAGCTCTCATAAAATTGATAAATGTTAGTGCTTTTTCGAATATATAAACAAAAGATATACATATAAATGCATAATACCATGAAAGAAAAGAACAGCGATTTAAATTATATTAAATACATATTTATCTTCCAAACCATAATTTTAACTTTTTTTTAGTTTATGGCATTATAAAAAAATTTTTTAGATACACGTCATCATTAATGAAAAAATAAAAAAAATATACGATTTCAGAAAACCTTACAGTTATTATATTTTTCTCTTCAGTACTTATATGTAAACAAATTAGTTTAAAATATTTTAAAAGAGACTAGAGTGTTTATAAATAACAGGTCTTGGTGTTCAATACGTACAGTAAGTCAAAATGATAATCTGTTCTGAAAGCATTTGAATAACCAATGATGGAAATTCATTTAACAAATGATTAAATCTTATCATCGTGTGTTATAACAATAATTAAAATTTGTCATCACAATTTCTAACTGTGAGATTGTCACAGCTCTTAAATTGTTAAATCACAAAAGATGACAAATCAAAAGACTGATAATTCATGAACATACGCAATATCAGGCGTATTAACTTGACTAAGGCTGGTTTTAAGTAGAATAAACAATTGCATAAAGACAACATATATGCATGTATTGTTCTCTGTTAGCATTTTATAATTGAGATTTTTATAGATTCACTTAAAGGGTGAGAGGAGAAATGATTATTAAGGAATACACATAAGCTTTCAGAAATACTTTATCAGTTTCTGATTTGGACAACAAAACGCGTAGTGAATCACAATCTTGGTAATTATAAAACAAAAGATAGAATTTTATTTGTCAAAACAAGGATATATCAGGTAAAAAGCTTGTTGTCTCTCCAAATCCATTCTACTGGCAATACGCCAGAAGTGCTACAATTTACCCCCAGCCGGACATTAAGTTGTCAGAAAATGTTTAAAAGGTTCATAGAGGCTGCATTTTGCCCTGACACATACAGATGAACTTGTTGCTGTATGAGATAAGTCATGACAAAGATGCGGTTACAATTTAAATGTTTTAAATTTTAGAAAAGAAACGATGGGGAACTGCATTAAAAATTTTGAATTTCTTAATAAATACTAAGCATATAATATTTAAGAAATTTTGAATCACATAAGTTTTGTTGCTCCATTATAGATTAAAGTCCTTTATTTCTTTTAAGTCTATTTCTTTTCTGTTCATTCTCTTAGAAGGAAATTTTTTAGGAATACTTTTTTTTCCTAATGGGCTGCATATTGGCAGCTAAGCCCTTGCAACACATTAGAAGTCCCTACATATGAGAGCCGTTTCATGTTAGCAACATCTAGTGGTGGCCCTCACTGCCAAATTTGGACTCTTGAATTAATGGAAGCTCTCGTCAGATGTTAAATACTGCCGTGATTTAATTTCGCCGAGAGTACCAGAGCCAAATTGATACTTAAAGGATCTTTTACATGCCGCATTATCATATGACATGCCTGCCTAAGATTTTCACATCTAGAAAATCTATCAACTGCAGCTGGGATCTAACCCTCAACCGTGGACCTACAAAGTGTGGGCATGCTATCTCTAGAAAACCTTATTTTTCTATGCTGTTCGTTCGAAGTGCTGAAGATACTCCGTGATTACATATTCATTTCAAAATGCACAATTTCGCTTATTATGATATTAAGGGTCGGTCAAAAATTTTTTTACTACTTTCTTAATGCTGTTTGCAATATTAAGCAAGTCTAAAAATTAATACATATCACATGTAAATTGTTTATGTATAATTTCTCTTTGATTTGTTGCACGTAAAGAAGACATCATAAGAGAAATTGAAAAATGTTGACCTGTGTGTTAGGAATTTTTTATATTTAACTATTAAAATTCGAACTTTGTAGTGCAATGATAGAAGTAATAAATTTATCAAAGTAAAAGAAAATCTTAGTGTATGACCAACAAATAAAAAAGTGATCATATTTTAAAACAAACAGAATAAAGTTTTAATAGGATACTATGATACTGAGAGAAATGATTTAAAAACAGAAATTCTAATAGAGAAGACTAGCTAAAAAGATTTTTTGCTGTGATTTGAGACTATACACAGAAAAAAAGATAGAAAGAGATAAAAGCTTCATCTTTTTTGTGTGTGTGTGTGTACTTATAATCTATAAATATTTTTCCTAAATAAAAAAGTGCAATTACTTGCAATTTTAAAATTCTAGAATTACGCGAATTAAGTAACTATTTTTTTGTTTAGATTTATCTTAATCGTGTGCCTTCTTTTAAATTTTGTATTTCCTAAATTTTTCTTCAAAAACATTAAACCTACATTTCGATCAATTGTACATAATATACGAGGAGTAAAAATGCATTTCAAGGATATATTATTAGTGATATATGAAGAAGGCTACAATGGAATTTATGGGTGCCTTAATTTCTCAACAGGGAGCTAGCTAGCTCTGTGTGCATTCTAAAAATATTTAGAGTAAACAACAAGCGGTAATTTAAAAGTTCGTGACAGTTGAATTGTGCTGAGATATTTACTATTTTTAAACATTTGGCAATTTTAAGGATAGAAAAAATTATCTTGTAAGAATTCTATGTATTCGGAAGATTAACAAACATTTTTTAATTCAGCTGTCTTCCATTTTCTCACTATCTAAGTATTCTAGATTCTTTTCTTTGAGGAATGTAAATTCTATCACATCTATTACTCTCAAATATTTCCTTACATTCGAGTCGGTATAGCTCTTGCCCATAGAATCGATAGTTAATTGTCTGGTGAGACGATGTGTATTTGGGTTCTTAATCTTTGAACTGTCATGCCCGAGATTATCTCGGGTATGACACTTGTGCTCCAAAATGTCACGCCCGAGTAATATACGGGGTAATTTACTACGGGTGGTGTAGATTACTGTGATCAGGAAATAATTCCTCCGAAAATCCGAAAGTGCCAGAAAAAAATATTATATAAAGATATTTTTACATTTATTAGAAAAGGTACTCTGAAACTCCTTTTTGCTCTATAAAAATGTAGTTGGGAAACATTACATTTTTAGAGTTTCAAATCCAAGTTGTAGAAGAGGTTTTACATTAATATGATGAGGAATCCTGACAGACCACCTACAGTGAGCCTAAACTTGAGCCAACATCAACTTTCAACCACAAGGAACATTTTATTTTGTTCTAAACATTTGATTTTTGCAATAAAAAATTTGACAATTTATGTATCCAGATCGTCAAAATAATTTGACAGTTAGATGGTTAACTTTCAAACAATAAGGTCTTTTATGGAATTCCACGATGTTTTTCAATGGGCTATAATGCATCAACCACACTTAAAGCATCTTAACATTTATTGCTTAGTAAAGTAAGTGCATATTGACAATACGCAATGTCTAGAAACCTCATAAATGGTTCAGCATCATTTCCATTACTGACTATTTTCATACGAATTTTTTTCTCTTTTACCGTCTTATCTATAACTATATACTTACTTCTATGGTTTATCCATATGGATCTGCAATTTTCATGGAATATTACTCCATTTATTTAAGAATACTTTATACGTCCGATGTTTAACAATGAAATGAAGCTCCGTTGTTCATTTTTGGAAACCGGATTTTTATAAAAGTTGAAGCTACATTTACGGTGTTGTTTCATTTATCAAATTAATGCAAATATAAAAAATATATGATTTTAGCGAAGAGAGAGAGCGATTAAGTACAGTTTTAGCCCTTTAAGCAGTTATTTATTTATTTATTTTTTGCCCAAAATGTTCCAAAAAAGCTAAGCAAAATATTTAACAGAATATAAAAATGGAAGAATTTTTTATTTTAATTTTCAACTTTAAAGTTTTCACACTATTTCTTATTTTTTAATTGTGGAGCACAAAACCCTAAGTGTTTGCTTTTTATAATTACACTCTGTATGCTATGAAGAATGTTTCCTGTATGTTAAAGGAATTGCTCTCATACTTATAAAAAAATGTTTGTACCTCTTTTTCAAATGGTTGAGGATTTTATGTGAGTGTGAACACACACAATTTGAAGCATGATATAATACTAAGTCTTACATTGCAATGGGGACAGAGATAATTTCGGCTTTTTAGGGTTATCTTTCCAATTTAATTCTCTTTCTAAGCAATAAATTGCATATTGCCTTACCAATCCCTGTTCTTTATGGAATATATACAAGAATCTTAATTCCTGTCTTCAATGAAAAGTTCCTGCCTTCACACCCCAGAGAAAGTCCAGGATGAGAAGTATTCCAATACCATAGACAATAGTACCTCTTAAAAACACAAGCACTAATAATCTTACTATAAGAATTTAAAATATATGGAAATGTAAGATAGAAAGATGAAAATATCAGTGGCCATACAGCGTACCATCGAAACGGTTGTGTATGTATGCATTTAAAGGTTCATCATGAATATAGCATTTGAATATTTAACTGAAGTCATACCATTATTTCGACATCTAGTATAATGAAAAACACAAAGAAGCTGTAAAATTAACTATAAAAGGCAATTATATTGTTATGAGTTACCTAAATATGTTAATCACAGTTTTTTTCAATATGTTCTAAAGAAAACTCTGAGGAGAACTGTAGTAATTTAAAAGCGCCACAATAAAAATGGTTAACCTTTGGCATTATGTATCTCATTTAAAGAGATATTCTCTTTCCATAGTAGGTACATAACCACATACTTAAATATTTATTTGTTCTCTCTTTTGCCAAAAGATGAGAATGGCGA
This sequence comes from Trichonephila clavipes, assembly GCA_019973935.1. Lineage (NCBI taxonomy): Eukaryota > Metazoa > Arthropoda > Arachnida > Araneae > Nephilidae > Trichonephila > Trichonephila clavipes. The sequence continues at coordinate 530,176 of BMAU01005552.1, forward strand.
TTCGCCATAAATCTCAGGAAAAAGATGTCTGAGAGAATTGGAAGACTGCCAAGTATACTCGGATATCGATAAGATGAATCTGATCTTGGCATCAGGACGTTCAATCCAGGCTCCGCATCAATGAGGTAAAGAATGCACGTTTAAGAGAACGATCTTTTCGTTAAAAAAAATCTTTCAATTTATTTGCGTTTTATCAACATCCATCAAAAAAGAAGACTTTAGGTTCATTTTAAATACAGATGGAGGGAAAAAAGGAATGATCAATTTCTTTGACAAATTGGGATGCTTCAGAGTTAATATATGAGCTTGATTTTAAAAGAATAAAATTTTACTATCTTGAGGAAAATGAAAACTATTTATCTCTTTTTTTACTAGTTAAAAGTATTTTTATAAGTTATGGGAAGTTTTATTCGAGTAGTTAGTCGATATTCTGCAAAAGTTCACCAGCGGATGCTCTTAGCTGTTATGCTTAAATGTAAATTATTCAGAAATATGACAAGAATGAGATATTTGTGTTCTTTATACGAGCTTATAACTTTAAGTTTTTCAGCCTAGTTAGCATTAAATGTTTCGTTAGGAAGACAACCTAACAAAAGGTTTTTAATAGAAGAATTAAACATGTTCTTAAAAGTCAACAAGAGCATTAAAATAGAAGCTCAGATCAAACTTAGAATTTTTCGGTTTTAAAAAATCAAAAATAATAGTAGATAAAATAAATTTATATTTTTAATCACATTTTGGAGTCTCGGTTGGTTTTATTTTTTAATTAGTAATGCATACTATTTAAGTCTTGATTATTTTGTATACATTTTTAAAAAGCAAAAATTAAAAGAAATTTCAAATTATCCTCTATTTTTACGATTTTTAGTTTGTTAAATTAAAACTGTTAAATAATTAAGGATATAATACTACAGTGAAAAGTATAAGATAAGAATTTTATTTCCACAAACATTTCTAAAATACATTCAAATTTTTTGAAGCATTAAAAAGTTATTATGGTATTCTTGTAAATGGAATGTAATAATTCAGTTAAAAGAAGTTCTTACTCTAATCTCATGCTTGAAACTTTCTTTAAAAGAGGCAAAGAAGATTCTTCTTTAAAATTTTCTTGAGCATGCATTATTCTTTCTGCGCTTTAACTTATTACATTTTATAATATGCTGCTTAATAATAAATTTCTGGAACAAATATTTTTAGATTTTATTCTTATATATTGCCGAATTTTGAAAATTATAAATTGTTGTATAATCTAACATTTCTATTTTTCATAACGAACTTCCAAAGTATATTCTATAAACAGGAGTAAATATATGCATTCTAAAACGACAGTCTTGAAAATTGAAAAAACTATAGGCGGATAATATAACATGTTATTATTTCCAAATCGGGCATATTTTACCTCCAGTAAAATGAACCACATCTGGAATTTTTGCAACCTAATATTTGTTAACGTCTTTGAAAAGCAAAAGAACCTTTAATCACAGTTCAAGGGGAGAAACGATTTGCCTTAAAAATATAGGGGGTAGGGACTAAAACTCATTTCACATTTCTAAATCAACATAATTTTAATATTTCATAACAGAGTACATATGTATTTATATAAATACACACACATATATTTAGAAATTCTTGGAGTACCTTGGTTCGCGGTTTGCAAATACGGGCTTTTCCACCATACTTTTCAAAACAGTTTGCCACACGTATTTCTGTATTCCTTTAATTGTTTCATGGCGGATATTGGTTTTAAAAATATCAATGGTCTTAAGGTTTTGAGAGAAAATACAATCCCTCAGAAACCCCAGAGAAAACAACATGCTTAAATTAAAATAGCGCACGTATACGCTTTGTGTGAGAACAAGGGAACCTTTATTTTCATAGTAATGTAAAACAATTTTTTCGTGCGTTGCTCTGTTATGTATTTTTTCATAATTAAATTCTCAAGTTTTGATTTTAAAATTCTGATAGTAAGTTAAAATAGAGTAATAATAATAATAATTCTGACGAAAGTTATTCACACTTAAAATTATTAAGAGACTTTTAGACCACTCCATGAAATAATATTTCAGGGTTTCTTTGTTTGCAAGTTATAATTTTGCATAAGGGTAGTGTAATATTTTAAATACGTACAGGGTTTTTTTTGTTTTGTTTTTAAGTTTTTTTTTATTATTTTGCGATTTTGTGTGTTATAAATCTGCTAACTTATTTCTGTTTTTCAAAGCTATCTTCCCTTTTTTCACACCTCAAAAGCAAAATACTAACTTCAATATGATCAGGTAAAGATTTCATATCAAGTGATTTTTTCTGAAAAGTATTTAGAAATAAATAAAATAGATTTAGATGATGGCAAATTTTTGAACCATAATTGACGTTTAGTAGGCAATAACTTCACATTGATTTTTTTTTGGAAGTAATAAAACTTCTCACATTTAAATTATATTCCCCATATCAGTCCTAAAAAATTCTATTTTTTATTTAAACTTAAATTAATTTCTGCATTAAAAATATATACTATTTCTCACTTGAATTTTATAAGCCTCTCTCTTATCCTTTTGAATTTATTTACATTTTGAGGATTCTTTTAAGTCATGTTACTCAGAGAATCATATGATCATACCAGTAATTTAAATATTGTATAATGACATATATTTATATATACATAAATGCATGGGATAAATTATGTTTGAATATGCAGTGACTGTTGGTGACTAAATCTTGCTGGGGTCTATGAAATCAAGCTTTAAATAAAACCTCATTCAAAACAGAGGTCATTTTTTATTATATATATGATAATTCAATAACTGTTCGAAACAGAGAATTATTGCATTTTTGTTTTTTCACATTTCCTCTAAATTTGTATAGAATTTTTATATAAGATATCAATATTAATCCTATTAAATAAGTATTTCGTTTTAGAATCATTATTAACAATTTTTATAACTTTTAATGAGTCGGCATGTAATAATACAAAGATAATTCCACAAGAAATTTATTTTTATTTCTCAAGCGTGCTACATATGTTTAACTCAATTATTTGTTTAGAAATGCTTAGTTTAAATGAAAGCTATTCACTAAAATTTCTAATTAAATATTTCGTACAGGAGTTTGTACGGAAATTTCATATAAATAATAATTATTGTAAGTAGTATTAATCTTTGTTATTAACATCTGCCGTCACTTCAAGATATTTGATATTATTTGTTCGAATTGATCAGAGCTGTGTGAAACGGGAAATATGAACTTATTTAGAAATTTAAAAGAAAAGTATCAAATACTCTGAAAGGAGAAAAAAGCAAATTGAAAGTTAAATTCAAATTGTTTCTAAAATGTAGAAGAATTCATCATTCATAAAAATTAGAAAGATGTAAATGTAAAAGCACTTTAAAACTCCATTATAGGCTATATATTAATGCTCCTTAATTTTAAGTACAATTTTAGAAGTATAAATTTAATTATATATATTTTTTAATGCATTTATAAGCAATATTTCTATGAATTTGCTTCAGAATATTAATCACTTTTCCTTTCTTTCCGCGTTAAAACTGTCTTAATATAGGAACAAAATGTAACGTTTTGTACCCTCAAAACATTATTTTGATATTTTGTGTGTGTGTGTGTGTGATTCAAAATACTTTTTTCAACTCTAAATAAAGCTATTTTTCCTTTACTTAATGTTATACTTGACATACAAAGAGACAGGTAAGTCTTGACTTTCATCTCTTAGTAGAAGAATAACATAAAATACGTTTGAAAGAATAAAGAAATACTTATATGCAAAAATAATGCGACATGAATAATGCGCTAAAATGTATTTCTGGAGTCTCTTGCAGTCTTTTTTCTGTTTGTTTTTTGGAACTTTTGGAAATCTGTCATCGTGCAAAACAAAACAAAAACTGTATGTACGTTTGTGCTACAAATCTATCCTATTGTTTTGAAATCAAGCAAACAAACTTGGATGAATGCTGAAGTTACTTAGAAAATTCATCAAAATAAATATAGGAACAAGGACAGTTTTTTCGTTACTATATAATGTTCTTTGACCTCTTCAGTAAGCATCTTGAAAATAAAAATGTGTTATGGTTTTAAAAAAAAATATGCATTACTCTTTTTGAAAACATATAATTAAATAAAGTGTTGGAAAAAACAATTTGCTAAAAATAAACATTGCGTGTTCTACTAATAAACTTACAAACTAGATGTTTATAATTAGCCAACTAACAAAAATTATTTTTGTACTTTCACACAATTACCAGATTCTAGTATCTGTAAATTAAATAATTTGCTATTTAGTGTGCAACTGAAAATTTTATGTAATGCAGGTGAGCTTAATGTAATACTGTATGTAAAGCTATAGCGTGCAGTGTTAGCAACGACTCGTCATTAAAAAAGAAACAAATAAAGATGTGCGTTGGGGACTGCCACAAAATTGAAGAACATTAATATCCGAAAGCAAGATTTTGAAGATTGAGAAGTTTAATTAAGCAACGACTTAATTTATATATAGAAAGGAAGTTGAAGAGACTGCCGACGGCGTTGAAGATGATTTCGAAAAACGAAATTGATCCAAAAAAGATAAACGTCATACAACTCTGAGTGAAAAAACCAAATGATGTAGCTTCTTCTCCCGCCGTACAAACTGTTGAAATACGATGATATCATTCCTACAACTGTAAACACAGGGAAAAGAACTCAGTTTTATCGCAAAAAAGTTTTTAAAAAAAACACTTCTTAAACATTCATCATTGATAATTTCAATAGTAACAAGCTGCGTTAAAAATTGCAAAATGATGAGAGATAAATTGCTTTTTCTTAGAATTTTAATACAGTACAATAATTGTGATTTTTTATCATAGCATTAAGTTATTCTAAGATTATTTTATACTGAAGTATTTTTCGAAACAAATTTCTCTTAACTTACCTTGTTATTCAAGTTTACTCTGTTTCTTTTCTCCTTTTGTATGATTAATATAATTATTTTTTTCTTATTTGTTTCTCGTTTTTATGTACTATCTTTTTAGATCTGCTGCTCCAAATCCGACCTTGAAATATTCGTTAAATAATGAAGAAAAATGTATAAGTGTTCAAAGAAACTTTATTCGTAAATTAAATTTGATTGTTTAGAATACAATAACAAAAAGGAAATATTTTTGTAAAAACCATCATTTTTAGTTATCTTTACTTACATAATGATACATTAAGTTAAAAGTTATGTATAAAAAAAAGTTTATAATAAAATATTCCTGCAAAATTCCCAAATATGCTATAATGCAAAGTTGTATATATTTACTCTAATTCAAAATACTTCATCACTATAATTCTATATATGTACTTCCTTTTCCTAATTCTAAATCTAGATGTTTAACTAAATAATAAATTATTAGCCCCTTAACTGCCGGTTAAAAGTTACGCGATTTTCTCCCCAGTGCCGCCATTTTTCATGTAGGCACTCGTATGCGATGCGTAGAGGGGGGAAAAAGACACAATTAAGCAAATTTTTCTCTAAAATAAGTAAATCTTTCGCAAACACTATGAAGTTCATTTTATTGCATTCTAAAACCTTGGGAATAGTTTTATTGATAGCAGAACAAAGAAAAGAATCGTATTTTGGTAAGTCGTATATATACGTCCGGGGCACTTAACGTACCAGTTGAGCGAGGCGGAAATATACGCAGGTGGCAGTTAAGGGGTTAAGAAAGACATGAATCTAAATAAACAGTACATTATAATGAAATTTTAACAAAAGATATGTTTTATAATTGCTAACCTAATAAACTTCTATAATCTAAAGCTATCAATTTTTCTATAAGCATGCAAATATAACGACAATTTTAAAAAAATCTATTAACTAATTATGCAATAGAATATTAATATACTATGGGCTTGAGTATAAAAGTTAAAATTCTTATAGTAAGGTTTTAACCACTTTCAAAAAATAAAGTAACGAACATGTGCTTTTATTTCAAGAGTACATAGGTTTTCAATTATTATTTGAAAAACAGCAGCATCGTAGTTGACGTTTGTGCCCCGGGACGCAAAAGCTCAAAACTCACCATCCAATGACTATCGTGCTGAACAATGAGAATAGCTGCATATGAGATATAACTGAGACTAAGAACTTTCAAGTAATCAAATACGAAAATTATGTTTTCAAAACTAGTCTTTACCATTTGATAATAAATCAGAATTTCAATCTCTGTCACTAACAGACGATCCATAGTAAATTGAATCAGTTAATCAGCTACAATAAATAAGTCTTAAGAAATAGATGCAATCAAATTGATTTTAAATCTACGGAGTAATTTCAAAGACAATATTGCTCCTTGATATAAATTATGATAAGTATGTCAATACTTAAAAAGATGCTTTGGAGAGTAAAGAACGCTTAAATTCCTAGAACGAGAAAAAAGATAAATAAAAATTCAATGATATATTAAGGGGCACAAATATAATTTCTAGATTAAAATACATATGTTGATAGAACTATAAAAAAGCTGCTGAAAGATCTTCAAAAGAAGAGTATAGAGTGAAAACGTCGTGATACCCGGCACAAAAGGAGAAGGAATTAGACCTAAAAACGTTTGAAAATCCAGCTGGTGTTAGAGGAGTAAGAGGAGATAATAATAAATTGTTCATCAGATTTTTGAAAGTTTTTTAAGTAAAGTTTAAAATTTGTTCTAAGAAATCGTTTTCTCCTACCACCATATTCCTTCATTTCATTTCATTGCTTTCGGTATAATATTTCTTAATTTTTATTATAATTATTTTTATTACTTATAACTGTTTTTTAAATAATTTCGAATGAAAAGTGAATTTTATTACATTGGTAAAAAACAAAATTGGGAATTTCTTAAAAGCATTTTAATAAACTCAAATATCTTTCTTTTGAATGCCTATTTTATTTTAAGTTTCCCCCAAATCTTGCACATGGATACTTCAAAAATTGTGAACATGTGATTAAAAAGTGTCTACTCAAGTGATTTTTGCTGCGTATATTAATTCCACATGCATTCGCTGAAATAGAATAGTTTATGAATATCAGTATAATACTATTCTTTAAACTTAAATGTTGCAATTATTTTCAAAAGTGTTCTCGTAATGCAAGTTATTTTATTTTTATTACTATATCTCGTATTTATATAAAACTACAAATTTCTATTCCACCCACAAAGTGAAACTTACTACCTTAAAACCTATATTGTTTTCTAAAAAAGAAAGAAAACTTCATAAGCAAGTTATAAATAACTGCAAAATTTTAAAAAATAAATCAGTTTAATATAGCGGAAAGCATACTTTATTTTTGTATTAGAAGGCAAATACTCCGTCATATTATGCTTTTTAATTTATCTCTAAAAAATGCAAAACTATTATTTTTTTCAATGATATTTTCCGTAGTTTTCTTTAAAAATAATCCTCTGAAAAGCATTATTAAGTAAGCAGCAACTTGTCAATGCATTTAAACTAAATAATTTAAATAATTATGTTTCGAATATAAATAATGTAATTCCTTTTATTTTTTGTTTATAATGTATTTAATTACGTAAGTCAGCTTTAAGTGTAAAGCATTTTAGTCAGCTGTTTTAAAACTCATTAAAACAGTATCAATAAAGATTAAGACTTAAAAGTATATTAAATACAATGCACATCAAAATATATTCAAGTTTCTATTTGAGTAAAAAAACTTTTTTTTAATTCTAAGCAAGTTTTCAAATTTTAATCCATTGCCTAAATTTTCCATACATTTAAAACAGCAAATCTATTGGATTCACCTTAACATCTCTAACAGGTGAGAAACAGGTGGCATATTGAAAATTCTCAGGGAACTACTCTTCCTGATTCAAGAATCTGTTTAAAAAACTACTATTATAGTTGTGTGATATTAGTAAAAATATTCAAAAAAGAAAGTTGCAGTTTAATAAAATTAATAATTACGATTGCTTTTATTGTTGAAAAAGTAATATTTATTGCATTCGTCAAAATCAATTTAAAGAGATTTACAGATGATGAATTGAACTGAATTTTTATGGCCATAAAAAAAGATTTCAAAGTGAGAAATATTAAAGCAAAAATAATTTAAATATATTCCCCCCTTTCATTCCTTTTTTACGTTTTCCCTTTCTTTAAGCAATTTGTTATCCCTCGCATTAATGAGAGACGCGATTTCAGTTCCATGAGCATACGGAGAAATAATTAATCAACAGAGAAAAGCACACAGGCTCGCTCAAAGCGAATTCGCCATATACCGTTCTTCCAAATCCATTAAATCTGACAGCAACAAAAGAGAACTGAAGGAAAAATTCGTCTTTAATAAGACCTGCTTTCATTCGAGAATAGGTGAAAGATTTGTGCGCGACATTCAGCTCTTCCCTCCCTCACCGCCGTCTTCTCCTGCTACTCCTCCTCCTCCTCCTCCTCCCCTTCTCAACCCCAGCGGACTATCGAGACCCAGTGGCATTTAGAGATGCGATGGATCAAAGAGATGAGACTGTTATTTTGCGAAGTAAATAGAAAATGCATCTCCATTACTTGTTTTTTTTTAAAAAAAATAAAGGGGATGCAGAAAATGCGTAGAAATGTGAGAAAGAAAAAAAGAAGAAAAGTGGTAAAGAGAGAGAAAGAGAGTGCGCGAGAGGAAAAAGGGAAGTGGGACACATACCTCACTGTCGGATCTCAAGATGGGACTAGCAGCAGCAGGGATAGGCTTCAGAGAGCAGTGCAAGATGGCTAGTAGGCGCGAGGGTTGCCCTTAGGTTCCCGATCTCACTGCGCAGGCGCGTCTGTTTTGGCGTTCCTCACCCCTTCACCAGTGCCTTTATGTGCTGGTGTGATATTAATTGAATTACAATTAAAACCTTGCAATCGTCACTTATATTGACAATGGCATGATACGTATTTAAATTAGGTTACCTTCGCGATCGATTTCTTTTTTTATGTATTAATTTCAGTCACCACTATTTCAAAAACGATCTTCTTGTCTGCCAAATGGTATTTTTCGGAAAATAGGATCGAAAGATGAAGGAGAGAATGAATGAAGCGGCGGTTCTCTCTTGGTTTGTGTATTGGAATTCGCCAAGAACGCAAGAATCGCCAACCCCGGCAAACGCGGAAGATATTCGATCGTCTTCCGAGCACTGCATTTCATTGATCAATCACTAAGCCTCAGAATTTGAACCTCGGAACAAACAGGGTAAATATGGAGGAGAAACTCCACCTGTGGGGTCCATTATTGAACCATCTCGGAGATGCAGCGTTTCGCTACTTCGCATTTATCATCTTTTAATCGCGATAATGCGCTTGCAGATAACGCACAAGTGATATTTAGCAACAAGTTTCTGCGGGGAAATTTTCACTTGGATTCTTAATTAAATTATATAGTTCTGTAGATTTGTATTAAAATTTATATTTTAATGTCATTATTTTTCAATTCTGCAAGAGGGCTGCAATTCATTTTGCAGTTTAGCGACGTAAACGTTAACATTATAAAGATCTTTTCCTTTAAAAAAAAGACTTTGGACACACAAAAAAGAATAACATGAAAATTGAAGAAATAAGACACTATTAAGAAGTGAAATCTATGCATGAATATTTCTCAAGAATTTTTGAAAAAAATAACACGTATATAGACATTTCAAAAATGTTTCATTCAATAAAGAGAAAAAAGGATCTCATATGTTTTCTTCTCAAATTATTCTGGCATTCAAATCCTTTTTTAAAATTTGTTTTTATTTAAATAAAAAAAATGTCAATTTTACACCTTAAGCTACACAGTACCCTACAAATCTCAAATATATCAATTTTGTTGCCTTTTTTTTTTTTTTGCCTTTTTTTTGTGGCCTATATCATTGTGCAGCTTGCCACCAAATTTCAGATCAGATAGAAAATTAGTTTTTCAGATATTTTGAGTTTTCTAAACTTAGATTCTGGTTTCTGTTTCCTTTTAAAGAATTTATCCACTCTGAAATTAAAGTAATTATAAATATTTTTGAGTACAGTCAAATCTTTCGGTGTGAAATGGTTATTAATTTCAATTTTCATTATTAAAATAATTTTTGCTTAATCATGTATGTTTTCAGATTTTTGAGTTTTCATAGTTACTTAATTTAGATTGATTTCAAGGCCAAATTTGTTTTAAAAAATAGTTTTACATTACTTAGAAGCTTTATCATCAATTTTTTTCCGGTACGGATAATGTCTTGGCCAAAGAGTTCTCAGGTAGCTATGAGAAAAATATTTCGAAGGGATGGAATAATACTCAAAATGATAAATCTAACAACGCCCTCAGTTGGTACTGCGATTAGACTTCTAAAAGTATTGCAGATAAAACTCTGAATATTTCCATCATGTACCAAACTCTATTACAGCAAACATATTGTAGTACTATATTATAGTATTTTAAAGTCGTTCAACAAATACTCAAACTTGCTAAACTGCCCCAATTTAAAATTGAGAAAAATTACATTTTATGTACAATCCTGGTGATTTTTAGCTTATGTTATAGTAGCATTATTATTTTGTACACAAATGCTTTAAGTTACAAAACTTTTGTGAAAATATTAGGTTAAGATTAAGCTGAATAACCTGCCATCGTAACAACTACTATCATTATTATGTAAAAATATTTTTTGAATTTAAAAAAAAGAAATGTTTTCAGTGATATTTAATTAAAATAGTGTTTCAATATAGAAAATAACAGGGAGTAACATATTAAAAAATTAGAGCTTTACGGACATTAAAAGTTTTTGTTTTATGCCTTTACAAACTTTAAATGCGTTTTTCTCAGACTTTTACTTTTGAAGATATAAGTGTTTTCTAATCCCTAAGGCTTTTTTTTTATGTTCCAGATAGAGTGTTGATATATTTTTTGTATATACTTCCAAACATATCTTCTGTAAATGTTAGTATGGATTTAGAGGTCTGAGATCTCTAGTTATTTTTTTAAAAATGTAAAAGTTAATATTTTTTTAAAATTTCGTGTTTTTTCTAGGTTTAACTAGAAAAATAATTATTAAAAATCAACAAGGGAACGGATGTTCAAATCCATACTAACTTTTTTTGCAATAATCCAAGAAATATAAATCACTTAAAATGACTAAAAAATTTTAAAAAGTGAGTATTTTATAAGAGTTTGAAAAATTTCGAAAAATCCTAATTTTTAAAATTGTGAAATAATGGCTGGTCAAACTGACTTTTTACTTTCAGAATCAGCTTAACAATATAATACAAGTATAAAATATAAATTATTTTTACTGTGTTACTGTCCCCCCCCAAAAAAAAATTTTTTTTTAAAAAGGGTACTGAAGAAGGGTCGTAAGAACTTCTTGAGGGGTTTGTATTGAATATGAATTTCTGTGTCGCATATTAATTTTATTCCGAAAAGTATAGCTGCGCACAATCAATGTAATTGGACATTTAATACAACCTCTTATACGTCCTCCGAAACTTCCTAAAGATATTTATTGTTCTTTCACACAGAAATTTCCACTAGAAGCCAATTGTAGTTTCCCATCCATTCAACACAAGCCAACATGAATTATGAAGTTGTAAGAGCAGGAAATATATATTTTTTTTACACTATATGTGCAAAAAATTTTAAAATAATTCTTCATTTCATTATATTTCACAGCATATATATTGAAGCATTATTCGCAAATCATTCTTTCACTTAATATTATACATCTATAATAAAATAAATCATATTTAATGGCGCAAAACTTGGTTATAAACAATACGTAGGAAAAAGTTATTTCGCGTTTCTCCTTTAACGAGATCCGGCAATTCGGTTTTCTGAAACTAAAAAATCTGAGGATAAAAAACTTTTTTGATAGTAAAGCTTGGAACTTCCTGAAAACTTTTATGCTTTATTATTCCATGCGGATTATTTTAAGCGTTGCTTAAATTATACTTTGACTTCAAAATTATCTTCGTTCTTTTTGAATGAAAGAAAAGAAGTTTTCATACTGCCTTATAATCGTGTTAATAAGAAAATAAATTAGAATATACATCCATTAAAATTTTGTTGAAATTACTGAAATAAAACTCTTACTACACCTATCGTTCTCTAAATATTTTTTTCTGTGCAAGGACATTATGCTATCTAAAAATCTCTGTCGGTAATTTATTAATAATCGAAGAAAATGGCACAGATAATTTTACTACAGTATAAGTTCGAATAGCTCTCTCATAATTAAATAATAATTAACTGAAGAGATAATGAATATGCATTCACAGGAATATAGAATCTTGAAGACACACAATTAATAGGGTCTTCTTCAATTTATATTAGATCCAATTCTTCAAAGCGTTAGTGTAAAATTCGGGCTTACATGATTGAGGGATAATCAAAATTATGTGTGTGAGAGAGAGAGATGAATCCCCAAATCACACGATATATATACATACACTGGTGTGCAAAAATTAAGGACGAAGTCGAAAAATTAGCATATCAGCTGAACGAAGAGGCAGAGCAGACAGAAAGACCAATCAGGAGATTAAGTAAGGTGATGTACGGTAGCACATGCGCAGATATGCAGGTAGACGTAATGGGGGAGTGTCTGAGTAGTATAAAGCATGTTGTCGGTGTAAGATCAGTATTTCTGGCAAAGAGATTGCACGCCGTATAGCAGTTAAAATCACACAGAGTTGCTGCCTCAGCGAGAAATGGCGAATAATCAATCTGTTAGACGACATCTGGATGCTTTTACCCGTGGTCGAATCATTGGGAAGTTGGAGGAAGGCCGCAGTGTGACAAGTGTGGCTGCAGAGTTCGGAATTGCTCACAGCATCGTTTCACGACTTTGGAGACAATTTCAAACTACAGGAACAGCTATCCGGGGGTTCAGTAGTGGTCGTCCACGAGGAACCACACCCGCAGATTACCGGTACATTGTCTTACAGGCCAGAAGAAACAGGCGGCAGACAGCGGGAGAAATCGCCAGACAAACGACACAGGCGACTGGATGACCGATATCTCGTTTTACCGTGGCCAGAAGACTGCACGGTGGTGGTCTGTTTGCACGACGCCCTGTACGGTGTGTACCTTTAACGCCTGCCCATCGGAGAAGGCGTTCTCTGTGGTGCCGGAAACACAGGAATTGAGAGACAATGAATGGGGACGAGTACTCTTTACAGATGAGAGCAGATTCAGTTTGAGTAGCGATTCTCATCGCATACTCATCTGGAGAGAGCGGGGAAGCCGCAATCATCCCTCGAACATCATTGAAAGGGACAGGTATGGAGGTCGCGGTGTTCTCGTTTGGGGAGGCCTCATGCTTGGTAGTCGTACAGACCTCACATCTTCGACGCAGGTTCAGTCAACGGGACCCGTTATTGTAACGAGATTCTTCTTCCATATGTGCGTCTTTTTAGAGGCGCTATGGGTCTGCAGTTCCTTTTCATGGACGACAATGCACCATGTCATCGCACAGTAGCTGCCGAACAGCTCTTAGAGAGTGAGGATATTGAACGTATGGATTGGCCGGCACGATCTCCGGATCTCAATCCCATCGAGCATGTATGGGATTTTCTAGGCAGACGCTTGGCAGCTCGTACCTTACCACCAGTAACGATTCGGGAGCTTCGATTGGCGCTGCAAGACGAATGGGTAGCAGTGCCTCAACAACTCATTGACACCCTCATTCTCAGCATGGGCAGACGCTGTGAAACCTGCCTAGCAGTCAGGGGAGATCATATCCCCTACTAAAGACCGGATGTTTCTTGCTGGACACCCATCACAGGGATGTTTCGGCCTTCAGTCGCATTGCGCTCCATGCTACTTTTTCAATAAAGCTTCTTTTTATCACTCTGATTTCTCTTTTAGTAAGTGTTGCTTACACTACACATGTCCTTACGTATTGTGGATCTTACGGTATTAAATGTGTTGATTTGGAAAGCTTTTGTACAAAGTTATATTGAAAAATCCGTCTCGTCCTTAATTTTTGCACACCAGTGTATATTGTGAATGAAACTTCTTCAAAATATTTTTCTTATTAAAATTAATGTATATAAAGTGTTATGGATATTCGTCTGTTATAAATTTCCTGTTAGGGGCAAAAGTACCGTAAAATTTATCGTATAACGCGCATTTTTAACACAAAAAACAAGATAGAAATTCACTGGGGCGTGTTATACGCCAGGTAAAAAAATGATAGCTTTAAAAATGAAAAAAAATTTAGGTTTGTACATACATCGAAATACTGTTTATTTAAATATAATGGCATTTTTATGAACTTAATTGGTTATAGTTCTAGAAATAAACTATTTTTTCAAAAGCTCGGAATAAAACCTCGAATAAAAATTATTTCAAAACATAAGGTATTGCTCACGTACATTTCAAGCTTCTGCATAAAAAAGAGGGTGTGTGTTATACGGAGACTATACCTCAAAATTAAAAAAAAAATGTAGCTTGAAAGTATAGGTGCGCCTTATACGACGGTGCACGTTATATGCTGGATTTTAAGTAATTAAAATTAATGTATATAAATTGTTACGAATATTCATTTGTTATCAGATTCCTGCTAGGGGTAAGAATAATTGTGTGGTTTACAAAATCGCTTATAATGAACAAAAGTAGCGAAGAAAAAAAGACAATAAAGTAAAACATTATGTTTAACATACACTGGTGTGCAAAAATTAAGGACGAAGTCGAAAAATTAGCATATCAGCTGAACGAAGAGGCAGAGCGGACAGAAAGACCAATCAGGAGATTAAGTAAGGTGATGTACGGTAGCACATGCGCAGATATACAGGTAGACGTAATGGGGGAGTGTCTGAGTAGTATAAAGCATGTTGTCGGTGTAAGATCAGTATTTCTGGCAAAGAGATTGCACGCCGTATAGCAGTTAAAATCACACAGAGTTGCTGCCTCAGCGAGAAATGGCGAATAATCAATCTGTTAGACGACATCTGGATGCTTTTACCCGTGGTCGAATCATTGGGAAGTTGGAGGAAGGCCGCAGTGTGACAAGTGTGGCTGCAGAGTTCGGAATTGCTCACAGCATCGTTTCACGACTTTGGAGACAATTTCAAACTACAGGAACAGCTATCCGGGGGTTCAGTAGTGGTCGTCCACGAGGAACCACACCCGCAGATTACCGGTACATTGTCTTACAGGCCAGAAGAAACAGGCGGCAGACAGCGGGAGAAATCGCTAGACAAACGACACAGGCGACTGGATGACCGATATCTCGTTTTACCGTGGCCAGAAGACTGCACGGTGGTGGTCTGTTTGCACGACGCCCTGTACGGTGTGTACCTTTAACGCCTGCCCATCGGAGAAGGCGTTCTCTGTGGTGCCGGAAACACAGGAATTGGAGAGACAATGAATGGGGACGAGTACTCTTTACAGATGAGAGCAGATTCAGGTTGAGTAGCGATTCTCATCGCATACTCATCTGGAGAGAGCGGGGAAGCCGCAATCATCCCTCGAACATCATTGAAAGGGACAGGTATGGAGGTCGCGGTGTTCTCGTTTGGGGAGGCATCATGCTTGGTAGTCGTACAGACCTTCACATCTTCGACGCAGGTTCAGTCAACGGGTCCCGTTATTGTAACGAGATTCTTCTTCGATATGTGCGTCTTTTTAGAGGCGCTATGGGTCTGCAGTTCCTTTTCATGGACGACAATGCACCATGTCATCGCACAGTAGCTGCCGAACAGCTCTTAGAGAGTGAGGATATTGAACGCATGGATCGGCCGGCACGATCTCCGGATCTCAGTCCCATCGAGCATGTATGGGTTTTTTAGGCAGACGCTTGGCAGCTCGTACCTTACCACCAGTAACGATTCGGGAGCTTCGATTGGCGCTGAAAGACGAATGGGCAGCAATGCCTCAACAACTCATTGACACCCTCATTCTCAGCATGGGCAGACGCTGTGAAACCTGCCTAGCAGTCAGGGGAGATCATATCCCCTACTAAAGACCGGATGTTTCTTGCTGGATACCCATCACAGGGATGTTTCGGCCTTCAGTCGCATTGCGCTCCATGCTACTTTTTCAATCAAGCTTCTTTTTATCCCTCTGATTTCTCTTTTAGTAAGTGTTGCTTACATTACACATGTCCTTACATATTGGGGATCTTACGGTATTAAATGTGTTGATTTGGAAAGCTTCTGTACAAAGTTATATTGAAAAAACCGTCTCGTCCTTAATTTTTGCACACCAGTGTAATGTAATGTCCACACCAGTGAAAAAGTAATGTCTTTAAAGTGACATGTTCATGATGAGACAGGTAATACAATTAACAGTACTAATTAAAATGCATTATAAAAGTAATCACAATTATTAATCTTGCTTCAGTTGAGGACTGAAGGATTTACATATTTGAAATAAACTCATTGGCGCAACAACCCTTGAGGGCCAAGGCTTACTGTATCCATCTCAGTATAAGTGACCTTGGGCGCTGAGATACATGAGTAGATGTCCCCATCTGTCTGAAGCGAATAAGTGAGTGATTGAATATTAACATCTCACTGTTCAATTACACGAGGGCTTTTGGTGACGGACCTCGTAATTTTGGACAATGGTCAAGTGACGAGGACGACACCTTATCTGGCACCCCCTCTCCTAACTACCACATCACACCAACGGGAGGACGTTTGAGCCTTCAACAGATTTAACGTGCATCGCCCCCCCCCCTACTCGGCGAGTCTTTAGTGGTACTGGGCTCGAACTCGTGATAAAGCTAGCCACGATCCGATACCTTGACCACTAGGCTACCACGGTCACCAATTTGAAGTGAAGCCTCCAGTGTTTAATTCCCAATCAAGTTTGGTGCTCGTTTATCAACCCACGGAAGGGATGAAAGGCTGAGTCGACCTTTCCCAGCCCGAGGATTTATATATATACTAAATATATTTTTAAAACACAAAAATGTGCATTTATAATTTTATGTGCATAAATGAAACTAATATTGCGATACTGGGCAAAGTTAGTAAGAAAATCGACAATTCAGCATGTAATAATTGGCAATATTCAACTTAAAATGTATTGGGACAATACATAAATACTATAAGGTTTATTACTGAGAAATTTATTATGGAGAAACATAGTAATTATACACTATATTGCCAATAGTCCACGTACACTTGAGATTATAGATATTTCGGTTTCTGCTAAAATTTTCATAGCATATCATGCAATTCTATGCTTCTGTACCTGCCTTCAATTCTGAAAAAGATCAGCTGTAACTCATCAAAACCATTAATTGTTATAAAAACTTATATGTGTTTCAAGTATAGTGTGAAAATTGATTAACATGAAACTGAAATATTTTTTCGCGTTAAAAGAATTTCATGTTAAAGGATATCGCAAAAAAACATCATACATGAACAAAATTAAGTTCATTAGAGTTTATTTTATTTACATAGATATATGTATATAAGCATATATTTAATAAAAACCAATGAAACAAAACATTCGCAAGAACTTAATGTAATTAAATACAAAATTTTCAAATTTTTTGAAAAAAAAAAACATTTATTGAGTTTTGGGAAATTAATCTGATATTTTTTTAAATTGTTTTTTTAGCATCAAATTGTCAACAAATTGTTTGATATCGTCCACTTTGTTATGCATTTCACCATTGGAATGTGCGTCTAAATAACTGTGCATACTTTTCATGACTTTCCTCATTTCGAATGATGTGGGAACAGGAGCTACATCATTCATTTCGTTTTCATGGTCGGAATCCGCCTCAATGATATTTTTTGAGCTTTGAACAAATTCCAAAAAATGTCTTTGTCTGCCACAATTGAGGCTGTACACACATTATGACCATCTACTACAATGAATTCACCCGATAATACAATAGGACAGTCCAATCCTGCTGGTGTTTTTCGTATTTTGTTCGTTACCAAAAGGGAATTTTTTCGTGTTAAGAGAAAAACAAAATGCATGCAAATGTATATTATTTTGTAAGGATAATTGTATTATTTCGTCTTAAGCGTTTTCGCGTTAAACGTACTTTACAGTTTAGATTTTTTTTGTCTTCTATGCCCAAATTTGCATATATCCGACTGATTAATTGCTTTTCGTAATTCTGAATAATGATAAAGTAATTTGAGCTGGCACTCTACACTCCGAACTTCCACGTTTTGTAAGCTGACAGGTTTAATGCAAACTAGCCCTGATACATTAATGACTGAATCATAAACGATGAAGAAATCATCAATAAGGGGAAAAATCATTGCTTGTGTTAAATTTTCTGTACAATACTCGAGAGTACCTTTGCGATACAATTGTTCTGGGAAAAGCTAATCATATTTGTCATCGGTAAAATACTGGCATCAACCACTCGAGACAATATTATCAACCATTTTTCTAAGTCATTGTAATGGAGGCTTTCCAATGTTATTACTTCTGACTTTCTGACAACTCTTTTTAGATCATCGATCAAATTTTATTAGCAACAAAATATCTCCAACTGCTTGATTTTTGCTTTTCACACCACTCCCAGTTTATGTTTTCCTAAGATTTAAAGAAATGCATATAGGGTAAGACGAATTCAAAGCATCCATTTCAATGAGAAGAATCTTTTATTATTCAGTATGCTTATTCAAACGAATCACGATTTTCCAATGTTATAGCTTTTAGAATTTGTTTATAGTTTGTTTGGATTGGGGAATTTAAAACAATCATTTATTACATTGTTTCAAACTGATTTATACTAAAAAGATTTTGTTGATGTGTATTGTAATTTTATTTTGTTTCATTCATACCCACTGGGGAAAAATATCTTACTTACAAAGATATGTATTCGCTTTGTTTTTTCAAATGACCTACATATTAGCATCTAAGCCTTTGAAACACGGAAAATCCCCCATATATAAGAGCCATATCAGTGGTGGCTAGTGGCTGCTCTCGCCACCAGATTTGGCAGCTTGCTCTCGTCAGATGCTAAACAGTACCATGATTTAATTTTACAGAGAGAGTACCAGAACTAAATTAATACTCAAGGGAACTCTTACATGCCACATAATCATATAACATGCTTCCTACACGATATACGCATCCAGAAAATTTATCTACTCCAGCCGAGATCGAACCCTGAACCTTGGACTTACGAAGCAGCCACGCTACCTCTAAGCCACCAAGTCAACAAGAGATCGCTAACAGATATTTCTGAATCAATTATGGCTTTTGTAATTTCATGGATACAAATCTGTTTTGTCATTTCCTTGCAAAAGCCTATGCGACATAACATCTTAGATTTGATCACAATATAAATTTATATTTCTTGCATCTCCTTGAGAGATAAAAAAAATTATTTAAAACAAATTAAATGTAATAATAAATTAAATCGTATGATTAAAATCATAATTTCAGACTTGAGTCTCTCATTATTTTAGATTTTTTTAATAAGGAGACAAAAATTAACTTTTGTTGGAATATTTAAAAAATTGTACGCGCGCACACACATGAAAACTTTACTTTACCCTATTTTCCTATTTTATAACAAGTCATCTTATATTATTTGGGAAGAGTAATTTCACTGCAAATAATGCTTTAAGCAGGGTTTTTTTCAAATCTGTTTTTGAAATTGTTCTCGAGGGTACATTTCAAATACCAGGATATTTCTACTTTATATTATTTTCATTCCTTTTACTCGTAAAAAGAAATTTCACCGTCTAGATGTAAGACTAGAACAAGTTCATTTTTCATAAATTTTGTCTTGAAAAATTTTGATCACTTGTAAAGTGGAATTGTTTTTTTGAAAAAAAATTGATTGTATAATGTAAGAAATTTTGTATTGTTTTCTTAGAAAATATGCGGAATTTAAATGAAGATTCCATCCCTTCACACAAAAATTCTAGAATACCAAAAAAAAATTTTTTTTATGTACCTTCGAGATTTCCAATGCATAGAACATGAATAAATTCATTACAGGTACCATTTATTAAAATTTTCGATTATTCATTAAAAGGAAACAGAAAAGAAATATTTATCATCTAAGAAAAGAACTCGAAAGGATTTCTAATTGAGTTTTTTTGTGTAAAAAAATGTGTACTGTGTCAATAATTTATCTTGCCTAAACAACTTTAATTTTTTTTTTTAAAAAACCATAAACTTTTTATTTTTTCATGAAAAGATGTTTTAAAATGTTTTATTTAATCCTGCAATTATTGAATCTTATAATTTTAATTTTTCACAAAAAAATTTTTATTAATAATTATTAATGCTTTTATAAAAAACAAAATCTAAATTTCTTTAAAAAGGCTTTTATTTAGAGTTGGATTGCTTTCATAATAGGTTGTAACTTACAAGTGTTTCTCTTGAGACAAGAGCACAAGTTGTAATGCTGCAGGTGAATGTATACACTTGCAAACTTTGAAAGTAAAAAAACCGAAAAAAATTCAGGAAATATATCAAAAAATTAAGCTTGATTATTCAGACAATTCAGCTTAAATGAAATGCTTTATTTAAGATTTAACGTAAGTTTGCTTCCTACGTAATAATTGTCATTAAAAATCAATTCATCTTCCTAAATTTTACCATGAAATTCCAAATGACTTCCTCCAGTTTCTTACTGATCTCAAGCTGAGTCAAAAATATAAAGATAATTTGTTTAGAAGATCTTCTTTTCCATTTTTCTTTAAATAAAATAGACAAATGTTGTAATAGACAGTGAATACAAATTTCAAAACAAAAAAAAAAACCTCGCGAATTACTTCACTGATGTTACTCCCATTACAATTCATAACTGAAATTAAATCCCCAAGGCTTATATTCCTTTGAAAAAGAAATTACATATTTCTGGCACTAGCTTTGAGCATTCCAAAAGAAACTCTCAGTGACAAGGATGTTTTGAGCCAAGTTCGAAAAGCAATAAAACACGCACTTGATTGACTGTCATTCTGCGAACTACTCTTCTTTCTTTGGGGCAAAGATTTTATCTTTTTGTAGGAAAAAAGCTTGTACTCACTGATCCATTTGCACCAATGTTTTCCCTGGCTTCTTGTTATTTTTTTCCCCTCTGGTTTTCAATTTATTTTCGTTGACAACTGAACATAACGGTTGTCTTACTGTGTGGCCTACATTTTCTACAAAAAATCTTATTGTAACAGAAATTATTCGATCGAAAATATTTGTCACCTCTCAATATGCTGTATTAAACAACATATATTTCATCCTTTAACACAGTTAGTTTTCTCTAAATTCATGTTATTTTAATTATTAATGATAATTTATATGAAATTGAAAGCTTCTTCATACATTCTCTCGAAATTACAAGGAACCTTTTGAGTGATATTCAGTCTCACCTCTACTTAACGAAGTCGCTAAATCCCGAAAAAAAAACCCTTATGTGTAAAATTCCTTAAATAGAGGTTCATCCTTTAATATACTTTAGAAACCACATAAAACAAATTTTAAATACATAGGCACTATATATTATTTAATGAAAATAATTATTCACACTTTCTTTGAAAATTAACAAATTTATATATCTAATCTATCAAAAAGAAAACAAGAAAAAAAAGACATTGTGTAGGAGTACACGATATTTTCAACTTTAAAATTAATTATACATTACAATAACTCTCTTTAATTTTAATCCTACAAGTAATTTTAATCATACATTGTTTCATAATCAGTAATTTTAAGTATACAGTACCACATGAAATATACACTTAAATTTAATAACTGATAAAATATGCTTTTGTTTGAGTTTTTTGTTTGAAACATTACGTCAATTTCGTTGCTCTAGGGGAGTTAGGTACCTGGTAAAACCAGTTCAAGGTCGTTGATCACCAGAAAGTGAGCTAATGGAGAGAATAATTTGAAAAATGTCTTGAAATATCAAACAAATTGGAAGAAAAAATTTGAATCACAAGAGAAAAAGCTCGATAAATAGAAAATGCCCTTCGCTATTTGAAGTCTATTTTAAGAAGAAAATAGTAAAATGTTCATGGTTCGAGAGAAAAGTTCACAAAATAGAGAAATTCGCTAAATAGAGGTTTGTTATCTGGAGGTTCGTCTGTAATTATTTCTTTGGAACAAAAGCATAAGCCCCCCCCCCCCCACACACACACAAAATAAATTTTTTTACAGTGGGTTTTTTTTTCTCCAGGTTGAGATTGAGAGTTTTTCCATTTTTTTAAAAATCAATGCTATTAATGAATTGTTTTTTTTATTTCTTATGATGAATAAAAATATCTTTTTCAGTCACCATAATTTTCATTCCAATTTTACTAGTTGCTACAATTACGTGTACTGATGTAAAATAAATTGAGTCTATATTATATATAACCAAAAGGCTTTATTGGTATACAACAGCGTTACTCAAACTGTAGGGGGTGCTCCTCTAGGGAGACATGATAAACTTAGATGGGGGTGCGAGCTTATTGAAAAGTCGAAAACAAAAGATTGTTTAAAAAAAATTATCAATTTACTGAAATGAAGCAAAACAAAATACATTCACATGATAAAAAAATAAAATACACATTTACACTGATATACTACACTTATAAATGTATCAGTTCTGTACAATGTATTTGATAATTAATTTAACAATACACTAAGTTAAGAGCAAGCTTATAAAAATTACCAGTGAACCCATAGGTATGCCGTAAAATTGTATACAACATTTAATACTTATCTTGATAATTTGTACGGTTTATGGATTAAAGTAGTCTTGTAGCTTTAGCGTCAAAGTATGTTATTAATAAATTCCATACATTGTTATTGTATGGAAGGGGGGTGATGAAAATTGTGAATGAAAATTGGGTCGCAAACATTGAAAACCTGAGAAGCACTGGTGTACAAAATAATTATGATACATGTGTATACAAGCCCAATTGTTTTCAATTAAAAACCATAATAGTTTTCAAATATACTCATCTAATATTTTTAATTCAACTGGAATTTTTTTTTTGATTGTGATGACAAAATTTGAATTTTAATTTCAAAAGATAAATACTAAAAGTTTAAAATAGTTTTGAGCGAATTATTTGGCAAAAATTTGCACAAAATGTCTGAACGTAAATATCAAAACTCGTGTGAAATATTTCCTAGGCATGATTCCAACTAGCAGCATAAATTACAGCAAATAATTTCTGAAATTTTCTTCTTTATACTTAAGCAGAACATATAGAATTAGTATTCGAATGCATGTACTGTGAACAGAAAAATTGCTTCTTAAAACAGTAGAAAAGTGATTCTTAAGCTTTCAATCGCCACGGACGCTCCTTATGTATCAACCTGACATCGCAGACTCCCAAGATATTGAACAGATCTTCTTGACTCCCAACACTTGACTAAACGACTTAAGGGTTCCTCAATAATCTCAAGACAGCCTGTGTTACTTATACAAACATTTTAAATACTTCTTTTTTTCATTAAGAAAACATTTAATTGAAAATATTACAAATTACTAATTTAATACTAATTGAAAATATTCTTGATCGAAATACTTTTTCTAACAGAGATTTTTCATTGGAGGCAATTTAGTAATCTAGTCTACGAAGGCACTTCTTTCCATTCTTCCGTAAACTTTCAGAGTTCTTAAAGGAGAAAAATATTAACATTAAACGAGAGACCACTGCGAAACGCCAAGAATGACGCGGGCGACTCCCTGGAAACCACAGACCACAATTTAAGAGCCGCTGCTGTAAAAAGTACTTAGTCAGATGCTCATTTTGCTTTCAAAAGTAAAGCATATATTTCTAAGTTAAATAAAGTAATAGTTGGATTTTGTGACAAAGAAAAATAGTAGAGCTGTTTTGTCACATATGTAAATTTTACTGAAAATTCTTTATAAGATTTATTTCTTCATTAGTTATTTTCTTCACAAGGATATATAGAGGAAATTAAATAATTTTCTTTCAGAATTTTAGTTTCTTTTATAAAAATGAAAAATATAAACTCTCTATTAAAGATTTTACCAGAGAATTTCAGAATATAGATAAAAAAATAATTTCTTAATCACAGTAATAAAACTAAAAATAACCACATTGCAGTTCGAAGTCTCTCAATTAAAGTTACTTTCCATATAATCTGCGGAAGACGTAAAATACTATTGGTAAATAAAAAAATCATTAAACAGAATATCGTCAAAGGCAGATATAACTTCATGGCATTTTTAACATAATTAAAGGAACCTTTATTTCAATCAAGACGTGTTTAACTATTCATTGTTCTATTTCAATAAAGATGCTTAACTATTTCATTATTGCTTCGAGGAACACCCCATAAAGTAAGATTAAAACTTTTACTCAGATCCGAAATGTTTTCCACGTACAAAAAAAAAATACTTTCAAGGTAGGAAAAAATTCAAACTCTCTAGAAAGAGTTTTGAATAAAGTGCCCATATAAGTTTAAATGGCACTATAAAAGACCATCGTCAAAAAAACAGTTTAATTTAGTTTCATTTACTGAGGAGGCACAATGTCTGTATAATTACCTAACTTTACCTCGGATTGCGATTAATTTCCATTTAATTAAAATCAGAGCAATCTTGCACTTCTAGAAACTACTCAAGAGTCATTAGCAATGACATTTAAGACTTTTATCTTGCTGTGTTTAAGTCCTTTTTCAAATTTTATTTCTTTCTAGATACAACAGTAAGACCTTCCTTCTTGGTCCTGTTAACACCCACTTTTTTAAGCGCGTTGTCTGAATTCCTTTGCGTAAAGTTCAGCAATTTGTGTCCAGACTACTATTCAACCTGACAGCTCTTCAGCATCGTTTATTGGAATAATTTCCTTGTCCAACTCGACGATTTTTAAAAGCACTTACCTTCTTCGAGAACTGAGTTTGTTCCGGCTTCTCGTATTTAATTATAGCATCTCTCCGTAAGAGAAAGAAAAAGATTCAATCTCTCGAGTGGTTGATTTTTCTTCCAAGAGATATTTTTTTCTGCGCCATAAGTCCATCAAGTGGGATTGAATTTGTCCAAGACGACTAAATCATGGATTAGATTCTTTCAAGTTTTTTGCTCTTTACAAAATCAAACTAAGATTTGTCGAGAAAAAGAGTCAGCAAAATGGAAACACGCAAACTATTTAATGTATGACAGCTTCATATATTTTTCAGTAGTGCATTGTTTTTTTCTTTACTTTGTTTATAATACCAGCTTCGTTATCTTTGAAATGATTCTTTAAAAAGTTATTTTTTAACAAAAAGTATTTCTGTTTACCTTTATTGTAACTTAAGGATTTCATGAAATTATACAAACAAAATTTTACAGATGAGATAAAAATTAATTATATAGTTAAAGAAATACTTATAAATTTAAAAAAAAACATTTTTTTTAGTAAAAATTAACAGTATGGTAAAAATATCAATTGCAGATAAAGTTAAAATACATATAGACTGAATTTAATTTTAGAATTTCTACTGAAAAAAAGGAAAGAAAAACTTCTCAGCGAAACATTTTTAACATAATTATAGTGTATTAAACCTAAGGAGACCACATTAATCATTATTGTTGAAGGAAGATTTAATTATTGTGCTATCACAAAAGTGCATTAAATGACTGAAATCGTGTTTCATTTACTCCCTTTTTAAACAAATTTAATATTCATACATTATTCTTTATTGAATTTGATCAAAATTAGCTTTATACTGCAGCTTTAAAAACTTTCTTTTAATTAATGACATAAGTATTTCATTTCTTAGAGAAATTTCACGAAATGGTAGGATAAAATCATAGTAATATTTCGTGAGATTAAAATAGTCTAAGGGTAAACATAAATAGTTGAATTAATGTGACACGCCATATGAAAATATTTAAGTTATTCAGCTGCTTAAACTTAATTACTTTTAGTTATTTAATTATAATAAAAATCATTTTCATATTTCTTTATTGCTAAACTTTGAATTTGTGATCGAAAGGTTGGAATGTTAATGGATTACACTAAATTGTAATAAATCTAACAAAGAAAAGCAATAAAAAGAAATATAAAAAGACAGCATAGGTCAAAAATAACATAGACCACCGTAGTATAATAGCCAACACTTAGTCTTAGGAACTAAGATTGTAGAATTAAACATACTTTTAAGAACATTCTCAATCATGATTTTACCATTGAGACTCACAGAAGAGAAAATTGTGTAAATACTAAACATAAAACTAGAAGAATTCTATACATACTGTAACTTATTTACCAATGCTGAATTCTAAGTATAAAATTAATCTTCGTACCTAAGCCAGAAAATTAAATATTGAAATAAAATAGTAAATTTTTAAAAAGACAATATATATATATATATATATATATATATGTAACACCACAAAAACTAATCAGTAATGAAACAGCAAAATGGAATATAAAAACAGTAACACACATAAGGAAAAAGTGAGGAAATACTAAAAACCAAATTATAATTCTATTTAAGGAAGCAGGAAATCAAAAAATATCAATAAAAAAACTTAAAGGAAAAAACTAAAGAAAAATTCAAAACGAGGGGAAAAGAAAAAAAAAGTGTATATATATTAAAAATTATAACTTGTGTGTGGTGCCATCTTTTGAATGTATTCAGAAAAAAGAAAAATA
The DNA here is from genome assembly GCA_019973935.1 of Trichonephila clavipes. Classification (NCBI taxonomy): domain Eukaryota; kingdom Metazoa; phylum Arthropoda; class Arachnida; order Araneae; family Nephilidae; genus Trichonephila; species Trichonephila clavipes. Next base: position 556,660 of record BMAU01005552.1, read on the forward strand.
AAAAAAAAAAATAAGAACTTGTTAACTTGTCTTTATATATATATAATTTTGTTCATTTACTATCAATATTTTGAATACCGTTTTTCATAATATGTTTTTGGAAAAAAAAAAGAAATATGAATATATATTCTACACGCTTATCTAAAGGGAAAAAAATTATTTGTGACAATGAGAGTTTCATATTTTGCTATCAACTAGAATATTTAGACAATTTTAGAAATTTTCATGTGCTTCATACCCGAACTTTATCTATTGTCTTAAGGGTAGAAATACAAATGCAAGACATCTACATATATAATGTTGTGATTTTTGTATTTGAATTTCACAATAGTAATCATCGCCATTATAACTTCAGGTAAAATCTTCTGAGATAACATTATTGTATTTGAAGCTGATTTTCATCCTAGTGTAAAGATTTCACTTGTTTACTTATTAAATAGAATATTTCGAGGAAATTGAAAAATGGAGTTCCAGTTTTTTTTTTTTTTTTAACTTCTTTTCTTTTGATTTAAAATTTTTCCAGTGAAAATTCAGTCGGACTGTAAGAATCAATAGTCGTTTGCGAAATAGTTACAGTTAGCCAGGAGAAAATAAATTCCCTTACGTTGTCAAACATGATAAAAGGAATGGTGACATCATAAGTTTCGACGCCTCATTCCTCCTAAGAAATGCTTTGTGGCACGTAGATCCGAAAACACAATCACAGTAAAACAAGATTCAATATAAAAACTTCCTGTCACAGAGCAAAGCTTGAGAGCTTCATCCAAAATCCCCAGTACCTATTTATCAAAGAATATTTTTCGTCAAAAGGATGAACGCATTCACAACTCAAAGAACAAGATGGAAAATATGAAAAAAAAAATGCCTTTATAATATGATTTTGTCCTGAAGCAAGTTTTTTGATGTTTTCTGCTTTAGTTTCCGTTCGGTATTTCAAATTTTATTTGACATCCAAAACAAATCTTAACAGAAAATGCTTTTAAAAGGAATTTATTTATCTTTTGAACATTATCTTTTTTCATATTAAATTATTGCATAGAAAATTCAAATTAGGGGTCTAATTTACACTAATTCACCCCAAGAGTGAATGTTACCTTAAACAGACAGTTTGTTCTTTAAAAAGAGTCAGTTCGCATTTCTCCTGCATATATGCCAAATATTTTAATTTAATATCGCTTTATATATATGTTTGTTATTGTTTGTTATTAAGAGTTTGTTATTGTTCTACTGTGCCTAATATTTCCTATCCTGAATAGTTATACTTAGGTTCTGTAGCTATCTGTATATATATATACATATATATCTGTATATATATATATATATATATATATATATATATGTGTGTGTGTGCGTGTGTGTGCGTGTGTGTGTGTGTGTGTGTGTGTGCGTGTGTGTGCGTGTGTGTGTGTGCGTGTATGTGTGTGTGTGTGTGTGTGTGTGTGTAAAGGTTATACAAACTGATGTTGATCAAATTTTAAAACAATTTTAAAAGACTTGACATTTAATGACAGAAAAAAACGAACTACAATCATCAGAACTTTTCGCTGTACACGTAATTAATACGGAAATATGACAGATTTTAAATTTTTATTGAAAGAATTGACAAATATTGTAAATATTTTATAAATCATTCGTAAATATTACAAATATTTTATGAAACATTGATAAAATTTCACATGTATTCTTCCTTGTTTAATTTGTTCACTTTGACAACAATATTAAAAAGTATCGCATTATTTTTAAGCGTTTCATTTTAATTAAGCATTATGAAAGATATATTTTGAAATCATAAGAGATATCACTTGCGTTTCCAACTTCTCTACTTCTACTTTTTACTTTTACTTCTCTCTTTGTACTTTTCCAATTCTATATAAATTTGCTCTATTATCAACCTATCTCTTTGAGATAATCTTGAGTTTAAATAGAGTAAGATACTAAGTAGTGGGAAGAACATGTACAATGAGAGATTGTTGAAGTGTCAGCACAAAAGATGGGTTTGACTGCCAATGAAGAAAAAACAAAGCTTATGGCAGTTTCAGATAGGAACTTGAATCAGAGACCACTGATAATAAACAGTTATGTTTCTGAGGATGTCCATCAATTCAAATGTTTAGGTATAATTGTAAATAACAGCGATGGTGTAACAATCAAAATTAAAAATAGGATCAACATAGCAAATAGATGTTACTATGGCTTGAGAAATCAATTTAAATCCAAATTTAAAGCAGGGAAACAAAAGTACAGCTATACAAAACACTTATAAGACCTATAGTTTCATACGGCAGGAAGTGTTGGACAAAGAGAATACTGGATGGGGAAAACTTTTTGAGACTTGGACGAAAAATATTGAGAAGGATTTTAGGAGTATGAAAAAAAATGGGGTCTGGAGAATACTTTACAATTTTAAATTAAAAAGAAGTACAGAGAACCAACCTTAGTGAAATTAATTAAGGCTTTTTTTCACAAGTAAGATGGCTTGACCATATAATCAGGTATGATGACAACAACGCAATTAAGGAAATAGCATTTTTTTAAAACCAGAAAGCAAGAAAAGAAGAGACAGACCCAGTACATGATGGCCAGACAATACAGAAAAAGGCTTGCAAAGCATCAGCGTAAATAGATGGAAAACAATAACAACAAACAAATCAAGATGGTTTATACTAAATGAAACATCTTTGGCTGGAAATCGTCTGTATTACTTATGAGTAAGAAGAAGATACTAAGTCCCCTATTAAAATCTGGGAGGAGGTATAAATTTAATTAATCAAAAATTAGTTATAAACGTTTGAAAGATGTTAAATTCTTTTGACCATATTGATAAATGGAGATATTATCATGTCAGCAAAGTACTGTTATGGTCATCAGTAAACATGTATTTGTAAGAAAAGTATTTATTTTTCGTTGTGGAACTATACACTTTAACTTATCCATAAAACCGATATTTCTCTCAAATGTGATAAAAAATTTAGCTTCCTGGTACTTTTACAAGAAGAAAAAACTTGATATGTTAAAAGGCTTTCTTATCAGACATTATGTGTACTCTGTTCATTCAACTTAAACAGATGAAATGCATTCATATTGAAAAAAAAATTTCTATTCTATCTTTAATGCATTTTCTTTCATTTGAAGCTTTTATATATATAAAATTCTACTGTCCTGGTTTTTTATTAGACTTATATAATATTTCACCAAAGATCATTGAAGTATCTTAACTCGTAAAATTCTAAACACTTTGAAATCCTTCTTGTATTTTGAGATTTTCAACTATTTTTTAAAAATAATTAATAAATTATGTGTGTGTTTGTGAAGGTATATCTCAAAGTCTTTTTAAAAAAAACATTTTACAAGATCGCAATAGTACTTCAAAGAAGTAGAAAATGTCATTTTTATGAATTCTATTTCACTTACGTTATTCTAAAGATGTTTGATTTTGTAAAATTTTCTGCAATATAACTTTCATTAAATATTCGTCACTTTGTATTTTACCTTACTAATGTCTGGTGCATTTTGAAAGTTAAGAGAAAAATGATTTTAGCTTAAAAAAAGATGCTTTTTTCTAACTTGTTAAAAGTATATTGAATAATTCTTGAATTCTATTTTAAATATAAAAGATGCAAAGTTTAACAATAAGATCACCATTATTACTACAAATTGAAAATAGAAATGCTTCTTATCACAATTAGATAACAAACTTCAAGAGCTCATTCAAATTTTTTACTATGTTTATATATAATCTCCTTTCTCTTGCACAACAACAGATAAAATTTCCCTTTTATGTCACAGACAGCAGCTCCGAAAAAAATTATATCAGTTGTGTCACGGTACATATCGAAAATTGTTATTAAAATTCAAAGTAAACAAGGAAATATTCGAATTTAAATTTTATGGCAAATTTTTCAAAATAATCCTCTGTAATAGTCAGAGAATCCCTTAAAATTAGTAAGAAACGAGAGCTTCCTAAATAAATCTCAAAAACAGCATACGAGTAATATAAAAAAATACAACAATCATATATATATATATGCATATGATTTAATTTTTATACAAATAAACGCCCACAGACACATTTCATACTTTATTGTATTTTATTATTTTTTACATTATTGATCTTGATTTATGAGAAAAATTGATTTCTTACTTTTTTTCGCATAAAAAAATACTTTTATATTGAAAACATTTCAATAGAGCATGATCAATATTTTTTACTGTAAAAGTTCTGAAGTATATCTTAGTTATATATATTTTCATTTTATCTTTGCTAGAGTTTAAATTCACTTTTGAGATGCGCACATTTATTATAAGAACTTTTAAGAAATAAAGTACGATTTTTTCAACATAAAATTTCTTTTTTGATTGCTAAGTGACATATATGGTACGCATAGTTTGATTTATGGTAACTTAAATTTAAATTTTTATTTAAGTCCATGCTATATTTTTTACTCTTTCTCATTATAACACCTGGTTGAAATCTGAGATGCATAATATAATAGCCTAATACTAAACTTTTTGAATCATGATAATATATTTTTTGATCATATATTTAGTTTGAGCATGTCATAGAATATTAGTTTTTCGTAAGAATAGCAATGAATCAAAAAGAAAGTGAAGGATTTCGTTGAAATTAAGTGCACTTTATATTTCAGTTTCGTTATTTTCAGTTTTGTGAACTTATTTATTCAAAACTAAGTCTGTACGGCACAAGAGGTGATTTATTGTTCATGTGATTCAAGCTTTTCCATCACTTGACTCCAAATGAAGTTATCTGAAAAATTTTCAATTGAGCTGTTGTACCATTATTAGTAATGTTTTCAGAGAACAAGATAAAATTCCATGAACCCACAACTGCGACAGAATGTTAGTCACTCAATAAAAGCAATATGATAAAAGTTAATTTTCATTGAGTACGAACATATAATCACATGCCATCACATTATTTAAAAATTTCTTTAAGAAGCTTTTCGAGAAAACCTAATAATTTTTTTTCAAAGTTCTTCTAGTGAATCTGTTTTTTTTTTCACCTGTAGTCGGATCTCTGTCCGATTTTTGTAAAATATATTTTAAAAGAAATTGCGTAAAAATTTAATCAAATTCCTTAATAAATGCTACCATATTGCAATATCTACAAAAGCAAAATAATTATAGACAGGCTTCGACTAAAAAGAGTTTTTTCTGTTGTTTTTAATATCGTTTATTTCATTGTAATTTAGTTTTAAAATTTTCGCTTGCTGAACTCTCCTCTATATAATGCTCTTATACACTCATGGACAAAAAAAAATTAGTGCATCAAGAAATAATTGCAGGATCGTAACGAAACTTGGCATGAAGGTACATGTCAGGGAGATATGCAAATGATTCGAAATGCAGCGTGATTGCGCATTACGTATAGCCGGTAGAGGGAGTTTAACGTCGTTCTCCGTAGAGTATAAAAGAGATAACCAAAGCTTGTTTGAGTGTTCTGAATGGTTTACAAAGGAAAAGCTGAGGTTGACATGCTATTACGCCGTTTTTGAAGATAATATGAGCAGCTATCGCAGCTTGAGAGGGGGAAAATAATCGGCAAGATGGAAGCTGGGCGGTCAGCTAGGCAAGTAGCTCGTAAATTAGGCCACTCTGATTATGTTGTGAGGAGGTGTTGGGACCAGTGGATCCGAGAGATATCATTTACACGAAGACCAGGCTCAGGACGCCATCAACAGACCAGTCATCGCGAAGACCGCCACATCGTAAGAAATGCACAAGTACAGCCAACTGCTTCATCGGCCGCCATCCAGGCACAGGTAGCACCTTCACTAGGGGCCCCGTGACTTCTCGAACCATACGAAGGCGCTTGGCTGAAGGACATTTGGGATCGCGGCGCCCATTACGTGTGCTGCCCTTGACGCCCACCCATCGACGCCTCCATTTGGAGTGGTGCCAGGCACGAGGAAACTGGACTGCAGCGGAATGAAAGCAGGTCGTCTTTAGCGACGAATCCAGATTCAATCTCAGCAGTGATAACAATCGTGTTCGTGTGTGGAAGCCCCGTGGTAAACGCCTCAATCCTGCCTTTGCTTTACAGCGACATACCGCTCCCACTGCGATCACCCCTACTGCGATCACCCCTAGTATTGATCCGTGGCACCATGACAGCCCAGCAGTATGTCCATGACATCCTGCAACCACATGTGTTACCACTCATGCAACGGCTCCCAGAAGTCATTTTTTCAACAAGGCAATGCTCGGCCTCGCATGACAGGGTGTCACAAGACTGTCTCCACAATATTACTACCCTTCCTTGGCCTGCCCGATCCTCAGATTTGTCTCCAGTCAAGCATATCTGCGGTCATTTGGGACGGCGATTTGGGCATCCTACGAGTTTGAACGAACTAGAGACAAGGGTATAACAAATATTGAATGAAACGTCTCAAGACATCATGCAGAACTTGTATGCCTCAATGCTTAATCGTATCACATCGTGCATTTGCACTAGAGGGGGTTAAACAGGGTATTAAATCTTCCGTTCTTTTGCCTTTTTCTCTGAAATAAACGATCATTCTTCTTTGATTTTCTAATCACTTACTTATATCAAAGTAGTCATTACGTATGTAAAATTTCGTTTCATTTTGGCGACAACTTCTTGGTGCGCTAATTTTTTTGTCCATGAGTGTATTTCTCTTAACATTAATATTTATAATGAGGTATTTATAATTCACGATTTCCAGCCATTTTTTAAGCACAAATATGTGTATTCCACTTATTCTTTAAAAATTGACATTAATTATCAGAAAATAACTTTTATCGAATGAGTGAGTGGATATTAACGTCGCCTTATTCAGCTGCACGAGGGCTTTTGGCGACGGATCTCGTAATTTTGAACTATGGTCAAGTGACGAGGACGACACCTGAGTCGGCATCCCTCTTCTCATATCATCCACGCCACATCAACCGGAGGACATTGAACCTCAACATAATTATCGTTCAGTGGTCTTCTCTACACGGCAGGTTTTCAGCGGCATGAGGCTCGAACTCATGACACGACAGTCACAAGTCCGTGACCTTGACTACCAGGCTACCGCAGCCACTAAGTTGAAGCAAATATTTCAGTGCAAAATGTCTTGTCAAAGTGACATTGAATTCTGATGAACTGAACTTACTATTTCTTCGTTAACACTAGATTGCCCAAGGAAGTGTCATTTTGACTGCTTTTAATTTCAGTTAGAAAAACAATTACATATATAATGCACAACTTCTTAGAATTTTTAGAATATATTTTTTTTAAAGTGAAGTAAATTGTTTTTATTATTAATATTTACTAATAATGTGTTATGTGGCTGTAAATAATATAAAAAATATTAAAAGTTAATTTTAAACAAACTTTTTTACACATTAATCTTTCTTTCACAATGCTGTCATTTTAACTGCTTTTGAGCGATATAGGTATATACTAAATTTCAGTCCTTCTAGTGTTAACTTTTGTAAAGTACTTAAACTACCACACATATTACAGTAATATGCGACATTTATAAATAAACTTTTTTAATAATGTGTGTGTGTGCCTTAAATTTACATCCAATTATAACTCAAAGAAAAAGAAATATCAAGAGAATGAGCTATAAATTTTATCATTAACGCAATGAAGTTATTATTTTTTAAATTTATAAAAGATAAATATGCAAACCTATAAAAAATATACCTATTTCCCTCCAGATTACCTTGATCAAAAAGTAACTTTTTACCGAAAAACTAATAAATCGCCATAAGAAAGAATTTCCTCCTTATGTATATATACGTAAATTTTTCTCTCTTCATTACCTCAAGAATTTTGATGGTTCTGAGTAAAGTAATGTTTTCGATGATGGTTAAGTATGCTATTTTTAATGCAAACCATGAGTTAATTATAGTTTATAAAAAGGAAAGTGAAGTGTAAAAGTTTTTCTCGACCAAGTTACTAAAGCCTTACTTAATGTGATTACAAGGAATTTTAAGAGGAAAAAATTTAATGATTTAAGTAGCAATAATATTTATTTTATGGAATTCCATTTCATATAGCTTGTGCACACAATTAAATAAAAGTATCTATTAGAAAGTAATCAACCTCTTAAAAATTATGTATGCATTATTTCTTTTTAGAAATTCCTTAAAGATTGATGCTAAAATTAGCGTAAGTATCATAAGTATTTGTTCCTGTATAATTAATGGAAAAATAGATTTTTAGAAAAGTAATAGCCTTATTTATTTGACCCCCCAATGAAATAAAAGTTTTTGGGGATTAATTACTATTGTATCTAACTTTTTCTGATACACTTATTCAAAGAAAGAGAGAGTTAGTTATATTAACGTCACACTATAAAGCTGCACGAGGGCTATTAGGGACGAACTACATAATTTTGAATGGTTAAGTGACGAGGACGACACCTGAGTTGACCTCACCCTTTCCTAACTTCCACACCAACGGGAGGACGTTTGAGCATCGACATATGTAACGTGCATCGGCCCCCTCTGCACGGCGGGTCTTCAACAATACAAGGCTCGAACTCATGGCCCGCTGGCCATGAGTCCTTGATGTAGACCAATATGCTTCAATAGCCCATACTTATTCAAAATTAAAATAATTGTATCGTAATAACTTACATAATTTTGTTCGAGTCCACTATTTAAATAAAAAAAATAATAATAAAAATACTATATATATATAAAATCATAGAAAAAATCATTATTTTTATTCAAGTGCAGACACTAAGCCTTCCTTTAATCTGACATTCAAATATAATACAATTTGGGAAAAAAATAATATGTTTACACACTGGTTCTCAAATTATAGCAATTTGCGTGTATAATCAACTTTCTTGCAAACTACTGGATAGAAAGTATAAAACTAATTCTACCAAAGATCCCAGTTTTTAGCGTGAATGTGCATGTGAGTTGCGCTTTAAAAGGAAAATGCTTTGTAAGGGCATGAGTCAATTTTTTTCTCCACTTTATTCGTTTAAAAACCTCAAATTTTCACTGCAGTTTTTTTCCCCGACATTTAAGGGGAATTCAAAAGCATCCATTTAAAATGAGTACGCAATAAAGTTTTTACAGTGGAATAAGGCCACGAATCATCGCATGACTTAAAGCAAGACAGTAACAAACGCAGATTGATAGAGAGAGAGTTTGAAGAGAACTGGATTCCCCTAGTGAGAAGGTCTGGACAAGGTTATCCAAGAGCCCCAACGACCAAGGAAAATCGACTTTTTTCCATTAGAGCATGATGAAACAGAAATTCAACAGTTGTCTCATCAATTTTATGTGGGTACAGAAATCCGTATAAAACTGATTACATTTCTCAGGAGGCTACATGAAAAAAGTCTATTAGCAAGAAGACCTGCTGCTTGCATCCCGCTCATTTCTGCGCACAGAGAGACTGTTTAGTGCACAGTATCATTGACATAGCAACAGGGATCAAAAAGGAGATCGTTCGTTTCACCGATTGGTGTAGATCGGAGTTTCTCAAACTTTTAAAATACTTGCGATCCAATATTTAATCACAATTTTTATCGCGCCCCCTTCCATAGCAATGCATTGAATTCAATAATACAATACTTTGACGCTAAAGCTACAATACGACTTTAACCTCTTAAGCGCCGCAGGTGTGTATAAACATCTCGCTCAGCCAGTATATAAACAGTACTAATTATCAAGATAAGTGCTAATTTCTTATACCAGACAAGCCTGTGGGCCACTGGTAATTATTAAACTTGTTCTTGACTTATTTTGTATTATTAAATTAATTATAAAATACATTGGACAATACCGATACATTTAAAAGTTTATTACGTCAGTGTAAATGTTTTTTTTTCTAATTTTTTGTATTATGTCAGAATGTATTTCGTCTGTTTACTTTTAATTAATTAATAATTTTTTAAAATAATCTTTTGTTTTCGATTTTTCTATATGCTTGCGTCCCCTCCTAGGGTTATCACTCCCCCTAAGGTGGCACGCCCCACAGTTTGAGAAGCACTGGTCTAGATACCTTCCAACTTCTAGCTATCCATTTAATTTCAGCTGTAAGTAACCAGGGCAGTGACGTAACGTACACCCCCCACAAACACTGTATCAGGGGGTGGATTCTAGGGAGCTCATAATCTGAATGACGACAAGTACGTATCATTTGTAATATTCGGCTTGGGGACCAAAACCTGACTTTTCAGGGGGCACTAATACTCTCCGTTACGCCACTTTGAACCAGGAACTCATTGCATAACCTCCAGTGTCCAAGAAAAAGACCCATTACGATAGCAAAGGTTTGATGATCTGAACAGACATGATGTCGAACGGACGCACAAAACTTCATGCCTTTGACACGTGTTTTCTGAATGCTGTGAGGTATAGGGATAAAATCCTTAAGTTCTATGTTGTTTTTTATGGGAAGCAATTATCTTTGATTTCGCTGTTATGGATGCTCGACTGCATAGGGCTCCTCTGGCCTATAAATTCCTAAAAAATCAGGATATCCATCAGATGTATTGCCTAATCAGATCTTAATCGTATACAGAATATTTTGGATGCTCTTGGGAAGACAACTGAAAGTTGCTTTTCCTCTTCCAGAATTATCTGGGACTTGAAAACAATATTACTAATGGAGTGAGACCTACTACAGTGGAGACTCATAAACTGCATCCTTTTCAGCTTCAATTCACATTGTGAAAGCTGTATAAATGTAAGTAAAAACCATGCTCAATTAGTCCATCTTCATTTCATCTTGTAAAGTTTCTTTTAAACTCTCTTGAATTCATAAAATATACACACGACAATAAGTGAGCTCATTAAGTTGTGAGTTATTTTTTGTATCCTCCTCTGTACATCCTAATTTCTCTAAAAAAGGACCATTACATCTGGAGATAATCAATCAGAAGTGAAAATACTCTGAATTTTGAACTCCAGTACATTATTTGAAACAAAATGTATTTTACAAAAAATATTCAGTTAAATTTTAAAGAATATTTATGTTACAAGTAAATAAGTTATCAAACACAAAATATTTCTATAAAAAATAGTGCTTATTCAAAAAAAAGTATTAGATAATATCTAATACTATGTGTGTGCGTGTGTGTGTGAACGCAATGAAATGTCTGAGCACGTATTTCAGCTGTTTGTCCAAACTTAATCGGTTTAACATTAGTAATTTCTCTTGGAGAAATTTCGTTGTAACTATGCGATGTAAGAGGAAGATGAATATATTTTTACATTAATGAAATCGATTAGTAAAAGCTTCCTTAACATGTAATTAATTTTTCTGAAAAATATTCAGAGTTTCAAAGCTAAATATCTTTCAAGAGTCTAAATGTTCTGTGCTATCTACAGATTACTTCTCTCCTTTACCCTTTATGCTCTTATAAATGTTCTACATAAATTCATCTGCAAATATTTATATCAAGCCTAACAAAAAGATATATTAATTAAGTAATTTCAAAACATTCAAAGCCTTTGAAAATACTAAACATAGCAAAATTTCAACAGTATTAAGACGTAAAATTCTTATTCCACTTCGAAGAATATGCGAGGAAATCTTTTCGAAATCTGGAAAGAAAATAGCAAGAAGTTAAGAAATCTACTGTGATCATACTATTTTTAATTTTAAATCTTTTCTCTTTTCCCTTCTCTCTGGGTATCTTTATTCACTTTTTATTAAATCTTGTGCAAACACTGAAGCAAACCATTGACTAAAAAAGATTTGCTTAGAATACATTGTTTGTGACGCACGTTTCAAAACACTTTAGGGAATAATAATGTCAACGTGACTTCTTCTCTCGTGGGTGTCCATAGATTTAAGATATATAGAATTTTATTTTTTTATCTAATTAAGAAGTATCTTATACGTTTTATGAGGAACTATTTTTCAATGTTTTTGCTATGCTGTTTGTTGCAACTCTTGTTTTAATTGAGACCTGATCCTCCAGAGAATTAATGATGCGCAGTAAGGAGAGTATAATAAAACTGATCTTGAACATTACGTTGTTCAGAAAATTAGGCCAATCAAGATTTAAGGGCTAAATTGAGAAACAGGTACCCGTTATTTTTTTATTTCATCTCTTCTTTACCTGCGTTTAGTTAATAAATGACGTGGTTTTATCGACCGACTGTTGTGTTTCTAATTGATTGTTTCAAAATATACCCCGGAAGTTAGTAACTTTAGGTGCAGCTGAATGGTAAACAATTTTACATATGACTCGCTGTCATGACACACTATCACTGTTTGTTAAATCTTAAAATAACATTTCTATAAATCTTTTATTGAGATACTTGCTTTTAATTAAAAATTGAGATGAATAAAATTTATTTTAAAATAAATAGTTAAATATTCAACAATTTCAGTAAAATGGAGTAGGTATATTTTTTTTATTCTTACTGCTTGAAGTGAACCAAATATTATTTCCTTTAAGTACATACGTAGCATTGCTGTGTTCTTTATATAAACGATTACGCATTACATCAATTAATACAATATATGCAATGATAATGCCGTAACAAAAAATTATTTTAAATTATCAAGCCGAAAAAAAAATAACTAACTGAATCATTACAAATTTACCTGATCAAAATAATGTGCCAACATTAATGGAAAAACATGTTAATAATTATCAACAGACCGGTAATAATGAAGAAATTTGTGATGTATGTGAGACTGTTATAAGACAGAATGGAACATAAAGGCCTTTAATAAGATTTCAAATTACTTCGCTTCTTGCACTAAATTTTATTAAGTTTTAAGAACTAAAATTTCAGGTTAGTCACGAAACAGTTATTTAAATAAATTTTACTGCTGAACTAATCATTGAATTTAAAACTGAATTGGAGAAATTAATAGTCTCAAAGAAGCGTGAGACTTATAAAATGCATTGGATTCACAATTTGCAAAATTATTGATTTATTCTTAATAACAGTAAACTGCGCAGTTCTTCAAGTTTACTAAAACCTAGCTTTATTAATTGTATTTCATGTAACCACTGTAACTTTTTGAATAAAGTAACGAAAAAAAACTAATTTTGTCGAAAGATAAAAATGCAAATAAAAAGGTAATTTTTATGAAACATAACTGGCAAACTAATTGCTAAATACGTAATGCTAAAATTATGAGAGAACATACATATACTGACGTAAGATTATACTAATTATATTTCTGCATAATATATACTTTAGCTGAAATATCTCAGTACGATTTTTCTGAAATATATAATATATATAACTATTTTTTTTCTGTGAGAAAACCTTTTTTTCAATATCTTAATTGAAGCTAAAATATAAGTATTAAATTAAATAAATAAATAAACAATCTTTTGTTTTTCTTTGAATTTCTTTTTTTCTTTCTTTTTTTTTAATTCAACAAGTAAGATCTTATTTGGGAAAATAATGTTTCAAAACTATTTCCTATCAGTCAAATGGTAAATGAAATTAAAATTTTTATCTACAAACGCTTTCATTTCAACCTATATTGAACAAAATGCCGTAGTAAATCAATTAACCAAATGCTTTCTTATAAAAGTTAAAATGTATTCTTAAAAAATTATTGAAAGGTAGTAAAAAAAATTGGTTTCATCCTTCTATAGATAATTGCTTAGTGGGACTGGTGCTTGTTAAATCTATCCCTCTGCAAAGTACTCAAGCGACGAGATGCAGAATTTAGAGAGTAAAATACCAAATCAAGGGAAATTTTAGGCAACTGGAATAAAATTCAAAATTATGAGTTTGATTTGATTTCTTATTAATTTAGCACTTTGAAATGGAGCATGGGTTATTTGTAGACGAGGTTGGTGGGTAGTTTTGAATTTTAGTCGAATGAAAAGGACGACATCTGAGCTTTCTCACACTACTCTCTAAACTTAAACACCATCAGGGCCGTCTTTAACATCCTCGGCACCCTATGCACTTCAAATTGTTACGCTCCGAACTATTTTCAAAGCACACCCTTTCCTTCAGTTCCTACCTCGCCAGTTTTAGTTCGGGAGGGATTTTCCCTTAACTCTCTTACTTTTTTCCCTTTCATTGTTTTGGCTCTTTGGAGACTCTTTCCATTATCCACCACCTATGAACCTGCCATGTCCTGGACTAGCAACGAGCAGCCGCAAGGAAAGGAGGATGAATTAATGATGAAATACACTATGGCTTAATTCTTTGCTTCCTTTCAGTAAATTAATAATTTTTTATATTCGAGTTCTTGATATATGCTCGCGCCGCCCTGGTAGGATTATCACGCCCCCTAGGGGGCGCACCCCCACAGTTTGAGAAACGCTTCTTTAACGTGCCCAAAGCTAGAATACACTTTTCTGTGATAAAGTACTTGATAAATGTAATGTTCTCATCCTCTATAAACATTATTTAGTCCCAAAAGAAATATCTGATCAAGGGTTTTTTTTTCTGGGTGGTGGCTAGACGTTATAGCCACTGCGCACTTAAGACATTTAACTTACTTTTCAAGACAGAAATAATGAATCATATTACAATAAACTTTTTATGAAAATTAACACTTATGTAATAACTATTTCAATAACAATTAAATACTAAGTATAAGTGTAATTGAATAATAATAGAATAATTGTACAACATAGAATATACTTACTTAGAATATATATAGAATACTTAGAATATACATTGAAATTGGTATATATCCACATTTTATATTTTATTTAATTTTAGTATAAAAAGTTAGAGATAAAGTAATATTTTTGAGGATTTAAAGTATTTATTTAACAAATTTGATGAGCTATTTAATGTGGAACTTCACAATATGCAAACATTTTCTCCGAGCAAAAAAGCTGTAATGAATCGAAATGTAATAATGGGTTCGAATTGTAATGTTTGTTTGTAATTGTAATGTTTCGAATCCGAGAATCTTGTACCACATAGTGTAAACAAAGTTTATATTTCCGACTCCTAACATTTTCACATGATTTTAAGTGCTCTGTCTCGAGTGGAGGAAAAGCGAAAATTTCTAGATCATTTTTCTGTTCTATGTGAGCAGTGGATAGAGCTTCTATCCACATATAAAAGCTTTCCAAAAACCTAAATAAAACCTTTTTTAATTGCACATTTGTTTAATTCATACAGATGAGAGAAAAGTATACATATGACTTGTCTAAATTTTTTTCAAAGGTTAGAAATTCTAGTTAGAGTAATCAAAATACAATTTGTAGATTTTCGCCTAGAAAAACTGCTTTAACTACCCATCAGAGAACATGAAATGCAAAAAAAGGGTATCGTCCTGTCATCTGTATTGATTTTTATGCGTTTTAGTTTCAATTAACGCATGTGCATATACTAAATATCCATCACTCGCTAGGAGAAATTTTTTTTTGAATATGTGGCTAGAGACCTATTAGCCACTGCCCGCGAAAGGCTTAAATAATCAGTCCTATTTTTATCAACGAGCAAAATAAATTAGATAATCTCTAAGTATTATACAATAATGTGACATTTTAAATGAATGTCTTTGACATTCAGCTTATTTGATTATTCCGAATAAAGAATTTTGAGGGTGTATCAATATTACTAATGTATATTTTCAATCACTGATCAATTTATCTTGCTGTTGTACTTGAAAAATAAGTAGATAAATATCCGCGTTGAGGAATAAACGTCAAAAAATATTTTCGGGGACCGTTAGAAACCTGTACGTAATAATTTAAAGAAAATGTTTTATGTGTAATCTAATTTAGAGTTTACTATATTGAATTAAGTTTCAAAAAAGCATTTCATAATTATTATTGAAGTTCATAAGTAACAGATTTTTATTCGTTGTGCATTATACTTGATACAATCATTCCCATTATTTGTTCTATAAAATAGTAGAAATATGTGAGAACAGCATAGAGGTTGACTTACATTTACATTAATGAGTAATACCTTAGATTTTCAAATTAAAATTTAAAGTATCCGACTACGTTCGGAACCGTGATTTTCAAAAGCGCATAAATGGATAATTTTCATGATATTTAATGTCACTTAAATTAGAATATATGCATAAAATTTTTAAGGACATTTTTACAAAAATAATTTATTTAAATACAGTATTCTGGCAAAAAAATAACTTAGAATAATCTTTTTTCTAAATGTTCTGCTTTTGGGAAAAATGCTTCCATTATAATAATATTTTGCCTGTATATAGCTCAGACCTCTGTACAGAAGCTCAACTATGATTTTTGAAAAATTCACATGCAAAACTTGTGTCCTAAGTTAAATAAGGATCAATTTGATGTTATTCCCAAATTCATATTCTGTAAAACTTTTAATTGCATTTTCATGATGAATGATGAAATTTTGTAGCTATATATATATATTGGTCAAACTTTTGAAAACTTTAATATATTCGTATTAAGGTATTCGACTACGTTCCGGACAGTGATTTTGCAAAAGCATATAAATGGATAATATTTATGATATTTAGTGTCACTTAGATTAGAAAATGTACATAAAATTGTTTTAAGAATAGTATTACAATAAAAAAAATTTTAAGTACAATATTTTGATAAAAAATGAACATAGAATGACCTCTTTTCAAAATATTCTTCTTTTGTGAAAAATGCTTCTATTGTTATAATATTTTGCCTGTATATGGCCCAGACCTCTGTTCAGAGGCTCAACTAGAATTTTCGAAATATATAACTTAGAAGTGGATTTATTCATATTTTACGACAACATAGGGGAGCAATTTTAAGAAAAAAACGCGAAAAATTATTTCAATTGGTGGCAACTCTGAAAATAATGTGAATTTTTCAAAAATTCTAGTTGATCCTCTGTAGAAAGGTCTGAGCTATATACAGGCAAAATATTATTCTAATAAAGGGTGTTTTTTTAGAAGTATAGGAGAGAACTTTAAATTACAATAAAACAACGATGTATTATTCGATGGACATGAATTTTTTTATTCGAAAGATAATCTTGTGGCATTACATTTTAAATATGATTTCTGGCATATGACTGTCACGGCTGGCTCGGATGTAGTCCTATCTGGACATCCAATTTTCGATGACTTTTCCAACATTTGTGGCCGTATATCGGCAATAACACGGCGAATGTTGTCTTCCAAATGGTCAAGCGTTTGTGGCTTATTCGCATAGACCAATGACTTTACATAGCCCCACAGAAAATAGTCTAGCGCTGTTAAATCCCAAGATCTTGGAGGCCAATTCACAGGTCCAAAACGTGAAATTAGGCGGTCACCAAACGTGTCTTTCAATAAATCGATTGTGGCACGAGCTGTGTGACATGTTGCGCCGTCTTGTTGGAACCACAGCTCCTGAACATCATGATTGTTCAATTCAGGAATGAAAAAGTTAGTAATCATGGCTCTATACCGATCACCATTGACTGTAACGTTGTGGCCTTCATCGTTTTTGAAGAAGTACGGACCAATGATTCCACCAGCCCATAAAGCGCACCAACCTGTCAGTTTTTCTGGATGTAACGGGGTTTCGACAAACACTTGTGGATTAGCTTCACTCCAAATGCGGCAGTTTTGTTTGTTGACGTAGCCATTCAACCAGGTAAACTCTAAACAAAATTCGCTTATGAAAATCGGGAACAACGGCAATCTCGTTTTGGGCCCATTCGACGAATCTACGCCTTGCTTGATGGTCGTTTTGATGAATTTCCAAATCAAACTGAGAATAAATCACTTGACAGCTGTTAAATCGGTCGCCATCTTGGAAAGTAATGCCAACTTAAACTTCTAAACATGAAAAAAAACACTCTTTAGAAGCATTTTTCACAAAAAGAGAACATTTGGAAAAAAGATTACTCTAATTTTTTGCCAAAATATTATATTTAAATAAATTTTTTGTCAAAATGTCCTTAAAACATTTTTATGCATATATTCTAATCTGAGTGACACTAAATATCATGAAATTATCCATTTATGCGCTTTTGAAAATCACGGTTCCGAACGTAGTCGGATATCTTAAAACTTAAATTTTTTTATCTTTTCAGAATTGCTGCTGAAATTTTAATCATATTACAGCTAATTTGCGGGTCACGGAATTCAGTCCCATGAGGAGAAAATTTGAAAACAATTAAATGAAGAAAAGTTTGTTTTTGAAGACTTCAAACTAAAGCAAACTTGGTAATTACAGTATACAAGTTTCATGATCATTTTCAAGTAAACGATGGTCGTTTAAAATTTCTAAAATCATTAATCTCCTTCTGAGATGTTATTCAGTTAAAATAATTTCTATCTGAATTCTTCTTATAATACTGAAGAAAAATTGCTAGGCATTTTATTATGTTTTTCTTCAGTATCTAAGCATTATCGAATTAGATATGGTGTTAATTGGAGAGATTAATTACAAAGAATTATTTTTTTAGCTAAAAACTAAAAATGGAGATATGTTAATTAGATACTTATCGTAGATAATCTTTTGATTAATTACAATAGAATTAACTTAATTTAAATGCTATTCACATTTGATTATAAAACGTGTGAGGAATTGTATCCACATGTTTCGTTCTTACATTACTGTTATATTTGTGTTTTTCTCACTATTTTAAATATTAATGTTTGTTTTTACTACTTTTGACTTTCGGACTACTTTTAGTTGTTCAGATATTCATATACTGGTCTCAATACTTCAGCTTATTCTCGCGTTCTAATATAGCTCCCAAAGGTTCTGTATTTATTACTTCAGATGATTTAAGTTTGTATATTTTAAGGATAAGAGTCTTGAAAATGTGTTCATTAGGTACATTAAATTCTCCAAAATACCACACATAAAAATTCAATTTACACCATTTCTTGTGATAACGTGACAAATCCATTCATCCTGTTGAAAGAAAAAAATTTACATCCTCTCAACCAGATAAATTCAAATAATAGTTTTTAAAAATTATTTTTAGTTGACATGATTATGATAGACATATTATCAGTTCTCTGTCTTTTGGATTACATTTAAAATTAATTAGAACGCATCTTTGATATTTAATGATTAATATGAATAAAGCCTTATTTTAGAATTTCCAGTGATATTCTTAATACCATAATAACAGTTTTAAAGCATCCCCACTGCTACATAATGCATAAACTGACTTGTATCTAAATCATAGTTTATTCAAGTTATTAGTTAATATTTTTGTCTCTGACTATACACATTTTTATGCATATAGTAATGATCAAGAATATATCAAGTGGCATTATTTAGCCTTTAATAACCATATTCTTGTGCATGTTTATTAACATATTTTCATTTTTATTTACTATGCAGTTTACCGTGAACACGCTCAAAATCATCGTTGATGGGTGTATAAATTTTAAACAAACTTTCACACTACTCTCAATTTTTGATTAAAAAAATTAACATTCTTAGGTGCACTCTAATTTTTATCAATAAGTTTTAAATTATTTTTCATCGATTGTTATTAGACTTTTAGGAGATTTACACAATTTTAAAATATTTTTTCTTTGAATGAATGTTACTATTTGCTAAATAACAATCACGATATTGCTACTGTCATGTTCTTTTAGTTTTCAATCCTTTTATGTGAATCATGTATTTATAATCAATGCTTGTAAAATTGTTTCACATGAACAAACAAGATTATAAATAATTATAAAGTAACAGAAAGAATATTACATATACTTAAAAAAAATTATTTTGCTATTTTTTTAAAATCAAAATAAACACAAATATTAAAATCACGAATCAAATTAGAATTCAAATCACAGTTCTATTTTCTTTAGTGCAAACATTAATCGGTAGCAATACGCGAGCCAAATTTATACTTTAAAATTAGTAACTTACAAATCCTTTTAAAAATAAAAAATGCTTCATAAAAGCTATTTATTTAAAATATATATTTGTATAAACACATCACATTTATTCATCAAATATTCTTACACATTGTATATGTTTATTTTTAAAACAAAGCACAATGATTTAAGTCAAATAGATAACATCTTACCCAACTGTCGTGAATATTTCTCCGAGGTTTGCCTTGACTACTCCTTCTGTGCAATACATGCTAATTGCTTTCACCCCGTTGACGGAGGGCTTCTTTTGATCGGGATGTCCTAGCAATTTCTCCGGTTTCTCCGCCGACCGGAGTTAATTAGGTGCACCACGTGAGGGATAAACAAATCTGTAGTCATTCTTTCTGTTTATTTAATCTTTTTCGGCTTCCCTCACTATTATCACAGCTTGTCCGTGCTTCTTTGTGATGAATTGCTTTTCTTCTTTTTTTTTTTGCATGCAATCAATTAAATATACACATGCAGTGGATAGATGAGATTAAATACGAATAGGTGCATCAGAGCACCTCGTGAAGATCTTCTAGATACATTATTCAAAGAATTAATGGATAAAAATTTAATCAATTTGCACTCTTTACAATGATCTTGAGGTCAAACTTAATCGCTACATTCGATTGATTGAATATTAACGTCGCACTGTTCAGCTACACGAGGGCTTTTGGCGACGGACCATGTAATTTTGAACCATGGTCAAGTAACGTGGACGACACCTGAGCTGGCACCCCCCTCTCCTAACTACCACACCAACGGGAGGACGTTTCAGCTCTCGACAGATTATACGTGCATCGCTGCCCTACACGGCGGGTCTTTAGTGGTACTGGGATCGAACTCGTGACAAAGCAAGCCAGGATCCGATACCTATACCACTCGGCTACCGCGGCCATCGCTACAGTCAAAACCATTGCTTAAGTACCTCATTCTTCAGTTTTTGAGAGATACATCAAAATATTTATGAGTTTTTGGTTTATAGTTTGGTATTTTATATAAACAAGATATTTGATATAGATTATACATAGAATAATCAAATTTAGTTATAATTATACGAACTGAGTTTGAAATTATGTTTTCAATTAAATACCCTAGTAGATTCAATGGTGTACTTCAAAAAATTCATCGAAGGAATGGTAAATAACAAAACTAAGCAAAACACAATTACTTTTAATTTTATTTTGAAGTATATACTGTTAGAATTATATATTTTGTTGGAATTTTGAATTATAAAGGATCCACTGTTTATACTGATATTTTGCAGGAGCTCTATCAATAGCTGCATTTCTATTGAAAAAAAATTATGATGAATTTTTAAGTTCAAATTATACCCAAATTATATTGACAGATTTATTTCTAATTACACAGGAAACATTCTTTTTAAGGTTTCGAATATTTCAAATGTGCCTAATGTAAGGAAAACAGACTTTTTAAAATTATTTGAAGATTAACAATTAATTTATTAGAAGCAACATTGAGATTGAATGAACCCATCTCAAATAAGAATTGATTTAGGGCAATATAATGTCTAACAATATTTTCAGGAACTGTTAAGATCTACCTGATCTTATTCGATTTCCTCAATAATATTTAAACTAAACTAAATTCAGTGGCACAATAGCCCATGAGGGCCAAGGCCTTCTGTGCCCATCTCAGTATGCGTATCCTTGGGTGCTGAGGAGCATGAGCAGATGTTCCAATAAGTTGGTCAGTCTGACGCTAAACCCTTAGTGTTTAGTCCCCAAGCACAAGCTTGGTACTCATTTATCGACCCACTAAAAGGGATGAAAAGCTGAGTCGACATTGTCCAACCCGAGTATAGAATCCCGGATCTGTAATGGGGAAGCGTGATGGTTAGTCAATGGGCTTCTTCAATAATATTTACTTCTTATTTTTCTATAATAATCCTCATATTTTACATCTAAACAATAGATGTTAGCAAAAAGCCCATAAATATTGCACCACACGTAAGATGACGAAGATGTCACCAGAAACTGTGTGTGTTTGTGTGTGTCTCACAGACCCAATCTTTATATTATACCATGTAAGGACTTTGAAATCAAACTGGATTTAATGTGCAGTTTACCGACTATTTGTCATGATGATTTTTGTAGGTATCTTAACTTGAAACGATGACCATACCCCCAATTATCAGAAAATCTTCAGTCGAATTTTTTATAATGTATTTTTTAAAAAATTGCATAATTTTAATCAAATTCCATGATAAATGCTACCATATTGTCATATTAGCAAAAGCAAAATACCGTATTTATTCGAATCTAAGCTGCCACCGATTCTAAGCCTCACCCAAAATTCTCATCATGTTTTTGTGAAAAAATGTTGTCATTGATGCTTAGCCGCACCTCAAATTTTCCACACGTTGTTGCGAAAAAATAAAAAAAATATTGTGTAAAGTTTATCGATATCCGATACTTATGAAATTAAAAAGGGACTCCCACACTAAAAAACTAACTAAAACTTCTAAACTGGTGCCGGCAGTGCCAATTTTTCACACGATGTCGTCTTCCGTGCCATCTACTACTTTATTTGGTCGAGGGAAAGACAAGCAAAAATCCTATCATGCTGCTTACGCCATCGTCTTATATTCGTTTCATCCGTATAAAATTTTCTGGCCACTGCTCTGTTTCCATTTATTTACTAAAAATATTTAATTCAGTTTTTCCATGTCGGTCTCAATTCTATGAACTAACTATGGCCATTTAAAAACTAACTCTTCATTTCTTGATATATAAAACTATTTTTCCTTCAATTTGATTAGTTTTAAAGATATTATAATGCTTTTTCTAAATGCAAATTTTTTAAAAATTTTCTTATAGTTTATAATTTAATAACACTTACTATAAGAATTTCTGTTGTTATTTCTTCTGATTTCAGTTGATTAATCAACTGTTTATTAACGTCGTACTGTGAAGTATCACTGAGGCTGCTAATAAAGACTTCGTAATTTAAGCCTCATTTAAGTGACGAGGACGGCACTTGAGCTGATATCTCACTTTATAAATGTTCACCCTACCTCAATGCGAGGTTTGTGAGCGTCAACAGATATAACGTACACCAGCTCCTCTACATAGCAGAGCTTTAGAAGTATCAGGACTTGAATCCATGCCTCGACAAATATAACGAAGACCATGAATGTGTGACTGTGTCTACTAGCTGACCACCAGGCTATCTCGGCCCGGGCATTTTTCTAATTTTGCTGGAAATAGAAAAGAATTGTCATTTAATTCAGTTCGGAAAACATAAAAAATTTTCATTCGGTTGCTTACTTTAACGATTTAAATTGTTTACTGTAGAAATTCATGTTTTGCATGCTCTAATTCAGGGGTGTCCAACACGCGGCTCGCCGACTCTTTTTAAAAAAATTTAAATATCAGATTTTTAAAGTTTTTTCATTTTGAAATATATATATATAATCCAATATAAGAATTTTTAATATATAATCATATACATATACATACACATATATATAAATTTATACACACATATACATATACATATAAACAAAAATATAAAAATAATCATATAGTTATAAACCTAAGATAACTAAAAGTAGGAAGTAGGCACACAGTATAAAGACAAATTCCTGGCCTTAGGAACCAGGATTGCAGGTTTAAACAAGTTTTGCGGCGCCAACCTTCACCCGTAATTTGTCATACTATGTACCAAGAGGAAAGGAAAGAGTTCTATACGTAAAATTTAAATATTAAGTCATTAAACAAGAATATATGAACATAAACATAACCTACTAAAACGGATTTGTAACGATGGCCAAGAGTGCATTATCGTGTTCCCGCCAAATAGGGAGAGCAGAACCGCATAAAGTTATTTGCGATACGATATAAGAAACGATTAATTGCGATACGATATACGATAATAAGAAATATATATATATACTTTTAAAAAATCATAAAAATAAAAATAAAAATCATAAAATTAGCGTAAATTATAAAGAAACTCTGAAAAATATATATTAAAGATTTAAAAAAACAAGCATGGGGCGCCATCTATTTAATAATTGTAGGATAAATTAGATATTGTCTAAATTTAAAAAAATTACAAAACATAATAACAGTAAATAATTACATTAATACAAATTGTATCATAAAAAATCATTATAAATATATATATATATATACAATGTATTTGCCTGTTACCTGTTCTTGTTTTAAAATAAATCCTTTTTGATAATGGAAATGTCTTTTAGATTAAAATAGATTTATATTTTATCAAACAGTTACATTTGATTTTTCTATAATAAATTACTTTTTTAATAAATTTCGAATTGTATTATGCATATCCTTCACTATGGATGGTACATGATTCTCTGTGTGTGGGCAACTTTTGTTTCTCCTCCTCCTTTTCTGTTTGGAGTGCCCAAAATGCAAGAGGCAGTCAAAAAGTTTTTAAGATTTAAAAAAATATATTCAGAACGGGGTTATAAGATAAAGGATAATGCACACTTAATTCGTTTGCGAATGACAGCACTATCAAATTTCAACAATGAGTAACGAAAGATCAATTCAATAGGAACACCGTAATTTTCAAAAAAATGGCAACTGTAATATTTTAAACATTATTTGATCAATGCATTATTACATTATATAAACATTATTATGTTATATATGTATGTATACATGAAAAATAAGGAAAACAATAATAATAATTCCTTCTGTTTTAAATTTTCCCTCCAATAAATATTTCTTTTATTCCAAATCTGATATAAAGGCACACATTTTTATGTGCGGTTTGCGAGATTATAATGTTTTTCCGAAGTGGCCAGCAAGGTCATTTGGGTTGGACACCCCTGCTCTAATTAAAAGTAACATTAAATATTAATGATAAGTCTTAAACATAAATTGTGAATTTTCCAAAGTTTTGAAAGCGTATTACATAAGTGTGTAATACTTTTTCGTTCAGTGTGTGTGTGGCATATTCAATCTTTATATTTTGAAATATTTTATAATTGTGTCTTTTTTTATTACTGAAATTTATAATGTTAAACATCAATTAAGTCGACACATTACGATTCATTTAACAAAAATCGGTCAAAAATTCAAATAAAACATTCTTAGCGTAAATTATGCTTTATATAATTTTCTATAATCTCATAAAATTTGAGAACAATGTTAAAAATATTCAGATTTATGACAACTTTTATGATCTCATTTTTACTCACATCCCAAAGGAAAATAAAAAAATTTAAACAGATTTATCTCGGAAAGAAAAAGTAACTAATTTATCTTCATTTAAAGTGCTAAGGCTTTTTTTTCTATTGGGCCTAATGCTTTGAAATGTTTTATCTTTTTCTACAAATATTGCATGTAATAAAAATTAGTATGTATTTTTGAATCAAAGTAATACTTGTTTTTAAAAAAATATATATGAATTGTTAGAATTTACGCATTTTTCAAAGGATTTCCAATAAGCATTCAGAAAAAAAAGTATTTTAAGTATATATATCATGCTAGCAGTAAACTCATACCAAATTTTGTTATACATAGCTTGACTTATTTGTAAATCAAATTTCATGTGTGTATGTCAATCATTGTAGTAGAAGTAGCATCTTGAAATCTCTCTCTCTCTTTTCATAAATTTTAAAACATTCCTTTAAAAAACTAAATGGTTAGTAATTTGTAGTATTTTCAGAACAAAATTTGTTTTACGTAATCCATATACATTTGTTACAAGCAAAAAAAATTGTAAAAACCATTAAATCGAAGATTTTTGCATAAATCGTACCCCTTGAAATTGTATTTCAAAAAGACGAAATGAGAGAGAGAGGTACATCTGTTATGTGTAGGGGAAAAAATACATTTATTCATACAAAAAGGAGTGATATAAGAAAATATTCCGCTTTCCTTAGAACAGTCAAATCAGAATGTAATATGTAGTAGTCAGAATGTGCTGTGACATTTCTCATTCTGAAAAAAATAAAACCCAAGTTTATATTTGTACCATTCTTCAACATTATGCAATGCCCACCTCGATATGGCTTCTCTTAAATGCATCCCTAATTGCTGCTAAGTAGTTTATCTTCAATTTGAAACACCTTAATCATGTGTTATTTAACACATTTAAAAATGCTTCAAGTAAAGCGGCTGAAAAATAAAAGGTACCACTCCCGTAATAAGAAAGCAGAAAATAGTTCAGTTCTTCTAATCATGTTTATTTCGAGCAGCTGTAACGATAACGATAGTAATTACTTGGAAACCAAGCCTTGGAAAAGAGCAATACATGAAGGGATGTAGCTGAATGTGTAGAATAATTATATTAGGAAAAGAAGTCTGTCGTAATTGAGAAAGGTAAAATGAATTTTAAACTCCAAAATATTATGTAAGAGCAAGGAGTATTTTTTTTTTTATTTTTATTACAAAATAATTAGTCTTGATGGGATGGGATGTCCTTTTTAAATGTTTCCTCAAATAAGCTAAATTATCTTTCGACATTATCTTGTTAGAAATTTGTTTCCATTTATGAATTCATTTGTTTTGATTTGTAATAAAGATTATGTCAATGAAATGAACTATTTGAATGCGTTGCATATTTAACGTCGAATGGATTTCACTGTTAAAAAAATTTTCTTACAAAATAGTTTACTTTTATTTTGCGTAATTAATTTACACATATATTCCCTGGATGGTTTAGACATTTAAATTTAATATCTGAAGTTGTAATTAATAACATTTAGAATTGAATAGATAATAGTTTATTTATGTTTGTTATATTATGCTCATTAGTTGGATATAAAAATAATATCAGATTTATGACTGTGTAAAGAGGTTCTTAATATGCACAAGAGCGACAATATCCCATTTGAAATATTTATTTTTAGTTTAATTAGTCTCAACAGTTTTCAAGCAGTATAAAATTATCCGCAATAAATTATTACTTTTGAACTAGTTTTAAGTAATTCATATAATTTATGTCTTATTATTTCATAAAACCTTAATACATTGAAAAGGTAGACTGAAACATTTATTTTTCCATTAAAAATTTTTTTTGGTAAACATTTTTCAATAACATACTTTTTTTAATATCTAAATATAACAGAATTTCTTTTTCTTAAAATTAATTACAAAATTAAAAGAATTTTTCTATATAATTGCTTTGTATTCTTCTCAAATTATTCAATTGTAATTTAAAATATTATTCCTTTAAACTAAATTACGTTTTTAAACATATACTATTTTCTCCAACCATTAAATGTTTAAAATTAAAAAGAAAAATGAGTCTTAATTTTATTGGATCTATTGTATGTAATTTTAAGCCCAGTGGCTGAGTGGTGGTGTATCGCACTTCCACGTCATAGGTCCGGGGTTCAAATCCCAGGCTGGGCAAGGTCAACTCAGCCTTTCATTTTTCAATGTATCGATAAATGAGTACCAAGCTTGCTTAGACACTGAACACTGGGGGCTTCGCGTCAAACTGACCACTTGACCGAAACATCAGCACATGCACCCCAACACCTAAGGTCACTAAAACTGAGATAGGCGTGGTAGGCCTAGGCTCTCATGAGCTGTTGCGCCATTGAGTTCAGTTCATTATATGTAATTTATCTTAAAATCAAATCTTTTGGAAAATATGTTTTTTTCTGTTAATACTAATTATGTCATTTTGAAACGTATAAATGATATTTTAATTGCATACTCAAACAAAAAAACCTGCATTAATCTTCTCATAAACCTCTAACAAATCAAGCCACCTAATGATTTCAGTTCAAGGCATAAATTTTGCTGAAACAAATTCCAACAACTCTTTAAATTCACACACAAATATACATTTTTAATAGCTGAAAAACTTCAGAAAGGAAACTAATTTCGTATTTAAAAAAATGTGTGACAACTCTTCCCTCAAAATATAAAGTGTCCAGGTTAAAATAAATTCAGTTTGCATTATTTATTTTTTATTATTAAAAGAGAGTAAACAATATCTTTATCTCAGAATAAGTCTTATTTCATTTTCTTAAAAGCCGTTATTTTTATACTAAAACGCAGATTAAATAACATTAACTAAAATGTTTGGATTTCCAGTTACCAAATAAGTAAAAATCTATTGAAAACAAGTTGTGAGAAAAAAAACTACCTTGTTCTCTCTCTCTCTCTCTCTTAAAAACTAGTCCAAAATCTCTTATGAATTGTATTATTTATGTGTACGTTTTTAAAAATGCTTTAAAATAAATCTTAGTAAATACAAAAAAAATAATAATAATAACTGTAGAGAGATAAAAAAAACTTTAAAAATTTTTTTGTGCTAATAAACGTTTGAGATTTTTAAACGAAAAGGCCTAAATCATTAAATCATGGGATTTCAAGGAAATGGGAGGTAAAACTTAAATTAAATTTATTTCTTTTAAGGTTTTCTATCCGTTCCCTCTTCTGATTATATATACACTGGTGTGCAAAAATTAAGGACGAAGTCGAAAAATTAGCATATCAGCTGAACGAAGAGGCAGAGCGGACAGAAAGACCAATCAGGAGATTAAGTAAGGTGATGTACGGTAGCACATGCGCAGATATGCAGGTAGACGTAATGGAGGAGTGTCTGAGTAGTATAAAGCATGTTGTCGGTGTAAGATCAGTATTTCTGGCAAAGAGATTGCACGCCGTATAGCAGTTAAAATCACACCGAGTTGCTGCCTCAGCGAGAAATGGCGAATAATCAATCTGTTAGACGACATCTGGATGCTTTTACCCGAGGTCGAATCATTGGGAAGTTGGAGGAAGGCCGCAGTGTGACAAGTGTGGCTGCAGAGTTCGGAATTGCTCACAGCATCGTTTCACGACTTTGGAGACAATTTCAAACTACAGGAACAGCTATCCGGGGGTTCAGTAGTGGTCGTCCACGAGGAACCACACCCGCAGATGACCGGTACATTGTCTTACAGGCCAGAAAAAACAGGCGGCAGACAGCGGGAGAAATCGCTAGACAAACGACACAGGCGACTGGACGACCGATATATCTCGTTTTACCGTGGCCAGAAGACTGCACGGTGGTGGTCTGTTTGCACGACGCCCTGTACGGTGTGTACCTTTAACGCCTGCCCATCGGAGAAGGCGTTCTCTGTGGTGCCGGAAACACAGGAATTGGAGAGACAATGAATGGGGACGAGTACTCTTTACAGATGAGAGCAGATTTAGTTTGAGTAGCGATTCTCATCGCATACTCATCTGGAGAGAGCGGGGAAGCCGCAATCATCCCTCGAACATCATTGAAAGGGACAGGTATGGAGGTCGCGGTGTTCTCGTTTGGGGAGGCCTCATGCTTGGTAGTCGTACAGACCTTCACATCTTCGTCGCAGGTTCAGTCAACGGGACCCGTTATTGTAACGAGATTCTTCTTCGATATGTGCGTCTTTTTAGAGGCGCTATGTGTCTGCAGTTCCTTTTCATGGACGACAATGCACCATGTCATCGCACAGTAGCTGCTGAACAGCTCTTAGAGAGTGAGGATATTGAACGTATGGATTGACCGGCACGATCTCCGGATCTCAATCCCATTGAGCATGTATGGGATTTTCTAGGCAGACGCTTGGCAGCTCGTACCTTACCACCAGTAACGATTCGGGAGCTTCGATTGGCGCTGCAAGACGAATGGGCAGCAATGCCTCAACAACTCATTGACACCCTCATTCTCAGCATGGGCAGACGCTGTGAAACCTGCCTAGCAGTCAGGGGAGATCATATCCCTTACTAAAGATCGGATGTTTCTTGCTGGACACCCATCACAGGGATGTTTCGGCCTTCAGTCGCATTGCGCTCCATGCTACTTTTTCAATAAAACTTCTTTTTATCTCTGATTTCTCTTTTAGTAAGTGTTGCTTACACTACACATGTCCTTACGTATTGTAGATCTTACGGTATTAAATGTGTTGATTTGGAAAGCTTTTGTACAAAGTTATATTGAAAAAACCGTCTCGTCCTTAATTTTTGCACACCAGTGTATATATGTATATATACACAGTCCAGTCACATTAATGTGACCACCACGTACTTTCGACTCTTTGACGTTAAATAACCAATCACAGAAGGATGCTGGCATCGCAGTGCTATTGAGCGTATAGAAAGGGTGTGTGAGGGCTTCGGAAAACACTACAGTCGTTGGCGTAATGCAAACTTGTAAAGAGTTATCCGAAGTCCAAAACGGCATAATTTTTGGCTTTCGGGAAAAGGTTGGAAGCATTTCCTCAACGGCTAAGTTTGTGGACTGTTCGTGTGTCACCGTGGTTAAAGTATACCGTGCATGGCAAAATGGGACCGTTCAAAATCAGTGACGTGGCAAATGTGGTGTACCACGGGCCATAGGTGATAGAGGTGACTGACGGCTGCAGAGGTGAGTTCGGGAGACTAGACGTGCTACCGTTAAGCAACATACCACCCAGATGAACCAAAGGGCTACCAACAGTGACTTCCAAACTACTGTTCAGCGATCGTTGTTGCGTCTGGTTCTCCGAAGCAGGCGCCTGGTTCATGCACCTATACTGACTGCTGTTCATCAGCAACGAAGACTGGAATTTTTACACAGGTACCGCAACTGGGCATCCAATGAAAGGCGACAGGTTGAGTTTTCTGATTAATCACGCTTTATACTCCATCGGACGGATGATTGGTGGCAAATACGGCATGAAACGTCTAAAAGCAAACACCCAGCAACAATTACTGGCAAGGTTCAGGCTGGAGGCGGGAGCATTATGGTCTGGTGAATGTTTTCCTTAAATTTTCTGTGTTTATTCATCATTGTGGAAAGCACGATGGATCAATAGAAGTACGCATCTGTCCTTTCAGACCATGTCTACCCCTTTATGCGCATTGCTTTTCTTCAGGATGGTGGCATCTACCAGCAGGACATTGCGGAGTGTCATACAACTGACAGCGTACGTGCGTGGTTCAAAGAGCACTAGGATCAATTTATCGTTCTTCCGTGTCCAGAAAACTCACCTGACTTAAACCCAATCAATAATCTATGGAACCATTTCGATCGGATTGTTCACGCCATGGATCCTAACGCGCGTAATCTAGTGCAGCAATAGAGTCGGCAGGGCTCAACTTCCTTGTGAATACCTTGAGGATCCTAAATGACTATTTTCCCCTCTGCGAAAGATGGTTATTCTGGCTTTTGACAGTGGTCACATTAATATGACTGGACTGCGTATATATATATATATATATATATATATATATATATATATAATAACCTCTTTCCTTAAAATACTAAACATCTTCGACATTGGAATGGGAAAATTTTGAAATTCATCCTATCTTATACATTTCTTATATTGATTGTTGTTTAACTCATATCGTATTTTGAAACAATACTAGGGCTAGTGATGATGTGTTTTACAGATTTGAGGAATGGTTAAGTGAGGAGGAAGGCACCTAAACCTCTAGTACAGATTTAACTTGCATCAGACCTTTTACATGGTAGATATGTTGTGGCATGCAGGACTCGAACCCACGACTTTACAGAAACAACATCGGCCAAGAATTCAATACCATGACGGTTTGCTATCTCACCCATCCAGCTTATTGTATTTAAAATTGTACTCTGCAAATGTATTTGTAATGTAAAAAATGCAAATGTAAAAATAAAAAAACAACATTGTTATTTAGAAACCGCGCTCCTTGTATATGAATGCAACAGTTATTACGGATATTAAAAAAAGTTTTCAAAAAATTGTATTATTTTTCAAATTTTATCCTTAATGAAAATTACGTTTGATAAAATTAATAAATTATTTTCACGCGTAAGCACTTATTACACTACAAAAAAGATTAGTAGTTAAATATGATTAAAAACATAACCATATTTTTCACTGTTTTTTGAGATGTGTATTACATTTTATTTAATAATTAGACAACTGATTGAATCAATTCAGTACAATTTTTGGTTACATTGAAACTTAGAATAAATTAACCTCTCTTATAATAATGTAATATTACCTTCAATAATCAAATATTTAGAAAATTCAGAGTTTTGAAACATTTTGGCAATGAAGTTTCTCATCCAAAGAGAAATTTTTAGAGCCAAAACTTTTTCTTGCTTTTATCAAAGAATATCTTTGCAAAAAATGCAGTGAATAAATAATGACGCTCGGAATAAAGAACTAGTTTTCTGTCTTTGGGTAAATAGAGGATATCGATTTTGAGTTTCAGTTGGAAGTCTGAAAACTATTCTCTATTCTGCAGCAAGGAGAGTAACAGTTTGTTTGGACATGCAACCAAGTGCACAAGTAAACTGAGAGTCAAATATTTAGGAAACTACTCAAGCAAATTAGGTTTCTTCAAAAAATCAAATTCTTCAATTGCCCCACCCTGTGATAATAAAAACACAATAACTTCAAAAAAGAGAGGCATTTAGTCCATTTTCTTGCTGGCGCAAAAGATTTTTCGAATCACGGAAGTGTATATTAGTTCAATTATACTCAACACTAAGGTGTTTTTTTTTTTGTCTATTCAAGTGTATATTTTTCTCTTTTTATATCGCAAAATATCCATTATAATAATTCTATAACCATTTAATTCCTTCAGTAAGAAAAAAAAACTCAACTTTTAGAAACAAAAGAAAAATAATTTTAAATTGCTAAAACTGCAATTTTTAGAAATAATAAATTACTGATAATCAATAATAATTTTTCAAGATATCATTTTAACGCTAGATTTACGGATGTTAGTTACATACATATTTTTACTGAAGTGAGACAATTTGACTCATACAAGCAAATTGAAGTTTTTTGCAAAGAAAATGGTTCCAAATCAATTTAAGTGAAAGATTTATAATTAAAAAATTCATGGAAAACATTTTTTACATATGAATTCTGTTTTTGAAATACTTTTCCGACAAACATTTATATTACATTTAGCACAAAGGTTTTTACATCTAATTCTATTGTATGATTCTTGAACTTTACAATTTTTCCGTGCTTCAGTGGTATGAATTTTTGTCATCGGAATGGAAGTGTGTTCTCGGCTTCTTCTCTACATTTACTTCTTATCTCTTCAGCCAATTGGAAAATAAAATATTTTCTTGAAATATTTACTTGAGTGGTCTCTGTTCGTCTAATGCTTCCCATCAAATTCCTTCAGCAGCTTTTTCGGCAGAAATTTTTTTATCAGAAGATGTATCGATAGAGCGGCTAAATCACTTTCGGTTTCAAAATCAGAAATAATAACTCTGGCTCTTTTTTTTTCCAGGAGCTATATAACGAAGATATTCATCTTCACTGCTTGAAAGTTAAATTTTATTGACTTCCTCGACCGTTTCAATTTTATAATCACATTGGTATGTATCAATTGCATCTGATTTATTATCTGATTGGTCTTTTTTGTAATTTGATTAGCTTTTTCAATAAAAGAAAAAAATTTCTGATTTTTTCCCATAATAGCAACCCTAGATAACCAGATAAAATAAATATCAATTGTAATACCTTTTATGAATAAATTACATAATTACGTTTGTGGATCAAATTTTTCTTGTAAAAATTAATTTCACAAAATTAAAAATTATGTATTATATCACTAAAAATACACTGCTCACGAGTGAATAGAAATGAAACAGAAGTGGGTAATGATGCAGCGGAGTTTCAAAAAAAAGTGACGATGACTTTCACATACACACAAATATTGTATGTAGGGAATACAAAAGGAGAAGAGAAACAAATTACGTGCGACTTGATTGCGTAAAAATAGCAACAATAGGTATACCACATTCGATAATGCGAAATGAAGGGGTATGCGGGGAAGAGGAATCAGCATTTACATATATTCCATTACTTCACTAAAAACCAACTTATGTTTTTAAGAAATAATATTAAAGTTTTATATACTATGTATAGTAATCAAATTTTTAATGAGTTAAATCGGCTATTTCCGTACTTTGATCAGTATTGCAAAATTTTCATCGCTTAAAGTATAACAGAAACTTCATATGTGTCCCCATGAAATTCCTAAGTAACAGAAAATCATTTGATTTTTTAATGAAATTTTCAAATGTGCTAGAAGAAAAATTAATTTACTTCAGAGTTCATCAAAATATTAACATTATTAAAGCTGTTTTTCTATTAATTAAAGTTTTAAAACTATATGAGTAACAAAAACTTTAATTAATTAAAATGCAAGCAACAATGTTTTTAAATAGTTTAAGAATATCTGAGTACATCCAAATCTCAAAGGTCATTTCATTTTTCTTAAAATCGAAGTAGGTGAACCTTTTTTCCACTTCTTTCTTCTTTTATATATTTTACCAAGAATTATACCAACTGCATTGCTTTATACATTTTTATATCACATAGCTTTTACATTTTAATAGTATTTATTTTTGATTCACTATCATTATTTAAATAATTCATTAAACTACATGTTGGCAATCCCTCCTTAAATTTATAATGACTTGTACAAAGGAAGAAGAATTAATAGCAGTATAATCAGAAAAAAAATAGAAAAAAAAATCAGAATTTCAAAATCTTCAGTAGTCTTTAAAAAAAGTAGCACAATGACTCAAATTTAAGAAAATTAATACTAGTGTCTACTTCAATGTTTAATTGAGCCTTGCTATATTACTTCCGATCAGTTTAAATTTCGAAACTCAATAGCTTAAGTTAATGATAAAAAAATTAACATAATTTTTCTTTTTCATAAATTACTTTATTTAAAAATATCTTTTATTTCGTTGATTATTTATGCATATTTTATTCTGAATATATATCTCATGAACTGTGAACTTAACATATATTTTCAACTCTATTTCTATTAAATTTTAAAAATCAAAGAATACCCCTAATTATCAAGTAGTTGTTTTCTTAACTGTAATCTTAATTAATATTTCACGTATTTCATCCTTTTCAAAGCAAAAAGAACAGTGTTCGTGAGGAAGTTGACAGTTTTGCGAAATTAAAATTTGCTTTACATTTTTCTCTGCTATGAATGACAATTTCCCTGACTTTTAGGCTTTATAACATGGGTTATTTGTTCCTGGCTAATTAATGAAGGTTGAAACCTAATCATCTCCCTGTTAATTAATTTCATGACAGGATAAAACAAAATAATTTTTTAAAGGAAAGTATTACCGCAAATATTTTGAAATTTAATATTCAGTTCCAGCAATGATCGAAGAAAAACGTTATTTTAAAGATATTTTTTCCTAAAGATATTATCACCATGGTTTTACAAAAACAAGGAATGCGGGCATTCTAAAACATATTGAATACTTTAGGACGCCGTCGCTAAGATAAAACTATTTATTCTACTCTTTATTTTAAGTAAATAAATTAAACTACATAAAAATATGAATATTCTTAGAAAATCAAACGAACACATGTGTTGTATGTACGGATAGATGGACAGGATATCTCAGCAAAACATGATTATAAATAACTAGGAGGGATAGGGTACACATAGATGGATTGGAATCAGTTAGAAATGAAGGTCGAAATTGAAATGGGCATGCAAAAGAGTACGTAGAAAACTCCCAAAAAGAGAATACTATATAAATGAAAATGTGGTTTCTTGTTCAATGTACACTGCTCAAAATAATTAAAGGATATTGCGGTTTTAGGTGGATCTTGTGGCTAGGAAACCTTTTAGCTGATTGATACATGGTCGACAGACGTACTAGGTTATATGAGAATAAATTACACATGTTTCGCAGAAAAAAATGCATTTTATTGCGCATTTGTGTACAAAAGGAAAAAAAACACAATTTGTGCATATGAGAAAAAAGAATAAGAAAGGGTGTTTTCTTCAAAGGAAATCATTTTCAGTAGGGGGT
This sequence comes from Trichonephila clavipes, assembly GCA_019973935.1. NCBI lineage: Eukaryota > Metazoa > Arthropoda > Arachnida > Araneae > Nephilidae > Trichonephila > Trichonephila clavipes. Next base: position 592,187 of record BMAU01005552.1, read on the forward strand.
ATGGTTTTCACGGACGGCCAGCAACGCTGAGCACATTTGAGGCATGGAGTCAATGAGGCAATTAATCACGAGTTGGGGTACTTTGTCCCACTCTTCCAGAAGAGCTCTTTCCAGTTCTTGGAGAGTTTGTGGGGGTGGTTGGCGGCCAGCAACTCGTCTTCCTAGAGCGTCCCAAACGTGCTCTATCGGATTCATGTCTGGAGAACACGTTGGCCATTCCATCCGTACGATTCCTTCCTCGAAAAAGAAATCCTCCACTAGGTTAGCACGATGTGGCCTGCAGTTATCGTCCATTAAAATGAAGTCATCTCCAATTACCGCAGCGTAAGGGACTACAATAGGTCTGAGGATCTCATCCCTATATCGGCGAGCAGTCAGAGGTCCATCTCGAATGATGTAGATGTCTGTGCGCCCGTCAATGGAGATGCCACCATACACCAACACTCCCCCACCGCCAAATCTGACACTTTCGTGCACGAACGCAGGATTATTCCTACTGCCACGGTCCCTCCAGATGAAAATACGCCTATTATCCGGATGAACAGAAAAACGGGACTCGTGAGAAAAAAGAACATTGCTCCATTCATTTCTCCTCCAGTTCACATGCTCTGTTGCTCACTCCCTGCGGTCGCGACCATGCCTTGATGTTAGTCTAACACATACCATCTATCGGCCAGGATACAGACCTACACGATGGAGCCGGTTTCGGACATTGTGAGTTGAAACCGAGGTGCCAGTAGCCGAGCGAAGGTGTTGTTGGAGAAGAGTAGCGTTCATATTTCGGTGTCTCCGAGTCGTTAACACTAAATAACGATCTTCATTGGGCGTTGTTGCCCGTCTACGACCTTGTCCTGGTCTTCGTCCTTCACTTCCAGTCTCCAAAAAATGGTTCCAGATCCTGGAAATCACACTTTGTGACACTCCCATGGCTTGCACTACTTCAGCTTGAGTTTGACCCCCGTCTAACCTACCAACAACTCTCCAAGCTTCTGAATCGGTTAAATGACTTCGCTGAGACATCGTACTCATCGAAACAAAGCAGTCACTGAATGCCGATCATCCTTGTCTCCATTTCAGTTGAACGTCAAATTTCATTCGCTGCCGCTGAAGCGACGCTTTTGACGTCGAACTGAAAATTAGTATACTCCACAGTTTGAAAATCAGAAAAATTTGCATTTGTGATTCTCTTCTATTTTCGGCAAAAAAAATTCTCTTATATCTTTATTTTATATAAAACTTACAATATCCTTTAATTGTTTTGAGCAGCGTACATTAGCAATAGTAACATGGTCAACTAAGTACCAGTCAAAGAAGTTGTTCGAATTGTCCTCCTCAAGCTATTTTGCTGGCCTCACAGAATGCAAGCTGTGATGCCGACTTATGGGAGCCTGGACATTCTTGAAGATTTTGGTCGTCTCTCAAAATCCCTTAGTAACTACTGTAATGCAAGCAAACAGGTAATCTGCACTGAGAATGGAGTTACCACACACCATTGACTTGATATACCTCCAGAAATACGTTACCGGAGCACAGTAGGTCCAACAATTACGGAGACCAATACGTCGAGTATTCACATCCGATCTCACTATTGGTCAAATGTGGCATCTAACTGATTAAGAATGACACAGCTGAAATTGGTGAGTCCCATCTCATTGGTATTGCATTGAAAATAGCATCAATGCATAAATGTATCTTCGTCTAACAGTTGTAACACTTTTTCCAAGTCGAGCATGTGCTTTGTACCTGTCACACATTAAGGAGACAGGTATGATCCTACGAAAGGCATACAAGTGGCATCCATCCATGTCTCAAACATATTCGTTTGAAGAAAGACCGGAAATAATGCGGGGAAGGGGGGAGTATCCGTACATCTTGCAGCCCACAACTGGTCCGCACAATGCGCGATAGGGTGCTATCCTGCTGGTAAAAGGAGCTGGGCTTCTCAAAAGAAGGGGAGTGTCACTAGACACAGCACATCATCTACGTATCATCCTGTCGTCATAATCTGAATAAGAGCCAAATGTTACCTCGCGGCGGCATACACATATATGCATCTTCTCATTTCCGCGTGCTGTGTGTGTAGCACTTCGCAGATATAAAATACTGAAATGTGGACCAAAGAGAAGAAAGAACCTACTTTTCTACGTGCGAAATCTGCACCAGGTCAGTCCAATCAGACTGACTTTCCCAAGGGAAGGCTTTCTCGTTACCAAATAGTTTTAGAGGATTTTATCCTGCTGTACGAGCTACACATTAAGATTTGATATTCCTGGTAAATACAGTTATTAAATCTTCTGCTCAGTAAAACTTCTGCCTTCCTGAGAAATAGTAAACTTAAGCAAACTGTCATAATACGCGATGGCAATTGAAGTCATGCCTTACATTGTTATGCGGTGGAACATCCCACAGATACGGCCAGATTAGACCTGTCACCACATCAGAGCAACATTATACACAGTGGCTATCACTGAGAACCGTAACTCGTCTGTGATTCAGCATTCCGTCCCTGCATTCCGTCGTATAGCCCGGCACCATTGCAAACGGAATCATATGTGCTGTGGGGTCAATGACAGTCTTAATGAACGTCATGAGTGCCGGTCATCAGCATTCTGTCGTCGAATAATGGTTTGGGTAGATATTGGAACAAAAGGGTGTCCTGCATATACTACAAAAGGGAGGCACAAGTGGCTTGTGGGACCACCCCGGTTTGTCGATGTGTTCGTCGGATCCACGTGTGCTGACATTTCTCTGACCGTATCCCATTAAATTTGACAAATTCTACTGCTTTAATCATATTTGCTACAGCTGATACACCTTTAACCTTCTGGGTGGGTGTCGATTGAGATTTGACATATGAAGTGCTCTTCACCTGCTCTTCTCAGTCCAGTCACCCTGCCTTCGTAAAATAGCTTGTCTCTTATATAACTGTCTCCTCTGGAGGGGATAGTATTTTTTACTATTACACGTGTTCCCTGAGATAAGAAAAAAACGGTTACAATGATTTTTCAGCAGAAAATATGGGCATGTATATTAATCTATCCTCAGATTTCTTTCCTTATATCCCACTCAACATACGCCAGAGAGCTGAGCATATCATATCAATTGTATTACTCAATGAGATGCATCTTCCCTGATATTTACATTATTTATTGGCCACTCTTCCTTGGTGTTGCCTTTTCAGTGTCACGCAGTGTACGTTTCACCATATCTCTATGCTCCTTCAACTTACATTTCCATCATCTTTCATTCCTAATGCATTTTATATTATGCTCGTGAATATCTTGTTAACATGTAAATACAATAATGAATGCTGTTTAACAGAAAATACAATATATTTGAAGTTTATTTTACTTATTAAACACTACCCAAAGTTATATGGCATGTTTGAAGGGGAAAAAATATAGTGCATGAGAACAAAACGTATGAGAGTAACATATTTCTTCATTCTTTATATTAACAGAAGGACTTTTTTATTTATTACTTTGAACAAAATTTGATATACTGATTGAAATAGAATTTCGATTGAAAGCTTTTAGTATCCTAAACCTTACTAAAACTATTTAAAAATTTTAAAAAATTGTAAAACTTTTTAAGGCACTATATAATGTTAAATAAAAATAAAATAGAAAAAGATCTATTTAAAAATAAATTATTCATTTACTATGCATTCACTTTCTTTATTCTATATCAGGGTGACATATTTATTCAGTGAAATTTAGTTTATAATTTTAAAAGAAACTCAACAGAGAATAAAAATTCATATTTCAATTAATTTTCTTAAAGGTTTTTTATGACTACACAAAAAATGTACCATTTAAAACTATTCGCAAAATCCTTTCCTGTGTGTGTTTGTGGTTTGTGTTTCTTTTAATTTACTCCACTAATTTTTTTTCTTTTTTTGCACTTTAAAAATTTCTTGGAATAAATTTGATAGTTTCACAATTTTCACTTAATGCAATATTTTCCATTTAGCAGAAATAAGCTCTAATATTCCATTTTAGAGTTATTATTTTATTAAAATAATAATCTTATACAGAAATTATTTGCTCAGTTTTCAATTCCCCAACCCTGGGGGAAAAGGAAATTGAGAATATTTCAACAACCTCTGACCTTACTAAGATAGAGATTAAGCAATTATAGAAAAGATTAGAGGATACTCACTGATACGTTTCATTAACTGTCAAATGCAGTTTTAAAAGACATTCTTAGAGAATTATAATTGACTTCATAACAGATTATTTACCTAAAATTCCTATAGTTAATTGCTATTTTACATTATTTTAAGACTCCTTACATCCTCTTTTTTCAAGTAAAGGATCTAAATATATTACTGGATAATTTCCCACACCAAAATTAATCCTAGCTCTTGTCAAAAACATTTTTCTCGTTGCAAAAAATATATTTCATTAAAACAAACTCTCTTCTCATGTTTTAAGTAGTAATGATTCCTAATGCACTGCTGGACAATTGCTAAGGACGGATCACAAATTGCTATGTAGCATAACGTTAAGCGAGACATGAGGCCTAGTAGGATAAAATATAGTTGCCACACTGTTCAGACATTAGAATAAAGAATATTTATTGTTCTGGAAAGTACAAAAGCTGTGAAACATCTGAAAGAAAAAAAACTGTTCATTTGATCTGCGTACGGAGAAATGGAACAATGCATATAAAAGTCAGCAGGCACCTTAAAGAAAGGTATCAGTACGGGATATGTCCACCGTGGAGTGTGATGCAACATTCCACACGTCGTACCATACTTTGCACAACATTATCCAGCAGCTGTTGAGGCAATTTATCCCATTCCTCTGTGAGTGCACGGATGAGGGAGTTCTTGTTTGTCGGAGGATAGTTTCGACCAGCAACTTGCCTCCCCAAAGCACCCCACACATTTTCAATGGGGTTTAGATCTGGAGAACGCACTGACCATACGAGACGTTGAATACCCTCGCTGTATAGACAATCCTGAACAGCAAGTGTTCGATGACATGTTGCGTTGTCGTCCATAAAAACAAATTTATCACCGACAGCACCACGGAAAAGACGAACATGAGGAAGTAGAACTTCATCAATGTATCGTTGGCCCGTCATAGTCCCATTCGCAACCACATGTAGGCGCGTGCGGCCATCGATCATGATGCCGGCCCACACCATGATACTGCATGTCGGATATCGGTCCTTTTCCTGGATATTTTCTGGACGATAAGCAGTACCACTCTCGCGCCAGATCAGTTGGCGTCTACAATCCGATGACAGACTGAACCTACTCTCATCTGAGAATAGTACGCATGCCCAGTCCTGTTCAGTCCAATTGTGATGCTCACGACACCATTGCAAACGGGCAGTACGGTGCTGTCTGGTCAATGGGACACACACAACAGGTCTGCGTGCGTATAGTCCTCCTCCCCTCAAACGTATGGCAACAGTTTTTCGGGAGATCTGCTTTCCTGAGGCAGCAAGAAACTGATTTGCCACCTGCTGAGCTGTGGTGCGCCTGTTCCTTTTTGCTGATTGGACGATATATCTGTCTTCTGCAGGCGTCGTACTTCTAACACGACCTCCCCGTGCCGTCTACTACACATTCCAGTAGTTTTAAATGACTTCCACAGCCGTGAAACAACACTGTGAGCGATGTCGAACTCCCTGGCAACATCTGTTATTTATCGCCCTTCTTCGATCTTTCTAATAGTTCAGCACGCATAAAATCATCTATGTGATGTCGGGAAGACATGCCAAAAATTTTAAGTTCGTCTATTAAATCTTTCCTGTAAAACTTTGACTTGAAACAACAACTGTCCACACGCGTCAAAACCTTTAAAGCTCTTATGAACGCTATCACGTGATGAACAGACGTGGGTAAAAAATTTGCATACTCATACTTCTTACTAATATCCCGCACTTATTCTAATTTTCCACATTTTGCTTCCTTTCATTTTGTGGTTGCTATGGATGTTAGTGTTATCCGTCCTTAGCAATTGTCCAGCAGTGTAATTTGCTATTACCGCGTAGGAGTAGATTTCATTCTCAGTCCTATTTTTTATCCAAGTTTATAAAAAAACAGTCTCAAAAACAGGGTGTCTTGAATCATTGATTTCTAAGAAAAATAATGTTTTGCACAAAATGAAGCTTTATGCACTAAAAAAATTAACTCCAAAAGGAGATTTACCAAAGTTGATTTTAAAGGACCCTGTTAGTATTAATTTATACCTATTTTTATACACATTGCGAAAATGCTTAGTTAAATAAATTATGATTAAGTATTCATTAGAATGAAATCTATTTTCCAAAATTATTCTGCAATAATTAATCGGTGTTTTTGAAGGATATATGTTCTTCCTTAAATTAGGAAAGTTTACCCACAAGCTGCATTTTTATGCGAAACAAGTAAAAATTTTCCAATGTATCGTTGTAGAAAAAAAATATTTTAGAAATATAGGAGCAAAAAAAAAACCAGTCGTGCAATTAACATAAATATGAGACATAAAAAAAGAAGCAAAATGCAATGTTTTACTTGAAAATATTTCTTTATGCTATATTTTTGTTGCCTCTCGAAACATTTCAGAAATCTAAAAATATTAATTTATTTATACAACTGTTTACTTCCTAATCAAAACTCAAAATCAGGAACTAATATAACATATACTATATAATCACCAGTCTTACATTTAGTTACGTGGGTGATCATTACACAAATGCATGAAAAGTCTACGCAATTGACAAGTAATTGATCAAAATTTATTCTTGCACTTTTTAGCAATTATATTAACCTAGGGTCATAAACAACACAATAGTTACAATGTAGAGTCTACATATAGAAAAAAAAACCTTAATACTTTTTTATTATTATTAAATGATAAATACAGCAGCAAGTTACTAAAAAGAGGTAGAGCCGAATATATTTTTAAGTCCCCCCCTCCATGAGATAGAGGACCCGAATTGGGAAGTACGGCCTTAGATACTTGTCATATAAACCCCACAGAGAACATGAATATGTTTTGCATACGTATTTGAAGTTTTCTTTCCGAATTTTTATTTTGAATCATCGAAACCCTGGGTTTCGTGGAACAGTTAGAAAATCACTAACTTATGCCAACAAACCCCCTTTGCCATACCAGTTCTTTCTCGTATGTTTGGTGATCGTATAGAGCAGTGGTCTTCAAACTTTTTCAACTCATGGAACCCTAGAACTTGTAGGTATTTTCGTAGAACCCCTAAAATTAGAAAGTGTTTTCGTGGAACCCAATTCCACACTCATACTTAGAAGAATATATCACAAAATAATATTTAAAGTAGATCAACTTATGATAGATACTTTATGTAAAGGCAGTTAAAAGAAGTATTGCATTTATTATTAAAAATTCGAATCTGTTTTTTAATATTATTTATTCATTAATAATGTTAATTTGTGATTCAAGTGTCACCTACTTGTGGATTATATTTTGTAACTGAGATACATGCTTGTTTTTTTTTCACTCAAATTGTCTATTTCTATTTTATGTATCTGTTGTCGCATTTCATACTCTTCATTTTGATTTGTTTTTATACTTTGTTTTTGTAGCCACTCACGTTGAAAAATATATTTCACTTAAACACAATGTTCTGAATGGCATTAAAATATTGATAGCTGTGTGAGAAATACTGTGTATTTTTCATGAACTTGTAACATAAAATTTAAGATCTGTTCTTGCATAAATTTAGATTTTAACATTGCATCTGTTGATAAATTATTTCCTCTCCTACATTATAGGTGTTTTTTTCCACAATTGCAAAATGATGCATTTTCCATTAGAAAAATATTAAGTTATGCAAGACAT